>JXCR01139528.1:4012-42515 GCA_002079205.1 Phalaenopsis hybrid cultivar
ACGTCATACTTTCCTTAGTTTATTTGATCGAGCTTCATCCTCAATTCTTGTGTTTATCCTTTGGGATAGATACAGCATTTGAGGTACAGTGCTCTTTCATTTTAAACAATGAAAAATATGGGGTCAGTTTGATTTCATACTTCAATGTCCTTCCGAAGCGACCGACACATATCTTCCGTGCGGGTTCGATATTTACGTCTTTATCAAAAAGTCCTATATTACTTGATAATTATACGTATACTTGTGTAGTATCCAAATATATATAACTTAAAGGTTAAATTCTTATTTTTCTTCGGGATTTATGTGTTATAATCTTGTCAAAGGCAATGAGAGAGTCTCTATTTTCATCCTTGCTTAACCCACAGATTTTCTTAGCTCAATTGACATGCACATCCTCGGTTGAAGTTTGTTCATTAAAGGAACAATCTGGGATAACCTGCATAGATGAAGACTTGTTGCTCGGTACCACTGACAACAACTGACCACTCTATATCTCCGTTAACATCAGTAGAGTTTTATTGTCCAGAGTTTTGGTAGATCCTAGAGCATCACTCAACTTAATGAGTCTACAGAGATTGACCTATTTAGACATTAAAGCTCAAGAGCTTACAGCCAACAAAATGATGTTAAGGGGATTTAACCAAAAGGGAGAAAGAGCCTTTGGATCAATTACATTGCTTATAAAATCTTGAGAAATAGTAATACCTGCTAAAGTCCATATCATTGATGCTGAGACCTCTTTCAATGCTCTACTTGGTCAATCATGGAATCATGAACACAACATGGTTCCTTCATCCCTACACTAATGCATTAAGTATTACAAGGAAGGACAAGAACACTACATCAAGGGAGATTTACAAGCATTTTTCAGTTCAAGAAGTTGACATTCATGAAGACGCTGCCTACTACATGCCTCTAAATAAAACTATCTACTCTTGTGAAGTTGTGACAAATAAAAATTAAGATTTAGAAGGATCAAAACGGAAAAACCATTCAGCTCCACTTCAACTATCTTCCACCACAATTTTGCATCAAGTTGGTGGGGGTTCTTTTAGTTTGCGGACCCAAGGATGAGGCCGGGAATGTAGACGAGAAAGAACCAGTATGATTGTTGAATAGACTAGGTCGGCCATCAACATCGAGATGGAGGAAAGTCCTGATAAAGAAAGCTCCGAGGAGGAAATGAAGATGATAAAATAGAAGAAACCATAGTACGAGATATCCTTGGAAGTTGTGAAGAAAAAAAAATACGAGACGATGCATGATCGGATAAACCACAATGTGAACACCATGTCACTTCAATCCACCCTCAAAAGGTTGAGAGTTTGGAGGTCAAAGAATTCCGTAGTGCTGGTTTGAAGCATAACAAGTTTTACCATTCTACCTCTTCTACTAGTTCTGAAAGTCGTGTAAATTTTGAAGAGGATTCTAATGAATTAATGAAATTACCTTTTGCTTGCTTTTATCCTTATGTACAAAAGCTAATTCAACAAGAAAATTTCCCAAAAAGAATACCAAAGGATAAATTAAAAATTTTTGAAAGATTTAGGAATGTTAAAAGTTGACGACCCAACTTGAATGTTCTAAGATTTGGTATTGTGGGAGCAGTCGATGACTCAAAATTTTGCTTGGTTGTTACTAGCAGATTGGAAGAGGATTGTCTCGATGTAGAGGATGACTCTCAAGAGTAGTTAATAGATGATGCTTCGCCAAAATTTGAAGAAGAAATTAGGTCGATTATTGATGAATTTAAGCAGGTCAATCTCGGGACTGAGGAACAGCCTTGCCAACCTTTATAAGTTCTTCACTCAATAGTGAAGAATCTATGGAGCTAATCAAGCTATTATCAGAGTTCAAGGATTGTTTTGCCTGGAGTTATGTGAAATTTCAGGGTTGTCCCTAGAGGTCGTAGTGCATAAACTCGTGGGGGACAAAGATACGACCACAGTAAAACAAGCTAATAGGAGAATGAGCCTCAAAATAGAAGAACAAGTCATTGCTGAGGTGAAGAAATTAATAGATAGTAAATTTGTACGAGAAGAGGAATACCCCACATGGTTAGCCAACATTGTGCCAGTTAAGAAGAAAAATGGACAAATCTATGTATGTGTCGACTTTAGGGATTTAAACAAAGCATGTCAAAGAGATGAGTTCTCCTTACCGACACCAGAATTATTGGTGGACATCACATCAACACATGAAATTCTCTCTTTCATGGATTGATTGTCAGCTTCCAGCAAAATCAAAATGGTGTTATAGGATGCAGAACTTACAGCTTTCAGGACACCGATTGGGATCTTTCGCTAGACAGTGATACCATTCAAGATAAAGAACGCTGGAGCAACATATCAATGAGTAATGATGATGATCTTTGATGAACCCTTTCACAAATAATTGGAATGTTATGTGAATGATTTGGTCATCAAGTGTAAAAAGAAAATAGACCATTTTCATGATTTGTGGATTGTGTCGAACGATTATGACAATAATATCAAGATGAATCCCTTAAAGTGCACCTTTGGTGTTACCTCTGGGAAATTTCTAGGATTCATTGTCTGAAATCGGGGAATCAAGATCAACCTGGATGAGATTAAAGCTATCTTGGAAATGCCTCCTCCCAAAGCCTTGAAACAACTATGTTCCTTCTAAGGGAAGTTGATATATCTGAGATGCTTTATTTATAATCTCTTTGGTAGGTGTAAGCCCTCCTCAAAATTAATTAAAAAGGAGGCCAAATACATTTGGGAAGAGAAATGCCAACGAGATTTTGAGGACGGTAAACAATATTTAATGACACCTCCTGTTCTGGCAGCCCTTATCCCAAGAAAACCTTTGATACTCTATATTGTGTTCTTAGACGGCTCTATCGGAGCCCTGTTAGCTCAAGTCAATGACGAGGGTAAGGAAAATGTACTCTACTACTTGAGTCGTCATATAATACTGATAGAGGTAAAGTATCTGCCCATTGGGAAGTATTGTCAAGTTTTGATTTTCATGCTCAAAAGCATAGACACTACGTGCTTTCTCAAAAGGTAACCCTAATTTCAAAAGTTAATCTGTTGCAATATTTTATGACCCAACCAATACATTTTGTACATCAAGTGAGATGGTCATTGATTTTATTGCAATTTGACGTAACTTTTGTTCACCTCCATGCTATTAAGGGACAGATTTTAGTAAATTTTCTTGCAGCACACCCACTTCCAGCTGGGTCTACTCCAAATGATGAGTTACTAAATGAACATGTATTACAAATGGAATTCTCTAGTGCACAACGCTAGGAGATGCACTTCCATGGAGCTTCGTCAGTCAAAAAAGACAAAGGATCAGGAACAGTTAAATCGAGAAAAGTAGGAATTGGTCTAAATTTCTTCACGCCGGATAAGGGCATGTTGAGATTCTCCTACCATCTAATAGAGCCATGCACTAATAATGAAGTAGAGTACGAAGCACTAATCACTGGATTGGAATTGGCAATCTCAATGGATATAACAAATGTTTCCATATATTGCGATGCTTTATTCAACAAGTCACCCGACAATATATGATTTTGAAGATTAGGTTAGCAGAATATCATCAGTATATGATGAAGCTGCTTGAACATATCCCTAATGTAAATCTCTACCGGATGCCTCGAGGAGATAATGCCCATGCCGATGCTTTAGCAAAACTTGCAAAGAAATTGGCGTGTCCCCCGAAAGATTCCATTGACATTTTGATACAAGGATGTTAGGTTCTATCTCGGATTGACTTTGGCAATCTACATAAGCTCAATAAAGGAGGATGAATGATGACTGTTGCAGTGACAGATAAAACCAAAGACTGGCTCAAGCCATTCATAGAGTATTTACAAACTGGAAAGATTCCATAGGACAAGTCTAAAGCATATGACATCATAAGAAGTACTATTTCATACACTTATGTGGGTGATGTCCTCTACAGGACATCATTTGACCAAATGTAGTTGTGATGTCTGAGCAGGGCCAAAGCACAAAATATTGTCAAAGAAGTACACACTAGATTGTATGGTGCTCACCAGTCAGAGCAGAAAATGAAAATGAAGATCAAAATACTCAAGTATTATTAGTCAGAAATGATATTTGATTGCATGGATATAGCTAAAAGGTGTCACCTTTGCTAATTGCATGGGGTGGTCTTACACTAACCTCCGAATGTGCTACACCCAACAGTTGCCTCGTGGCCATTCGAGTGTTGGGGTCGAACATAATAGGTCCAATAGATTCTCCATTATTTAAGGGACATAGATTTATCCTTGCCGCTACAAATTACTTCAACAAGTGGGCAGAGACAGTACCATTATGAGAGGTTGCAACAGAGCATGTTATGTAATTTTTTAATAGCTAAATCGTCTACCGTTTTGGTGTACACAGGGTGATTTGTGATGATGGGACAACCTTCAAAAGCACATGTTGACCTCACTTTTAGTTGAAGTCTAGTTTCCACTTTAATAGCCTAGGATCTAGCCATAGGACTTTTCTATTCACTATTCATAGAGGTCTAGAAATGGAACCCTCAACATTAGAAATTTTAAACCTTCCTTTGCTCAAATTGAAGTTCCACATGTTTGTCCTAACATTTAGTACCTAGTAGGTGTGGTCAATATGGAGGAGCTCATGGGGCATCCACGTAGGACTTTTTGGCCTTAGGGTTGACCCTGAATGTTGGTCTAGAGCTAATACACTTACTTACACTCACTTTCACTCACATTCCACTCAAAAACCTAAATCCAAACTTGTTGTCTTTAACCCCTTAACCCTTTGGGAGACTCATGTAGATGGTCCCATAGACTCACTAGCCCTAGGCTAAAGTCTATCTTAGACCAGTACATGAAGGACCCAAAGTAGAGGATTCTATTGGTTCATGGCTTAAATATGGTGGCTGGTACCTCACCTTTACCAGAACACCCCTAAATCTCAAATTTGACAAAAATTCCAAAAATTACCCAAATCACTGAAATTTATTCAAAAATCATTTAAAACGACCCAAATTGCCCAAAACTCGCCAAATCTACTCAATTTACCAAAATACCACCTAAATTGGCCAAATTTACAAAAATACCCTTGATGGGCCAAACTTTCCCAAAACCCTCAAAATTAATTCAAATTTCTACAAAACAAATTTAAACCCTTAATTGAATCAAATTTTATCAATTTGACCAACTTTGACCAAAAGCCCCATATTGCCCTTAAATTCTCCAAATTCACCCCAAATATCCATCAATTTCATCCCAATTTTTTCCCTATTTTCAATTCTAAGCTCAAATTCATCATGTCAATGATCATTTAAAAAAAAAATTCAAGCTTAATTGACCCATGCTTTGAGTTCAATTTTGATCCAAATAAAACCCCCAATTTTGACCAAATGATCCAATCGCACCCAATTGAACCCCATAGCACACTCAATTGCCTCAATTTGGATCCCAAAATCTTCCTAGCATTTATACTAGCTCAAGTTTTAATTTCAATCAATCTCAACCCAAATCTAGAATCCCCAAATTTGCTCAAATTTAGCCATGTGCCCAAATCCCACCAAATTGAAGGCAAAAGTTGGAACCCAATTATTGTTGAAAACTCTTAATGACATTCCACAAGATCATTTTGAACTTTCAAATTGGACTTAGCCTAACTTTATCCCAACCTAAATCCAAGTCTAACCTAACTTCCCCAAATTGACTAAAGGCCCAAATTTCTTCAAATTGACCCACCAAATCAATGCAAAACCACTTTAATTCTTCTCTAAACCTCTCATGACAATCAATCACACAAAATTGATCATTTAATTGGGATCAATGTCATGGCTAGCTTAACACAAACCTAAATTTAAGATAATTTGACCCAAATTGAACCCCTTCACCAAAATTGACTTGGCCATACCAAAGTGACAAAACTAATGTCACCACATCCACCATTTGAAATCTATTGACCAGCCTAAACCCACCAAAATCACCTAGTTGAGAAATGGACCAATGGTCCTTTGATTTAAGGCATCTTAGCCATATGTAGCCTTATTTTGAAAATACTTTGCTATCATCACTTGCCATTGGGAGTAAATCTTAATTAATCCTTCCCTGACCTCCCTAGGCCAAAAGGTGACTGAACCCTGAACAACCTCCAACTCAGCCATAAAAAATGGTCACCTAAAAGGAGCACAAATGGCCAAAACCAAAACTTTGAACTCTCTGACTTAGCTTACTCAAATTGGATGTTTGTGCTCTTCTTCACTCCACCTTAGCAGGCCTTAGCATCCACTGCCAAGTCTTGAGCTCCACTAAGCAGCCATGGCTTTAAATTGACCCCTCCACGACCAAAGGGGAGGTTAGAAAAATCCTTGAGGAAAAGTTTCCCATTTGCTTCCAGAGACTCTCCTAGAACTCCTCAACTCAATCTCACCACTTTACTCCTCTCGTTCCCACTATAAGAGCTCAATTTTGCGTTCAAAAATTTAGCTCAAACAGGGACATATTTTCACATACCACCATAGTCCACCAAGCTCCAATTAACTGTGCCCAGACCATCACAAGAGCAAGAGGAGTTGATCCCCCACAAAAGCTCCCTCTCAAACAACCTCTGACATAGCTCTAAACCAACACCTGAAATCAAACTTGGTCAAAATCATATCTAGATAATTAACCAGGACCTAGGACTTCATCTACAGGTTCTTTAGACTCAATTGAAGCTACCACAACCTTCTGATTGAGGCCTCTCCTCTCAAACAAAGGTATTGAACCTCAACCCTAATCCGAGCCTATTTTGATTCTCCATACGTATTTACTTTATTTCATATCATATAAGCCATATAAATATACTTGTATTAAGTAGATGAAGGTAAGAGAACAAACCCCATGCAATTTAGTTGAGTCTAGATGAAGAACTTAAGGTTTTAGTGTGATCGGCTTTCGGGTTAGGTCATTTGGGGATGATGAAGGGAGTCGTCGGATCGCATGTGTATTTGATGGATGAAGGAGATCAAGTCGGACGAACCCTTTGATTGAAAAGATGGGTTGTGTGGAAGTTGAGATGGATGGTGGTGTCAAATATGGTGGAGTACCGCATGTGAGTTTGGAGACACCGTAGGATGAGTTGGCGCCGCAAGTTTAAATAGAAAATATGGATTTTTTGGAATTAGTTAAATGCTTAAACTTAAAAAATCCATATTTTTTTCTAGAAAAATCATAAAAATAAATGAAAAATATCCCCTTGCTCAGTGAACAAAGGAGAATAATGTAGATTAAAAATAAATATTATTTTCTTACTCTATGATTTCTAATGAATTAAATACTTTCTAGGGTATTTTAATTGATTATGATCAAATATTTCTCACCAAAACATGAAATTTAGAGTGTTTATTCCCCATGACAGAGGTTATATCCTCTGATTTTTCAAAGGTCAGAGGACATCTTTATGCTTCTAACCTTAATTTTCAAGCGAAGATGACTAGTTTGGCTTATTTTAATTATTTAAATTAGAAGATCACTTGGAAAATTATGAGAATAATTTTAGTAGGTTTCCTATGGTCAGAAAGCTTAGGAAAAATATCAAGATTTCTTGAATAATTTTGTAAATTTCTATATTTGCTTAGGTGTGTATATCTTGTAGTAGTTTATGTAAATTAAATACTAAAAAAAACTTAACAAAATTAATTACAGATTATGTATAAAAATCATGTGTACCCACTGTAAAAAATTAAAAATTATTTGATTAAGTTTGAGGACTAAAGTTGCTTTTCCAAGAAACCTTGTATTTTTGTATAAAATTAATTATAATAAATTAAATACACTTGAGAAATTATGAAAAGTGTTTTTCTGAGTTCCTTGTGATCAGGGGCACTTAAGAAAAAATAAAAGTTATTTTTGAGAAAATACTTGATTTTTTAGCCTTATTTTGAATTTAAAATATGTTAAAATAATTAAAAATCCAAAAAATATAAAAATATTTTAAAATGTGTCGAATGGTCACCTGATAACTTGAGACTCATTAAAATATTTTTCCTAAATTTTCCCAGTTAAAAATAAATTTTAAAACCTTAAAAATAACTTTTTTCTTTATTGTTCTCATTAAAAATAATTATAATGAGTAAATTAAAAGTCATAAAAAAACAAATTTTGTTCATCTGAATCTTCTGAACTTAGAGATGTTTAATAAGGGCAAGCTTTTATAGTTAATTACATCTTAAATGACCAAAGTCATCTAAGAAGACTCTCGATAAAAATCAAGATATTATCTTCAAGGAGTTTCAAAGGGGAGGACTTTTCAATGAGATCAGATGTAGAGGTGTGAAAGGAAGGAGTTTTAAAGGGTAGGACTTTTCAATGAAATCAGACATAGAGGCGTGAAAGGGGATTGGTTCAAATTTGGAATATTTTATTGTAGAATCCAAAGGAGGAAGAACTATAGGATGTCATGGATCCTATAGGAGAACCTCGGTGTCTTCCTAAGCTATCTTAATGTTTGGCTTCATTTTAAAGGATAAAAATTTAAGTGTTTCATTTTGCCAATTTTTATTACTTAGGGCTTACAATCGTGTGAAAAGATCACACAAATAGCCTGGAAGATGTGAGGATTTAGGTCGTGACAAACGACAACCTCAGAATCCTAAGACGAGTTAGGGCTTATATTGTATAACAGAGCTATACATGGCCTAAAGGTAAGGTGAGGATTTACGTTGTATAAGCAAGCAACCTCGAAGTCCTATGGCTTTGTTGTTTAAGTCTAAGAAAGGAAGATTGGTTGCTGGGGAAGACAAGTTTTGTTGTTGACGATGGCCGTGCTGCCCACTATGCTAGCTCCAAACTCCGTTGCATAAGAAAGCAACCTCAAAGTCCTATGGCTTTGTTGTTTAAGTCTAAGGAAGGAAGATTGGTTTAGCTGGGGGACAACAGGTTTTGCTGTTCAAGATGGTCGTGCTGCCCACCATGCTAGCTCCAAGTTCCTTACCGTGACGAGTTTGAGTTTTCTAGTGTGTCAAGTTATAATATCAAATCAGGTGATCCTATGGTTGAAGTTCTTTAAATTTTACGAGGGCATATTAAAGTTGATTAGAGCGACACCGATTAGGATCCTACGGTTCCCTCGTTCCGGTACCACTATTTTTTATTTGATTCACTTAGTCCAAATGAACTTACTAAACTCAACTTAATGAGTTCCATAATTTCATTAAGCTCGAGGGAAGCCTCGTTAGCAACCGTAGGTTACCTCCTCTGAGGAATTCCCGATCATCCGATAGAGACGTCTTAATTTAGTTGCAATTGTAGTTTTATGTGATGTGTGTGTCTTTGAATTGTTTTATATTTTGAATGTTGTGGGGGTGAATTTTATCTTGGTTGATTTTAGTTTTAGTCGATCATCAAATAGAGACATCTTAATTAAGTTAAAGTTGTGGTTTTATATGATGTTTGTGATTAAATTTTGTTTGTTTTATATTTTGAATGTTGTGGGGGTGAATTTTGTCTTGTTTGATTTTAGTTTTGATTTCAATTTTGGTTTTGGTTACAATGCAAGTTTATGTTATTTTTATACAGGAAAGTATAAAAAGAAACAACGTAAGCATGAAACATGTAAGTAAAAGGGCACAAGAAAGACGGTACTATAAACTGTAAAAGCGTACCTGGCGAGTCTTCTCGTTCCACCACCTGAAACTTAAAAATGCATGTGAGGGCATTTATGAAGAGCACGAAAAATAAAGTTCTGGTGGTTTTCCGAACCCTATGTCATATTTTGGTGTGTCATTAAAAGTTTAATTAAGGATGATTTCATTGAGCAAAGTATATTAAGTTTAATAGGCCTCTGAGGTATCCAACATGTTAGGAGGAGGAAGCCGGTCCATGTTTCCCTCTTACCAACTGGTGAAAAGCCTCGAGTCCATCTAAACTTATTATGTTGCTTAATGGTTCATCCTGTAAATACCCTTATTACTCAGTAAGCATTCATGTCTCAATTATCCCTAAGAATAGGGTAATTATCACTTATCATTTAATTTGAAAACTATGTGGGTGAAGACCCTTAAAGAGGCTAGTTAGTGTAATTTGAACACTTAGCCAAATTTTTAATCCTAATTGGGCTTAGTATTGTTTCAAGGATGTTTGATTTAATTATGTTTATTTCTTTATTCCTTGTCTAATCAATTTTTGATTTAGCCTAAGTCACAACTAAGCCCTTAAGACCTAGGTGAGTGTCTTAATTAGTTTTGAGTGGTCATGATTCATGATTTGAATTTTATTTGAAAATCAAGGTAGGGGTATTAAATTGATTAACTTAAAAATTCATACCCCTAAGTCTAGGATCATTCAATTTGATTTGATTTGACCTAAGTCACCACCAAGCCCTTAAGACCTAGGTGAGTGTCTTAATTAGTTTTGAAAATGGTTAAGCTTTAAGTGGTGAGATTCATGATTTGGATTTTATTTGAAAATCAAGATAAGGGTATTAAATTGATTAATTATTAACTTCAAAAGTCATAACCCTAAGTCTAGGATCATTTTATTTTAATAAACTTTCAAATTTTAATAATTTAGAAATTTGTTAAATTAATTAAGAAAGTGAGATTGGTTTCTGCTAATTAACTCTTTGTGTTCCAAACATCAAATAAATTTATTAAGATCAGAGGTTGCCCATTTTCCCTCCTTGACTTAAGCCTAAATGTTAATTAAGGCTAATTTTCCAAAATTACACATTTGCCTCTAAGCCTCTAACACTTCATAATTTGTCAAATTTAATTCAAATGACTTTAAAATTTTTACCCTACATCAATCATGGGGCAATTAAAACATTAGAGGAGAAAATGTGATTTTTCGGATTTTAATTTATTTTATATAATTATTTTCATGCAAAAATAGGATTTTTCAAAGAAAATTCCTAACTTGACCAAGGTAAATCCTAATCCATTGAAATTTTTACTAAAGGTATACCTAGACTAGAGAAGCCATTATTCCAAATTTCATGAATTTTTGAATTTTTTGTGATTTATAAGAATTATTTTAATTTCTGAGTTATTTAATAAAAATAAAATATTTTAAATTATGAAAATTAATTTTTGTATTTTTGAAAAATCTCTCTGAGATTAGATAACCCAGAGGAATAAATTTCATATTTGTTTTATTTTTCTTTGATTTATTGGAATTATTTTAGTAAAAACTCATTTTTAGCTTTTAAAATTTATTTTTAAGCTTTGAAATTCAATATCTTTATTTAAAAAACTAGGAAAAATATTCTAAATGTTCTTAAGTAATTAGGAAACAATTTAGAACATTTCCATGAGTTTTATTATTTTTATGATATTTATGAATTTTTAATTATTTAAATATTTAAATAGGCTAAAAATCAAGTTTTTATCCTAAATATTATTTTATTTTTATAAAATACCCCTGATCACAAAGAACTCAAAAAACTAAATTTCATAAATTTTTGAGTTATTTTTTTATTTTTAAAATTTATTTAAATGCCAAAAGTGATATTTATCTTTAAAAATCAACTTAAGTTGTCAAATGAACTCAAAAAATTTTGAAAATTTTTTGATGAGTTCTCTGGATCATAAATCACGGTGAAGATAAAAAATCAAGTCATTTAAATGTTTATATTATCCAAAATTAATTATTTCAGTGATTTAGTGTTTGTAAAATTTAAGTGCAATTTAAATGACTTGACCCATGGAATTATTTCCAAAAGCTCTTCCAGTTATAGTGAACCTTCCAAAATTTTCTTAGAATCTTCTAATCAATATGCCAATTTCCATGATTACTTTAAGGAAACAATGTGCAAAAAGTTGAAAAATATAGCTCTCTTTATAGGAACCTCCTCTAACTTTAGAAAAATCAGAGGATGTTTCCCTTGATAGAGGCTACAACATGCCAAAATTTCAAGCCAAGGTGATGTATCAATATGCATGGAGAATTAAAAATTTCAAACAGTGTTTAATTAATTAAAAATATTTTATGCATCAAATGAACTTGAAATTTATTCCACATTATTCTCCTCTGTTAAGTGAGCAAGTAGGTGTTTTTACTTTATTTTTTGTGATTTTTCTACGAAAAGTTAGGGATTTTCTAAGTTAGGGTAGTTTAAATAAATAGAAAAAACCCTATTTTTTTACTTATCCACGTGGCGCCATGTAGATCCTAGGCAGCTCCAAAACTCCACGCGGCGCGCTCCTATTTGACACTGCCATCCACGCCAGTAGCCACCCATCCCGCTGTTTATATAAAGAAGCGTTGTCTGACTTCATCTTGGCCATCCATTTGATACATGCGTGATCGGACGACGCGTGGTCATCGTCCCCAATGGCTTAGGTCAAGAACCGTACACCTTCCAGGCCTAAGATCTCTTTCATTTCTCAACAAAATTAAGTGAAATTTTTTTTTAAAATACTCGTCTTAGTGAGATGAACACATCTATGTGGCTAATGTGTCATGAAATCAAGCCCAAGTAAAAGGAGAATCAAAATAGGCTCGGGAGGAGGAGAAGTTTGATACCTTTTCTCTATGAAGAAAGGCTTCAATCAGAGGTGCTCGACACGTTTGTTGGGGTCCAAGAAGGCTAGGGATTGAGTCCCTGGTCTTGGTATAAGGCCTAGGTATGAATTCGACCAATCTCAATTTCAAGTGTTGGTCTAGAGCTATGGTGGAGGCTATTTCAGAGGGTAATTTGATGGGGCTTTTTCTTCTCTTGCTGTTGTGAAGGTGTGGGCACAAGCAATTGAGGTTTGGTGGAGTTTTGAGAGATGTCCTATTTCTGCCCTAATTTTTAAGCTCAAAATTAGGGTTATACAGAGGGAATCAAGGCAGTGGAGTGATTGGAATGGGTTGTGGAGATATCAAGGAAACTCTGTGAGTGATTTAGGAGGCTCTCTTTAAGAAAAAATTAGCACACCTCCCATGGCCGTGGAGGTGAGTTCTTATAAAAAGGGCTATGGGGTGGTTTTCAGGGCACAAGTTTGGGTGCATTGTGGTGCTTAGGTGGAGGGCAGAGGAGCTCTTCAATTTATGAGCGGGTGAGGTGCCATGGGGGTGGCTCTCAGTTTTGAGATTTTTTGGCCACTAGGCCGGCCGGCCGGCCAGGGCGAGGTGGCTAGGAGCTCAGGAAACCCAGAGGAATCTATCACAACAATTTAATGCAAATGTGCTTTGATTTGGCAAAGATATCTTAAGCATGTGTATTTATTGGGAATAAGATCCCTTAATTTGAGGAACCTTTGATCCATTTCTTGATTTAGGTGGTTTCACGGTGTTTGTACTGGTCATTAAGTCCAACCAATGGCTGTGATGGAGTTAATTTTGTGACTTTAGGGTGGTTAGGTCACATTTAGTGCAAGGGTCCAAGTGGGTGCAAATGACCAAGACTTGGGTTTGGGCTAGGTTAGCCATGTTAATTGACCCAATTGATTGATCAAAATTTTGTAGATGATTGTTATGAAGATTTTTGGTGAAGGGTTGAAGTGATTTTGAGTTCAATTGGTAGGTCAATTTGAGGGAATTTTGGTTTTTAGTCAATTTGGTCATGTTGGGCTAGGCTTGGGTCTAGCTTGGGTTAACCTTGGGCTAAGTCCAAATTGATTGTTGTAAGTGGTCAATGGAAACCCTATGAAGAGTTTTCAACATGAATTGGATGCTAATTTGGAGGTTAAGGATATCAATTGGGTGAAATTTGGAGACTTAGCCAATTTGGGGCTAAATTTGGGAATTTTGGATTTGGGCCAAAATCAAATAGATATGAGGCATCATCAAGGCCAATTGATTGTTGATTTTGATGTATAGTAATTTTATGAAGATTTTGAAACATTAATTGGGGCCAATTGACTAGGCTATGGGTTCAATTTGGTGAGAATAGTTCATGTGGCCAAAGTTGGGGTTTTGACCTAAATCAAAATTAGGCTCAAATCATGGGCCAATTGAGCTTAAATTTGGTTTAGTTTGGTCAACTTAAAAGTGAATTTGAGCTTAGGATTGGAATTGGGGTCACTTGAGATCAAATTGATGGACATTTGAGTTGGATTTGGGGAAATTTGGATCTTTAAAGGGCAATTTGGGGGTTTTGATCAAAGATAGTCAAATTGGCCAAATTAGGTCATGTGGTAGTTGAGAGAAATGAAATTAGTAATATTTGGGATTTTATGGGAATTTTCGAATTTTTGGGATTTTGAGCTATGGAGGGGTATTTTGGTAATTTGGGGGTGTTTTAGGGGCAAAAGGCCAAGATGGGTATTTTGGTAGAGTTGAGGTACCAACCATCGCCAACAAGCCATGGACCAATGGAAACCCCATTTTGGGTCCTCTACATAGTGGTCTTAGCCAAACCATAGCCCTAGGGCTGGTAGGGTTAGGGGACCATCTACATGAGTATCCCAAAAAGATTAAGGGATCTAGGCTAGAAATTTGAGTTTAGGATTGTGAGTGTATGTGAGTGTAGACGAGTGAATCAGGTCCAGACTAACACCCAGGGTCAACCTTAAGGTCCAGCAGTCCTAACGGTGACTCATCTAGAGTATCCCTCATAGTGATCCCACCTACTAGTGCTAGAGGTTAGGACCAATATGTGGAACTTCAAGTTGAGTAGAGAAGAGTTTGAAATTTCTAGTGGTGAGGGTGCCTTTTCTAGTTTTATAAGAATGGTCAATAAGAAAGTCCTATGGCTAGACCTTAGGCTACTATCATGTCTAGTTTTCTAAGAATAGTCAATAGGAAAATCCTATGGCTAGACCTTAGGCTACTAACTTTTTCTAGTTTTCTAAGAATAGTCAATAGGAAAATCCTATGGCTAGACCTTAGGCTACTAAAGGAAATCACTAAACCTCAACCGAAAGTGAGGTGAACAACTACACATGCAAATTTAACTGTAACACTAACTTTATAACAAAAATTAAAATTATCCAAATACAACATAATAACAAAAACAATATTCCAAATACACAAACATCCATTTCTATTACAAACAAAATTATAGATATAAAAGTACAAGTATAAGTACATCAATTACATTTAAAAATCAAAATCCCAAGCTATATCGTCATCCCCTTGATCAGCAGGTGGATTGAGATGATACGGAGTATATCAGGGGCACTCAGAAAAACTAATATCAGACTCACCTCTATAGTGTCGGGCCTGAGCTTCATAATAGGCTACCTAAAAAATTAAATGCCTCTGAAGGTACTCACTATCATAATCATGTCGACGTTGAAAACCTCCAATCCTTTCAATTATTAACTCTATGCTCTTGCACTGCAAGGTCAAGTCATTCATCAAGTCAGCTAGAGTAGGTAGGGGAACTAGAAGGTGGAAGGTCATAACTTGTAAAGGGGACATCTCTACTAGTAGAAGGGGTAAGGGAACTAGAAGGTGGAAGGTCATAACTTGTAGAGGGGACATCTCTACTAGTAGAAGGCATAGGGGAACTAGAAGGTGGAAGGTCATAACTTGTAGAGGGGACATCTCTACTAGTAGAAGGTACTTGACTTCTACTCCCAGTTCTCCATTTCTCATGGGATTCATAAGTTCTTAAATTGGCCTTATTAATGGGTTTCATAGGTTAAACCCATTCTTCATCTCCAATTTTCACTCAAAAAGTTTGCAAATTGCATAAATAAAACCAGGATGTCCTAGACTTCCACTTGTCTCACTCCTCGTCGTAGTCAATATATTCTTAAGAATAATTCTCCCCACATTTATAGTTCTACTATTCTGAATACAGAAACTCAGAATAGCTCTATCTCTAGTTACCTCACTATGGTGATAGGTTGTTAACAGACTAGAGGAAATGAAATAATGTCACGCCTTAGAGGTGGAATTCAACATGGAAGCAGAAAAATTTACCCGTTCTCGCTACTTTATCTACCATGTTCCTTTCCCATCAGTGAGAAAGTTGATCACATCATTCAGGGGGCCTTCCATAGTACTAAAGGATTCATATTGGTAGCTATAACAGTCTGGGACTTCGTAAAAGGTGTTGATGCGGGCGGCAGTAAATCTAACGAGAAATCCGCGCACTTGATCGATTCTGTCTTTAGAATAGATTACATTGGCGTAGAACTCCTTCACAACATTTGCATCAGCTTTATGGGTAGTGTAACAAAGGTTTTCCCACCTCCACTTGGCAATAACTCGTTCAATTTCTCCTCCCGGACTTTCAGTAACTCAATCTTGTATGCACTTTTTTCCTTTAAATATTGAAGTAAATTTTGTTTGAGCCATCACATTGACGAAGCGAGACTCGTCGAACTCAACCCGTCTCTTTTGTCATGGAGCCATTTTAATCAAATCAAATTATAGAAAAAATTCCAAAAATTACTTCAAACATGCAAATCATGGCTTCCAATAGTAATTCTAAGAGTTCAACACTGAGATCCATGGATGTCTTCCCAAATTTTCTTCACATTCTCAAATTTTTTGGATCTACGCAATGTGGAAGAAATCCATGGTGAAAATCAAATATTTGTAGTTTGGAGTAAAGCTCTTACCTAGAGATGATCAAATCTGGTGTCAAAAAGCCTTGAAATCGCCTCCCAATTCAAGGTCTTTCAAGCCCTAGGTCAAAAATGGTGTTTTTAGAAGGAAGGGGATGATGAATAGTGGCGGCTGACTGGTAAAAATCTCGGATAAAGGTGTTTTTTTGTGAGCTCACCATCGGCGCGGTCGATGGCGCCGTCGGTGCGTTCTATTGGAATTTAATTCTAAGTCTCGGGAAAATCTCACCATCGGCGGCGTCGAGAGCGCCGTTGGCGGGCTCTATTGATTTTGGTTCAAATCCCATATTTTTGTGATTTCGATCAATTTCAAGTCTTAACGATATCTTTGCAATTATTATAGACATAATTTTAAGTGACTAAATGATGTACTTAGCAAATATAAACTTTCACAACACAAAACATCACATTTATATTTAAATTCCAAGGGGTACATTATACGTTACATAACACACCTATGTTTGGTATTTTCTCAACCTCAGGACATTAATTCAGCGTCGCAATCCAAGCCACAACACTTAAAATGCTGAAAACAAAACATCCTATGCTTAGTCTCAACTATACAGAGATCTAAAAGCATAATTTTAAAGCAAAACAAATACAAAATTCAAATCAAAATACATAGATAAACAAATAGGTAGTAATATAAATCTACTATTCTTCAGATTCAGTACTCGATTCTCCTCTAAGATCACCCATCGATTGCACATGAACAAAGATTTTGTAGAAGGGTCGGAATAGAAATTTTTCAGTAGAATCCACCTCTATCAATTCATCCTCCTCATCAGTCATATCAAACTATCTTTTAAATGTCTAGAGTGCTCAAAATGTTCTTTCATCCTCCAGTCCAGATGATTGAAGAAATCAGAGATATTATTAATCGCATTCATGATATTTTGTACCTCATTTTCCAATTTCTTAATTTGGCGCAGGATCACCAGAGACTTGTCAGGAATTAAGGGTTGAACTGGCAGTGAATTTTGAGATGATTGATCTACTATAATGGCCATGTCATTTTCATCTTCAAAAGCTGGGAATCTCTCCAATTTGATCCAAAGGCTTCCAAGGTTGCAGTACCTTTTCCCAATTTTTGTAGGACACTCGGAACTGACTGCAAAGTGAGAAAATTGTGGAGGGGTGTCCAACCCCATAAGTTGATCCATGAACGATCAGACCCAAAACTGACTTCACAATTATCGATCCAATGTTGATCGACAGTCCCCTTTGGATGCAGTAATTCAAAATATCTCTTTCTTTAGAAACTTTACCGATCTTCATTATTGGTAACAGTTTCGCAGAATTGAAAAGTGCCAATGTTTCAAAATGGGATTTACGAGTGTCGCAGAAAAACTAACATACCCGTTTTCTCTTATTTCCTAATCGTCAGTTTTGTCCGTTAAATATTGGTAAATTTCATTCATCTGGTTTCTCTTTGGGACGAAATTAGAATAGTAACAAACAAGAACGTTCTCGATCATGTATAATATGTTGATTCATGCAGGAGTGAAAGTGATCCATCTTCCTCACACATAAACAATTCCTTGGTTGATTCCATGTAAATTTGCATAAAATTTTTTTACCACAGGAACCACCACGGCGGTGGTAGTGTAGCACAACACTTCTGATCTTTGCTGCACTATCATTTCTTCAATTTTCATCGTGGGATTATTCAATCCAAAATTTACGAATCCTTGTTCCTTGATCTATCTTTTCTTCGTCAGTAACTTGTTGAAGATTCGCTGCGCTTCCGCACTAATAAACTTTCACCGATTGAAAACTCGCATTCTGGGGAATTGGATGCCATATGAATGAAATTTGTGGAGTTTCACTTCATTTTGGAGGGAAAATAAGAACTAGGAATCGAATTTCGGAGTTTAAAAGGATAATTCCCGCTCAAAAATCGCCACAAACTGCCATTTGAACCTAGGTAACCTCCATTTCACCGGTCTCGCAGTCGGTGAGGTCAATGGCGCCATCGGTAAGCCTCTGTATTAATTTTTCCTGGACTTCAAAAAAACTCGCCGTTGGCGGCGTCGAGGGCGCCGTCGGCGCCCAAGGTAAAATTTTTACAGTTTCGATCTAGTCCGAATGCGATCTATTTTTTTCTATGGATCCAATTTTTATGATGATTCAAGGGTAAATAAGAGTAGTAGAACTTGATACTACCACAAACTAACGATAATTTCAAATAAAAACTATTATAATCATGATAAAAGAAAAGATAAATATGGTTTGCTTCCCATAAAGCGCTTGGTTTAACATCGCCAGCCCGACCTATTCAGGTGTCATTCAGGTTAACTGATCATTAAAACCTCTTTAAAATTTGGTTTTTACCGTCAAAATATGGTTTTAATCTATGTACATTTATTTTAAATCCATTTTCCATTTTACTGATCTTCAATTTCAACAGCTCCGTAAGTATAAACTTGAGTCACAGTAAAGGGTCCTAACCCTATCTTCTGATCTTCAATTTCAATAGCTCCGTAAGTATAAACTTGAGTCACAGTAAAGGGTCCCAAGAGACTTCTAATTTCCCAAGAAATAATTTCAGCCTAGTATTGTAAAGTAAAACTTCTTGTCCTGGTTCAAAGTTCTTTTGGTTAATCTTCCGATCATGCCAGCTTTTCCTTATAAATTATGTCATTATCATAAGATTCATTTCTTAATTCTTCCAATTCATTTAATTTCCTTATAAATTCAGTCGTTATCATAAGATTCATTTCTTAATTATTCCAATTAATTTAATTATAACAATCTCTTCTTACCACATCTTTCAAATTATAATTGAATTCTTTAATCGCCCAACATTAACTTTATAAATTTTGTCGTTATCATAAGATTAATTTCTTAATTCTTCCAATTGATTTAATTGTAACAATCTCTTCTTACCAGCATCTTTCAAATTATAATAGAATTCTTTAATCGCCTGATATGCTTTATGCTCCAATTCTATTGGTAAGTGACAAGTCTTTCCAAAAATTCATCTGTAAGGAGTCATTCCAATAGGAGTTTTATAAGCAGTTCTGTAAGCCCATAATGCGGTATCCAGTCTAGTGGATCAATCTACTCTACTAGGGTTTATAGTCTTTTCAAGTATTTGTTTAATCTCTCTATTAAAAACTTCAGCTAACCCACTAGTTTAAGGATGATAGGCAGTAGAAATTCGATGAAATATGTTAAATTTTTCTGTCAATCTCTGAATATTTTTATTCCTAAAATGAGATCCTCCGTTAGTGATAATCATTCTAGGCATTCTGTTTCTAGTAAAAATATTTTTCATTAAAAATCTTGAAACACTTTTAGAATCACAATGAGTTAAAGCTTGTGCTTCAATCCACTTAGAAACATAGTCCACTACAATTAATATTTATATGTACCCAAATGACGAAAGAAATGATCCCATAAAATCTAATCCCCAAACATCAAAGATCTCAACTTCTAACATGAAATTTAGAGGCATGTCATTTTTTCTAGATATATTTCCTACTCATTGACATCAATCAGAAGTTTTTATGTATCTATAAACATCTCTAAACATAGTGGGCCAAAAAAATCCAGCTTGTAAAATTTTATAAGCAGTTTTTTCTATCCCAAAATGTCCTCCAAATTCAGAATCATGACATTTCTGAATGATTAGCTCAGTTTCTTCATAAGGTACACATCTTCTCAAAATAAGATCCTTATATTGTTTATATAAACAAGTCTCATCCGAAAAATATGCTTTTGTATCATGAATAAATTTCCTTTGTTGTTGCAATGTCAGCATAGGTGGCAAAATATCACTTACAAATAGTTAACAATAACAACATACCATGGTATTTTTCTCTTATTAATATTATAAAATTGTTCATCAGGGAAACTGTCTGCAATTTCATTATCAGTGTCAGATAATTCATGGTTTTCTAATCTTGATAAATGATCAGCAATTTGATTATCAGTTCCCTTTCTATAAAAACCACAAGATCAAATTCTTGCATCAAAAGTATCCATCTAATCAACCTTGGTTTGACATCCTCGCATCAAATATTTAATAACAGAGTGATCATTATGCACAACACATTTAGCTCCAATTAAATAAGATCTAAAGATATTTAATAGCAGAGTGATCAGTATGCACAATACATTTAGCTCCAATTAAATACGATCTAAATTCATCAAAAGTATCCATCTAATTAACCTTGGTTTGGCATCCTTCTTTTGCATTAGATATTTAATAGAGTGATCAGTATGCATAACACATTTAGCTCCGATTAAATAAGATCTGAATTTATCTAAAGCATATACAATGACTAGTAACTCTTTTTCAGTAACAGTATAATTAATTTGTGCATCATTAAGAGTTTTACTAGCGTTATATAACTTTAAAATTCCTCTCATACATTTGTTCAAGGACAGCTCCAATAGCATAATCACTAGCATCACACTTTAATTCAAATGGTTTCTCCCAATTAGGTGAAACTATAATAGGGGCTGTGATTAATTTTTCCTTTATCTCAAAGGCATTTAAACAGCTTCCCGTAAATTCAAATTTCTTGTCCTTTTCTAAAAGTTGGCATATAAGTTTGGTAATTTTCAAAAAATCTTTAATAAAACGCATGTAAACTCCAACATGTCCAAGAAAACTCCTAACCTCTCTTACATTAGTAGGAGGTGTTAGTTTAGATAGTAAAATCCAACATGTCCAAGAAAACTCCTAACCTTTCTTACATTAGTAGGAGGTGTTAGTTTAGATATAATTGAATTTTTGCAGGGTCAGCTTCCATACCATCTTCCAAAATTTTATGCCCTAACACAATTCCTCCTGCAACCATAAATTAATTTTTGCAGGGTTTGCTTCCATACCATCTTCCAAAATTTTATGCCCTAACACAATTCCTCCTGCGTTGCAGGGTCTGCTTCCATACCATCTTCCAAAATTTTATGCCCTAACACAATTCCTCCTGCACAGGTCTGCTTCCATACCATCTTTAAAAATTTTATGTCCTAACACAAGTCCTCCTGCAACCATAAATTGACATTTCTCCCAATTTAGAACCAAATTAGTTCTTTTGCAAATTTGATGATAACGGGTAAATCCATCTAAAAAACAAAAATATTTGTGCCCAACAAGTCTATCTATTATTTGGTCTAAAAATGAGTAAAGGTAAGTAATCTTTCTTGGTGGCAGTGTTTAATTTTCTATAATCAATGCAAATAGGTCACCCAGTAACTTGTCTGATAGGTATTAATTCATTATTTTCTTTTGTCTCAACAGTCACTCCTCTTTTCTTAGGAACACAATGAATTGGACTTACCCACACACTATCTGAAATAGGATATATAATTTCAGTGTCTAACCATTTCAAAATTTACTTCTTAATTACTTCTTTAATCATTGGATTTAATCTCCTTTGTGGATCAACTCTTGGTTTATATTGTTCATCTAATATAATTCTATGCGAGTTTAATCTCCTTTATGGATCAACTCTTGGTTTATATTGTTCATCTAATATAATTCTGTGCATACATATCGAATGACTGATTCCTTTAATATCAGCTAAGGTCCAACCAAAAACTTTCTTATATCTTTTTAATGACTGATTCCCTTAATGTCAGCTAAGGTCCAACCAAAAGCTTTCTTATATCTTTTCAATGTATCTAACTTTAATCTCTTTTGTGGATTAACTCTTGGTTTATATTGTTCATCTAATATAATTTTGTGCATACAAATTGAAGGACTGATTCTTTAATATCCACTAAGGTCCAACCAAAAGCTTTCTTATATATTTTCAATGTATCTAACAATTTTTGTTCTTGTCATTAGCTAAGGCCCAACCAAAAGCTTTCTTATATCTTTTCAATGTATATAACAGTCTTTGCTTGGCTTATATTGTTCATCTAATATAATTCTGTGCATACAGATTGAAGGACTGATTCCCTTAATATCCTAAGGTCCAACGAAAAGCTTTCTTATATCTTTTCAATGTATCTAACAGTCTTTGCTCTTCCAAATCATTTAATTCTGAAGATATAATAACTCATAATATAGATGAGTCTCCTAAAAACACATACTTTAAGTGGCTAGGCAATACTTTCAACTCAAGTTCAGGTGGTTTTATAATTGACGGAAATAGATTCTTATCAACATTTTTCGTAATATCCAACATCTCAAATCTTTCCTGAACATAATCTAATTCTTCATTTTATAATTTGTCAAGAATAACTTCATTACTCTCTTCAAATTGTTCTTTCTCTTCAAAATGTTCTTTGAAATGTTCTTTGAATAGATGTTCACTAATTTCCATGAGAAAACATTCATTGTCTCTTTCAATAGCAGTGTATTTCATAGATTTCACAATGTTAAAAGTCACTTCTGATCATTAACTCTCATAGTTAATTCTCCTTTTTGAACATTTATCATAGATTTCCCATTAGCTAAAAATGGTCTCCCTAAAATGTAGGTATTTCTTTATCTTCCTCCATATCTAAAATAATGAAATCCACATAAAAGATAAATTTATCAACTTTTACTAACACATCTTCTATAACTCCCTTAGGATATGTAACAAAACGATCTGCTAACTGTAGAGTTACAAAAGTAGGTGAGACTTCTCTTAATCCTAATCTTTTGAAAATTGATAGAGCCATAAGATTATTGCTTGCTCCCAAATCACATAAAGCTCTTCCATAATTTTTTTTACCTATAGCACACGGTATAGTGAAACTGCCAGGATCTTTTAATTTTTCAGGAAGCTTTTTCTGAATAATTAGCACACGGTATAGTGAAACTACCTAGATCTTTTAATTTTTCAGGAAACTTTTTCTGAATAATTGCACTACACTCTTCGCTAAGTGCATGTTATCAGTGAACTTCCTTTTCTTATTCAAAATATCTTTCTTAAATTTCACATAATTGGACATTTGCTTTAAAGCTTCTACGAAGGGAATTTTCACCGTTAACTTCTTAGGAATTTCTAAAAATTTGGAAAATTATTTATTTTGTTTGTGTTGCTTCAATCTTTGAAGAAACGGTGGTGAAGTTTTCTCCACAGTAATTTTCATTAGTGTAAAAGGATACTCTAAATCTGGGTACTCATGATCCTTTTCTTTTTCATCATCCACTTTCCCTTTTTCAGTTTCTATTTCTTTTTGTGCCCTTGTTTCCAATTCTTTTCCACTTCATAATTGTATCGGTTTAATTTTTTTTTTTCCTTGATCTTTAGGAGTTGGTTCCACAGTACTAGGAAAAGTTCCTAATGTTCGGTTACTAAGAGCTATAGCGATATGCCCTAATTGATTTTCAATATTCTTAATAGCAGTTCCTTGATTTTATAATTAATTTCCTTAAATTTATAATTGATTTCCTTGATTCTGCAATTGTTGGCCCATGTTTAATATTAGCTCTTCCATAGCCAACTTCTTCTCCTTAATTTGAGTGTTATCGTTAAATCTTGGGGGATAAGAATGTATATAGTTAACATTTCCTTGGTTGGATGAATTTCCTAATGGGTTCACTGGGTTGTTTGCCCAGTTGATTTGTAGAAGAATTGTTATTAATTAAAATTTGGATGATTCTTCCAAACCTGGGTTATTTTATTTGTAGAAGAATTGTTATTCCAATTAAAATTTGGATGATTCTTCCAACCTGGGTTGTAATGGTTTGTAGAAGAATTGTTATTCCAATTAAAATTTGGATGATTCTTCCAACCTGGGTTATAATAATTTGAATAAGGGTTTTTGGGTCTATTAATAGCATTTAAAGTCTCATATGAAGGTTGAACATCTCACATATTGCCCAGATGAATTCTCTTCCATCATTGGAGGTTTTGGAGAATAATTAATCCCATAATGATCTAATTTCTTTGATATTGCAATCTGTGAAGCTAACATAGATCCTGCATCAGAGTCATGGATACAAGCTACTCTTTTCAAATTTACCCGTTCAGAGGGCCATTGAAAATTGTTGGTAGCCATCTCATCTATTAATAAATAAGCCTCATGAAAAGGTTCTGACATTAACAAACCACCAGTTGCAACATCTATAATCGATCTAAGAGATCCGACAAATTCATTATAAAAAGTTTGAATTATCAACCAATCTAGTAAAGAATGATGAGGGCATTTACTATGAAGATCTTTAAATCTCTCGCAAGCTTCATATATTGACTCTCTATCAATCTGACAGAACGATGTTATGTCATTTCTAAGTTTACCAGTTTTGGATGGAGGCAAATATTTGGATAGAAATTTCTATGATAGTTCTCCCCAAGTTCTAATAGATCCTGGTGCTAACAAATTTAACCACATCTTAGCCTTATCCCTCAGTGAAAAAGGAAAAGTCTAAGTCTAACAGCATCGTTTGAGACTATCATATTTAAAAGTAGCACACAGTTCTAAAAAACTAGCAAGGTTTAAGTTAGGATCTTTATTTGGTGTACCTCCGAATTGATTGTTTTGTACCATTTGGATATAGCAGGTTTAAGCTCAAATGAATTAGCAGCTACATCAGGATTTTGGATAGAAAAGCGAATTTCATCTGTTGTAGGATTTCCATAAACTTGTAGGGGTCTAAGTTGGTGTTCATTCTCTATTCCTTGATTGTTCTTGTTGTTCTCCATTGTATCAGAATTTCTATTTTCTCTTCTCAATCTTCTAATCTTTCTAACAGTGTGTTCTAATTTCGAATCGTAGGGAATGTGATTTTCAGGTCCAAACTTACGCATACAATTTGAAATCAGCACACAGTAAAATAATTAACCAAATATAAAAATAAGTTGCAATTCAAGTAAAAATTTTCTAATAATGCTAATTTGTCCGTTACTCTAATTGTGAATTTGTTACTCACTCCCCAACAACGGCTCAAAAAACTTGATCGTGACTTTATATATGCTTAAAAATATAAGATAAATATGGATGTAATAAATATTCAATAATTGTAAAGTCACACTTATCAACGCAAGTATACGTATCACTCAAGTAATATAAGGCTCTAATGGAATCCTAGATATCGATCCCACAGGGAGTAAGTTTAGAAATACAAACTAAGATTTTAGAAAATTAGTACTTTAATCACAACAACGAAGTTCAATTTGTTTATCTGGGACTAATAGGCAATTGAAATAATTACGTAATTTTAATAATTATTAAATAACTAATGATACTAATAAAGGTTTAAATGTGATATTTAATATATAAAAAAGCATCATTCTCCTTGTCAAGAAATTATAGTGAATGGATAAAGTGAATTAGTTCAAACTATATTGTGCTAAATAGGAGCATACCAACTCTTTACCCTTTGGTCCAGGCATAAAGAACATTGACTAATCCTACTCTTGTTTACTGAATTTGTGGCTAGGCTGGGAGGATACCGGCTCTCACTTAGGAGCTCCTATGTTCCCCTCATCTGAGGGCTAACATCTACACTTCAGCACCCAAACAATAGGACCGAATTGGGGATTTTAGTCTGTCACTCTAAAATCTCCAATTCTACGCCCGATAATATTATTTCCCTATTTATTTGCACCCAACTTCCAAAGGCTTTGACCTCCCTGAATCTTGGATGTAATCCTCACTTTAGTTGTAAAACTCAACATATTTTAACAAATCAATTGGCTAGATTGAAAGTAAATTAAGATAGAAGTAGAAAGATCATCACAATTTCATTAATATTTTCATGGCTTCACCAATTCAAATCACCATTTTACAAATCTCGAGATATGAAGAAAGATAGAGAAAACTACTCATATCTCACGGGGAAAACACAAAAAAACTCAGAATTCATATATAAAATCAAGGTCATACAAACTAAAACAAGTAAATAACTTATCTCTAATTTCTCTCTAAGAAAACTCCTCAAAGTTCCTCTGAATCTCTTTCTTTCTTTGCAGCACACATGAATTCCTCTTCAAAGCAGCAAGGAGAAAGAAATCTCTCACTTTCCCTCCACTCTTACAATCTCTTGAAGAATTCCTCACAATTTTACACACTATTGGAACCTTTCTAAACTCTAGGACCTCGAGTGTCTCTTCAATTTTCAGCCAAAATCTTCTTTTAAAGTTATGGATCAGCTTTCCCAAGAGTTGCCTAAGCATCCCTTCAAAATTTGGCCTTATCCAAAGCCTGATTGGGCATAACCACTGAGCTCACCATCAGTAGCCTTGAGGGCGCCGTCGACAGACCTTCTTAATGCATTAATTCTAGAGTCTCAAGAAAATCTCGTCGTCGGCGGGGTCGATGGCGTCGTCGGCGCGCTAGTTCAATTCTGCACATTTTGGTCCTTTTCGCTCCAAATTCGCTCCTTCTTGCATCTTTTCTCTCCAATGACCCTAATTCATCATTCCTGCAATAAAAAATCAAAAATACCTTTCTTTAAAGTGCTATATCATAAAAAATAGTATAAAATAGGTATGAAAATCTCAACATATTTTCCTCTGGTCAGTTATCCTAGAGGAAGAAACAGGTCCATGCTTCCATCTCACTACCTGGTGAAAAGCCTCGAGTTCATTTAAACTTGTTGTACTGCTTAATAATTCATCCTATGAATATCTTTAATACTCAGTGAATCTTGATGTTTCAATTATCCCTAAGAGTAAGGAAATTATCTTTTGTCATTTAATTTGGAAGTTATGTGGGTAAAGATCCTTATAGGGGGCAAGTTAGCGTTTTTGAAAAACTTAGCCGATTTGAGTTCTAATTTGGGCTTATGGTTTTCAAAGGTGTTTACTTTATATTCATTTATCTAATTCTTATTTAATCAAATTTGGTTTTAGCTTAAGTCACCACTGAGCCATTTAGACCTAGGTAGATGTCTTGGTTATTTTGAAAGAAGTTGAATTTTTAATTGATAATAATTACTCATTTTAAAACACTTAAATGTCATTTAAACATCAAGTAGGGGTATTAAATTAGTGAGTTATCAACTTCCAAAGTCATACCCCTAGGTCTAGGATCATTTAATTTAATAGACTTCCAAATTTTAATAATTTAAGGAATTATAAATTTATCCCTTGATTATGGAAAGAGTGAGGTTGGTTTCTACCAATTAATCCCCTTGTGTTTCAATCATCCAAATAATTTAGCTAAATTTAGAGCTTACCCTTTTCCCTCCTTGAATTAAGCCTAAATGTTAATTAAGGCTAAATTACCAAAATTTCAATTTTGCCCCTAAGCTCTATTACTTAATAATTTGTCAAATTCAATCCAAATGACTTTAGAATTTTTATCCCACTTCACCCATGGGTTAATTAAGACACCAGAGGAGAAAATGTGATTTTTCAAAATTTAATTTAATTTACATATTGATTTTAATGCAAAAATAGGATTTTACAAAGAAAATTCCATAAGTTGAACAAGAAAAAGCCTAATCCCTTGAAATTGTTACTAGAGGTATACTTAGACCAGAGCAGTAGTGGGGCCAAATTTCATGATTTATTGAATTCTATTTGAATTTTAAGAATTATTTTAATTTATGGAGTAATTATTAATTATAAAATATTTTGAATATGGAAATTAATTTTTATATTTTTATTAAATGTTTCTAAGGTCAAGAAAACTAGAGAAACAAATTTCACATTTTTTTTATTTTTCTTTGAATTGTTAGAATTATTTTAGTTAAAATCCATTTTTAGCCTTTAAAAATTATTTTAAGCTTCAAAATTCAATATCTTCATTTAGAAAATTAGGAAAATATTCCAATTGTTCTTAAGTGCTTAGGAAATAATTTAGAACATTTCCATGAATTTTATTATATTTGTGATTTTTATCATTTTTTTAATTATTTAAATATTAAAAATAGGCTAGAAATGAAATTTTTATTTTAATTACCATTTTATTTTTAAAAAATTTCCCTGATCACAGAGAAGTCCAAAAACCAATTTTTATAATTTTCTGAGTTATATTTTTAATTATTAAAAATTATTTTAGTGTTAAAAATGACATTCAACATAGAAAATCAATTTGAGATATCAAATAAGCTCCAAATATTTTGGAATTTTTATGGGGAGTTCTTTGAAGTTTAAATCACAGTGGAGATAAAAATTAAGTCATTTAGATGTTTGTATTTCCTAAAATTACTTTTCTTTGTGTTTTAGGGTTGATGGAATTTAAGTGCATTCTCAATGAATCATTTTCCAAAGGGTTCTCTAGTCATGCAAAACATCAAAAATCTTCTTGGAATTTTCTAAGTAACATGCTAATTGTTATGATTAATTTATGCAAATAATAGACATAAACTTGGAAAATATGAATCTCTATCTATAGAAATCCTCTAACTTTGGAAAAATAAAAGGATGTTCCCTAAGACAGAGGCAACAACCTGCCAAAATTTCAAGTCATGATGAAATGTCTACATGCATGGAGAATTAAATGACTTAAAATAGTATTTAATTAACTAAAAATAAAAAATGCAACAATTAAATTTGGAACCATTTACACATTGTTCTCCTCTGTTCACTGAGCAAGAGAGTATTTTTATTTTATTTTTTTGATTTTTCTACACCAAGAAATGAATTTTTAAAGTTAGGGAGCATTTTCTTAATTATTTAAGTCTCTGTTTATATATTTAAAATAAACAGCCTGTGGTTCATGTAAGAAGATGATGTCCAGCTAGATCTCATCCGTTGATGAGATAAAAACGCGATCGGGCGGCTCTGAAACACACGATCACGCGGCGCCATGTCAACCTACAGCGGTTCTGAAACTCCATGCGGTGTCTTCTGATTTAAAACCGCCATCCACCTCAGCGATGACTCAGCCTGCGGTTCATGTAAGAAGATGATGTCTAGCTAGATCTCATCCGTTGATGAGATAAACACGCGATCGGGCGGCTCCCCGTCATCATCCCCAATCCCATACCTCGAGAATTGTTCATTTTCAAAGCTTTATATCTCTCTCATTTCTTAACCAAATTGAAAGAAATTTGTTTTAAAATGTTCGTCTTGATTAGTAGAACATATCCATACGGTAATCAAGCCATTGAATTAGATTTAATAGAATGGACAATCAAAAGAGGCTCATGAGGAGGAGAAGTTCAATACTTTTGCTCTGACAAGGGAAGCTTCGATCAGAGGTGCTTGGCACATTTGTGGAGGTCTTAGGAGGCTAGGGATTAAGCCTCTTGCTATTGTTAAAGGCCTAGGTATCAATTCAACCAAGCTCAATTTCAGGTATTGGTCAAGAGCTATGCTAAGGGCTCTGTATGAGCGGAATTTGATGGGGCTTCTTCTTCTGTCACTGTGGTGATGGTGTGGGTGATTTTAATTGATGTATGATGCAGTGTGGAACTATGGGGAGTTCTATCCTGGTTTTTTGCAAAAGTTTGAGCTCAAAATTGAGCTTCCACATTGGGAATCAGTGTGCAAAAATGGTTGGCTTGAGCTAAGGATGTCTCAAAGAGTATTTGGGAGCAATTTGGAGGGCTCTCTCTGAGAAATTTTTAGCACCACTTTATGGCTATGGAGGGGAACTTTTTATAAAAAATGTCTTAAGGTTGCTGTCATGGCCAATTAGGGGGTGAAAAGTGATGCTTATGTGGAGGGTAGAGAGGCTCTAACATTTAATTTGGATGAGTTGGCCTCTAGGTTTATTGGTTTTTGATTTTTGGGGGTGGCTCACTGTTTTGCTGTTTTTTGGCCAATAGGCTAGCCGACCAGACCAGGGGACGTAGCTAGGAGGTCAGGTTGAGTGTAATTAGAGTGTCAATTTGAAGGATTTTGGACTTTTTGGTCATTTTGGACATGTTAGGCTAGGTTTGGGTCTAGATTGGGCTAAGTATGGGCTAAGTCCAATTTGATTGTTTAAACTGGTCTACAAGAATGACATGAAGAGCTTTAAGCATAAATTGGGTGCCAATTTTGGGGTTAAGGCAATCAATTTGGTGAAATTTGGAGGCATAGCCAATTTGGGGCAAAACATGGGGCTTTTGAATTAGGTTAAAATTAAATTAAATTGAGGCTTCACTAAGGCCAATTAAAGGTCATGTTTGATGTTTAGGAATATTATGAAGAGTTTTCAACATATATTGTGGCAAATTCAGTGGGCTATGGGTTTAATTGGGTGAGATTAGGTCATGTGACCAAAATTGGGGCTTTGACCTAAATCAAACTTTGGCCCAATGCATGTGCCAATTGTGCTTGGATTTAGTTTAAATTGGTCACTTAGAAGGTGAATTTAATTTTAGGATTGAAATTAGGGAAAATTGGAACCAATTTGATGGACATTTGAGGTGGATTTTGGGAGATTAGGCCTGTTAAGGTCCTTTTGGGGGTTTTGGACAAAGATGTTCAAATTGGTTAGATTGGGTCATGTGGTATTTGATAAAAATGAAATTAGGGATGTTTGTAAGGTTTTGGAAATTTTTGGGGTTTTTGGAAATTTTTGAAATTTTGGGCTAAGGAGGGCTATTTTTGTAATTTGGCAATTTTAGGTGATTTTGGGTAATTTGGGTATTTTCAAAAGGTTTGAAATAACTTTTGAACAAATTTGGGTATTTCGGGTAAATTTGGGAATCTTGGTCAAACTTAGGGTTTCAAGGGTATTTATGTAATTTGGGCGTGTATAGGGGCAAAAGGCCAAGTTGGGTATCTTTGGAAGAATTGGTGAGCTAACCACCATAAATAAGCCATAGACCAATGGAAACCCCATTTGGGTCCTCTTTGTACTGGTCTTAACTAAACCCTAGCCTAGGGCCAGTGGGTTTGGGGGACCATCTACATGAGTCTCCCAAAGGATTAAGGGATCAGAGTCAAGAAAATCTTGGGTTTAGGGTACTGAGTGACTATGGTGAGGTGATTGTAGTTAGTGCCTTAGCTCTAGACCAACACCGAGGGTCAACCTTGAGGTCAAACAATCCTATAGGAACTCTCCTTGAGCTCCCTCATAGTGACCCCACCTACTAAGTGCTAGAGGCTAGGATCACTATGTGGAACTTCAAGTTGAGTAAAGAGGAGTTTGGAATTTCTAATGGTGAGGGTTCCTTTTCTAGCTTTCGATGAATAGTCAATACGAAAGACCTATGATCAACCTCAAAAGAGAGTCATAAGTTAAGGACTAACATCAAAAAGCATGGACCAGAATTTAAGCACTAATTCTAAAATGAGAATTGAAATTTAATGATCAATCTCAAAAGAGAGTCGAAAGTTAATGACCGACCTCGAAAAGAGTGAATCATAAGTTAAGGAATGATTCAAAAATGAGAATTTAAACTTAATGATCAGTCTCAAAAGAGAGTGAGAAGTTAAGGACCGGCCTTGAAAAGTGTGAATCAGAAGTTAAGGAGTGATTCTAAAATGAAAATTGAAAGTTAATGATCAATCTCAAAAGAGAGTCGGAAGTTAAGGACTGACCTTGAAAGGAGTGAATTAGAATTTAAGGACTTATTCTAAAATGAGAATTGAAAGTTAATGATCAATCTCAAAAGAGAGAGTTGGAAGTTAAGTGCCGACCTCAAAAAAAGTGAATCAGAAGTTAGGAACTGATTCAAAAATAAGAATTGAAAGTTAATGATCAATTTAAAAAGAGAGTCGAAAGTTAAGGACCGACCTCGAAAAAAGTGAATCAGAAGTTAATGACTGATTCCAAAATGAGAATTGAAAGTTAATGATCATTCTCAAAAGATAATTCAGAAGTTAAGGACCGATCTTGAATAGAGTGAATCAGAAGTTAATGATTGATTCCAAAATGAGAATTGAAAGTTAATGATTAATCTCTAAAGGAAGTCGGAAGTTAAGGACCAATCTCAAAGCGAAAAGAATTAGAAGTTAATAACTGACTGCAAAATGAGAATTAAAATTTAGGTATTTATTCGTGGTGTCGAATTCATAAATATTTTCATGTGATAAGGTTAACATCGATGAAGAAGATTTGCAAAATTTTTGTGTGGTTTTGTGCAGAAGGTGAGGTTTCACGAGGGTGTGAAGAGAACTAGTGCAAACAAAGATAGTTGTGCTGCACAAGCAAAGAGTAAAAGACCTCAAAATTAAGAGAATTAACTCAACATATTTATTTTCTTTTCTTGTTGTTTTTTTCATATTTAATTTTCAAAATATATTTTCAAAAATTTAATTTTAGTTGGTTGATTTTTCAAAAGAGAATTGTTCTATTGTTTGCTTGTTTTTTATTTTTATTTAAATTTTATTATCGTCAAGTTTTTTTTTTGTTTAGTTTTTTATTCTTTATAATCTCAAACCAATGTATAGTCTGTGGCTTTTATCCATTTCACACAAGCAATTGAAAAAAAGATAAATTTCTTTCAGAAATTTCGCTAATTTGTTCAAATAAATGTTATAGATTGAATGTAGGCCAAAGCCTCAAAAAGTACCATATGCTAGCTGCATCAAAGTATATCCACAAATGTTCCATGCCAAGTATATATCATAAGTTGAGCATGCCTAATACATATCATATTGGCTGTAATGTAGTGCAGTAAAATTACAATGAACCCTCTGAATGTATGTTCCTAGTGTGACAAACTTATGATCGAGCAGACCTTCTAAGCCACAATTCAGGACAAGAGTTCTCTTTGAGTAAACTTAGAGGTACAACCCTCTCATAGCTCGTATGATAGCAGTTCCTCCAATTCTGGATCTGGTTGAAATTGAATTGGCATTTTACTATTGTCAACCCGTCGAAAGGTCACGAACACCCTATGGTGTTGCACCCTTGGAATGTAGTGTTTGGCGATGTCCGCCCCATTTCCTTTAAGGACTAGCACTAAATTAACAGGGAGCAAAATTTCTACAGCTCCTCTGAATTCTCTAGGACCAATGATATTAATTTCTTTTCCGAATAAGATGTTGCTTTTGCTCATGAATGAGACCATGCAGAAAGGTCTCACAAAGTCATGATGATCAATGCGCGAAGGTATGCAGTCTCCTTCATCGTATATGTTGATGATGAAACTATTAGGGATGCATTTAGCTGGCAGGATACTCCATCTTACCCTTCTTTTAATCATCCATTTTATCATTGGAGGTAGTGGATTCACCTGATCATGTCTGAGAATCCCAGAAGTGTCTTCTTGTCTATCATTGGTGAAGTTGTAGCAGCAGCCACACTGTATAGTGATCCTCCCATTTCCTCGCATCCACTTTCTTGGCTCAAAATAGGTTCTTTCCATAAGAAGAATTGTTTGATCTCTATCTCTCAGGTCAAAAATGCAGTCGAGAATGTTTCATTCATCACTTTCTAAGAAGACCTTGGAGTATAATTTCAATCCCTCTAATATGTTGAGGAGTCTCCCTTGCACTTCTTCGTAGAATACAAAATTTCTTTTATTCAATTTGCTCATCTTATAGTACTCTGCCACAATGAGAATTGGCAGCTGTCAAGGATATTCCCTAATTTCAATGTTAGGGGGAACCTAAGCTGGTGCTGATTTTGGTGCTAACAGAATGTGTGACTCGGCATCCAAAGAGACATATGGCTCTGGACTCCACGGGACATATTGATCTATTACCAGCAGGTAATATGACTTTCTCATTAGGCAATCATTGGTCTGAGACCCATCATCTGTAGATGTGTGCTCCTCTAAGGTGCTGTAGTGTTGTAGGTGTAGGACATTACAGTTCGGGCATTCCACGAATGCCTCTGTAGCTAACGCTCATGTAGGTATTTTGGCGTTGTAGGTCGGGCAACCCGCGCAAAGAACATTTGAAGTTGGTGGTATTTTCTGCTCTGTAACAAACCCAAACTCCTCATCTGTAGCAGGCAAGCTGGAAGAGGTCTCTCTAATGCCTGGATAATAAGTTTTCCCTTCAGGAATAGGGGTAAGTAAATTTTCTACCTCTTTCTCGCGTGTTCTTTTTTCTCGTAAGAAAGCCCTCTGCTTTCGGTGGCCAGCTTTTTTGCGCTTAGTTCTTCGTAGTGGAGCGTCTGGTATTATTTCATTATCAGCAGTGACTAGGCCCCCAGTCGGTGTAGCTATCATGGACGGCAGGCAACTGGGCACCCCCATCGAGTCTTGTTGTACCATCACTTTCTTTCCTTTCAGTGATGAATTATCTTTGATGGTCAACCTTAGCAGTGAGGGCAGCCCATCCTTTTCTTATCGGCTGACAACATCCATTAGAGGCCACTCATAATCCATGTTGATTAGAATAAATTCTATGTCAAAGTTTATGGTACCCCCCTGAGGCGCCATTTTCTTATTGAGTGCGGGGTTCCAGCCATCTTTAAAAGCAAAGTTCAGCCTCTGGCTTGACATTTCTCTGCAGACAACCGAAAAAATGTCAGTGAGCTGAAACTTAGAGTGAATAAGAACCAAACAAAGTATCTATTAAAGGTAATTTTAGTTTATTTAGGTGAAGAATTCATTTATTTATGTATGCATTTTGTTTAACTTAATAAGATATTATGTTTAAAAAGAGAAAATTGAAGTGTGTAATTTAAAAAAATTTTCAATATGTTGAGGTTAATCTTATTACAAAAACTTTGAACAAGGTCACAAACATTTGGCCACATAAATAACCCCAAAACAATCAAAATTTACAAAATTTCAAATTAAGAGATGGCAAGCAATGTCAGGTTGCGTAGTATGTTTTCAGGTATAGTTCGTTGATTGGTAGCATGGGTCTTTCACCCAAGAACTCTACTAACTGGTAGGCTCCTCTTACATAGACCTTTTCAATGAAAAATGGTCGCTCCCAACTTGGCTCGAAATTTCCACCTATCTTGCGGCATGCAAGAATACGCCTTTTGAGCACGAGTATGAGGTCAACAACTTTGAATGTCTTTGGGCGGACCAATTTATCATGAGCTTGTACCATCTTTGCTTGATAAAGTTCCAAATATTGTTGTGCTTCAAGTCATTTTCCCTGAAGACTCTTCAGTTCTTCATGTCTGAGTTTTGCACTTTCTTTTATGGTAAGTCGGCAACAGTAACTCTCAGAGACGGCGTCTGAATTTCTAACGGTAGCACGGCCTCAGACTTGTAAATGATCATGTAGGGTGTACATTAAGTGGGAGTCCTGAACTTTGTCAGGTAGGCCCACAAAACTTCTAACAGTTTGTTGTGCCAATCCCTTTTTTTTGTCCAATATTTTCTTTAAAATTTTTACAAATGTCTTATTGAAGGCTTCAGCCAGGCCATTTGCTCTGAGATAGTAAATTATATAGTATCTCCAATCTATCCAATGTCTTTTGACAAAATTATTGATTTTTGTGCTTTTAAAGGCTATTCCATTGACAGAAATTATTCTATGCAGTACTCCAAAATGGTAGACAATTTCGCTTTTAAGGAATTAAGAGACGTGCTATGTCGTAACCTCTCGTAACGATACTGCCTCTACCTATTTGGAGAAGTAATCTGTAGCGGCGAGTATAAACTTGTGTCCTCTGGAGGGTGGAGGGTCTATCAGACCTATTATGTTTGTGCCCCAACACTCGAATGGCCATGAGGTTACAGTTGGGTGCAGTACATTTGGAGGGTTAGTATAAGACCACCCCATGCACCTGACACAGGTGACATCTTCTAATGTATCCATGCAGTCGGACATCATTGCTGGCCAATAATATCTAAGTCCTTTGATCTTCATTTTCATCTTCAGCCCTGACTGGTGAGCACCACACAATTTGGCACGTATTTCTTTAATAATATTTTGAGCTTCAGCTTTGCTTAAACATCATAGCTACATCTGGTCGAACGATCTCCCGTATAGGATGTCACCTACTAGAGCGCAAGACATAACCTCTTTTGTATTGTGATGAGCATCAGACATGTCCTCTGGTAGCTTTCCAGTATGCAAATATACTATTAATGGCTTGAGCTAGTATTCATTGATATCAGCAACTACATTTTTTTCTTCTAATTTTTTGAGCTTGTGTAGAGTTTTGAGGTCGATCCCAAACAAAACTTGTCTTCCTTGTACTGTGATTTCAATGGAATCCTCCAGGGGACATGCCAGCTACTTAGTGAGTTTTACTAGAGCATTTGCTTGGGCATTATCTCCCCTAGGAATTCGATAGAAAGACACATTAGGGATCTGCTCCAGCAGCTTCATCATGTACTAATGGTATTTTGTTAGTCGTGGTTTCAAAATTTTGTATTGTCCGGTGACTTGCTGGATGATGAGTTGAGAGTCGTCATAGATGGTACTATTTATTATATCCATTGGTATTGCCAATTCTAGTTCAGTGATTAAGGCTTCATATTCTGTTTCATTGTTGGTACATGGCTCTGTCAGGTGGTATGAGATCCTAAGCATACCCTTATTTGGTGTGATAAAATTCAAATCGATCCCTGCTTTGCCTAGTTTAACTGTGCCTATTCATTAGTCTTTTCTGGCTGATGAAGCACCGTCAAAGTACATTTCCTAGCATTGTGCACTAAAGAATTCCATTTGTAGTATTTGCTCATCTGGTAACTTGTCATTAAGAGGTGACCCAACTGGAAGTGGGTGTGTAGCAAGAATGTCTGCTAAAATCTATCCCTTGATAGCACGGAGGGGAATAAAAGTTATATCAAATTACAAAAAGATAATCGATCATCTTGGTAGACATCCGGAGAGTGTTTGTCGGGTCATCAAATATTTCAATTGATTAATTTTTGAGATTACTGTATTCTTATGAGAAATCATGTAATGTCTAAGTTTTTGGGCGACAAAAGTCAAAGCTGGACAATGCTTCTCAATAGGTGGATGCCTTATCTCCGTTGGTATTAGACTGCGACTCCAGTAGTAGAGTGTATTTTCTTCACCCTCATCATTGACTTGAGGTAAGAGGGCTCCAGGAGAGTCGTCTAAGGCCGCGATATAAAGTATCAAAATTTTCCCCGGCATAGGGGCTGCCAAGACAAAAGTTGTCATTAAATATTGCTTAACGTCCTCAAATCACCAATGTTGATGGATGGCCTAGTCCATTCAACAATTAAATTGATTTTGACTCGTCCACGTCCCCGACCTCAAACTTAGGTGCACGAATTAAAAGAACCTCCACCAACTTGTTGCAAAAGAGGGGTGGAAGATCGCTGAAGCGGAGTTGAATGACCTCCTCTTTGTGATTTTTCTAAATCTTCACTTTTATTTGTTGTGATTTCACAAGAGAAGACAATTTTCTTTGGAGGCGTGTAGTAGGCAGCATCTTCATGAATACCAAATTCATGAACTAAAAACTATTGTAGATCTCATTTAATACAATGTTCTTCTCCTTCTTTGTAGTACTTGATGCACTGGTGGAGAGAAGATGGAACCATGTTGTGTTCATGAATCCACGCTCAACCTAGTAGAGCGTTGAAAGAGGTCTCAGCGTTAATGATATGAAATTTAGCAGTCGTTGCTAGTTCTCTAACCTTCATAAGCAATCAAATCGATCCAAGGGCTCTCTCGCCCGGTAGGTTTAATCCTCTTAACATAATTTTATCGACCGTAAGTTCTTGAGCTTCAATATCCAAATTGGCTAATGTCCGTAGACTGATCTAATTTAAAGATGCTCCCGGATCTACTAAAACTCTGGACAACACAAATCTGTCGATGTTAACGGAGATGTAAATTGGTCGGTTGTGGTCGGCAGTACCGAAATTTTCACAACCTTCACAGTAGTAATTCTTTCACAACCTTCACAGTAGCTTTGTTGGTGGTATAACAGAAATTTTCTCAACTCCGTTCAATAATAACTCATTCAACTTCTCCTCCCGGACTCTCAAAAAAATGATCTTGGATACATTTCTTCCTTTGAAATACTGAAGTAAATCTCGACTGAGCCTTCGCATTAATGAAGCGAAACTCGTCAAACTCAAGTAGCCTCTTTTATCGCGGAGCCATTTCAATCTAATATAAATTATAAAAAAAATTACAAAATACACTTCAAATACTCAAATAATGGCTTCTAAAAGTGACTCTAAGAGCTCAAAGCTAAGTTCCATGAATTTCTTCCAAATATTTTCTCTACATTCTCAATTTCTTTTTGGATCTCCTTAATGTTGGAGAAATTTAAGGTGAAAATCAAATATTTTTAGTTTGGAGTGAAGCTCTTACCGAGGTGTCGGCACTATTTTTGGTGTGGGGTTTGCCCGTAAGAAGCTGTCGGTCATCGGAATTGAAATCTCGTTGCCCGCTTCGGAAGGACG
>JXCR01139528.1:44668-60488 GCA_002079205.1 Phalaenopsis hybrid cultivar
ATTTTGAAAACATTTAAAACTTTAAGTGATCATTATCAAGATCATTTTAATATCATTTTGATTATCAAATAAGGGTATGAAATCATTGATTTCCAAAATTATACCCCTAAATTCAAAAGTCATTTTTGATTAATGAAGTTTTCCAAAATCTTGATAATTATGGGAATTATCCTTTTTATCTTGTAATTTGGTAAAGTGAAGTGGGTTTCTACCAATTAAGCACATTTTTGGTTGCAAACCATTAAATGAGTTAATTAATATCAGAAATTACCCATTTTCCATTTTGACTGAGCCTAAATATTCATTAAGGCCAAAATGTCCAAAATTACCATTTTGCCTCTAAGGGTCCAAACTTTCATAATTTGTTATTTTTAAGTCAAATGACTTTAAAATTTTTATAGAACCTTACTGATAGGTCAATTAAGACATCAAAGGAGAAAATGTAAATTTTCACAATTTAATTTAATTCATTTAATTATTTTCATGCATAAATATGCATTTTTAAAGAAAATTTCAAAAGAGGATTAGGACAACTCCTAATCACTTGAAATTTTTATGTGAGCTAGCCCTAGACCAGAAAGTCCTTTGGCCAAAATTTCATGATTTTTTTAAATTTTCTGTGATTTATTAAAATTAATTAAAGTTTTGGGGACTTTAATAAAAATAAAATATTTTATATATGGAAAAATATATTTTATATTTGTGGAAAATCTCTCTGAGGTCACAGAACTGAGAGAAATATTTTTTATATTTTTCTAATTTTTATTTTATTTTTTTTAGAATTATTTTGATGAAAATTCTATTTTTAAGCCTTTAAAAATCATTTTAAGGTTTAAAAAATAGATATCTTTATTTTTCAATCTTGGAAAAATATTCCAATAATTCCTAAGTATTTAGGAAGTAATTTGAAATATTTTCAAGAGTTTTAATATTTTATGATTTTTTTTATTATTTTTAATTATTAAAAATAATTAAAATAACTTAAAAATTAAGTTTTTATTTCAAATATATTTTTATTTTTATTAAATCCCCCTAATATCAGAGAACTCAAAAAAACTATGTTTCATAATTTTTGGAATTATATTTTGATTTTTAAAAATTAATTAAGTTTCAAATTTGATGGTCATATTTAAAAATCAATTAAAAATATTAAATGATTTCCAAATCTTTTAAAATTTTTATGGTGAGTTCTCTGACTTATAAATCATAGTGGAGAACAAAANTGCCGTTCATTCAATATACGCGCGGATGGACGGCATCCGTTCATCGTCCCCGATAGCCTTAACCGAGAGCCGTNGGTTACAAAAGTAGGTGGGACTTCTCCTAATCCTAAACTTTTGAAGATTGATAGAGACATAAGATTAATGCTGGCTCCCAAATCACATAAAGCTCTTCCATAAAATTTTTCAACGATAGTTGGCTCCCAAATCACATAAAGCTCTTTCATAAAGTTTTTCACCGATAACACACAGTATAGTGAATCATAAAAATTTTCACCAATAGCACACGGTATAGTGAAACTTCCTGGATCTTTTAATTTTTCAGGAGTAGCACACGGTATAGTGAAACTGCCAGGTTCTTTTAATTTTTCAAGAAGCTTTTTCTGAATAATACATAAGATTAATGCTTGCTCCCAAATCACATAAAGCTCTTCCATAAAATTTTTCACCGATAGCACATGGTATAGTGATGTTGGCTCCCAAGTCACATAAAGCTCTTCCATAAAATTTTTCACATAAGATTAATGCTTGCTCCCAAATCACATAAAGCTCTTCCATAAAATTTTTCACCGATAGCACACGGTATAGTGAAATTTCCAGGATCTTTTAATTTTTCAAGAAGCTTTTTTTGAATAATTGCACTACACTCTTCGTTAAGTGCAACAGTCAGGATCTTTTAATTTTTCAGGAAGCTTTTTCGGAATAATTGCACTACACTCTTCGCTAAGTGGTTCTCTTAGTTTCTAGAACTTTTTCTAAATAATTGCACTACACTCTTCGCTAAGTGCAACAGTTTTGTTGTCTGTGAAAAATAATTTTACTACACTCTTCGCTAAGTGCAACAGTCTCATTATCAGTGAACTTCCTTTTTTTGTTCAAAATATCTTTCATAAACTTCACATAATTGGGCATTTGCTCTAAAGCTTCTATGAAAGGAATTCAAAATATCTTTCATAAATTTCACATAATTAGGCATTTGCTCTAAAGCTTCTACGAAGGGAATATCAGTATATCTTTCATAAATTTCACATAATTGGGCATTTGCTCTAAAGCTTCTACGAAGGGAATATTTACTGTTAACTTCTTAAGAATTTTTAAAAAAGAAAATTGTTTATTCTGTTTGTGTTGTTTCAATCTTTGAGGAAATGGTGGAGGTATTTCCACAGTAATTTTTACTGGTGTAAGTAGATATTCTAAATCTGGGTATTCATGATCCTTTTCTTTTTCTGTATCCACTTTCTCTTTTTCAATTTCTTTCTGTACTCTTGTTTCCAATTCTTTTCCACTTCATAATTGTATCACTTTTATCTGTTCTTTTCCTTGCTGTTTCTTTTTGCACCCTTGTTTCCAATTCTTTTCCACTTCGTAATTGTATCGCTTTGATTTGTTTTTTCCATGCACTCTTGTCTCCAATTCTTTTCCACTTCGTAATTGTATCGCTTTTATCTGTTCTTTTCCTTGATTTCTTTTTGCACTCTTGTTTCCAATTCTTTTCCACTTCGTAATTGTATCACTTTTATCTATTCTTTTCCTTGATCTTTACACTTCATAATTGTATCGCTTTTATCTATTCTTTTCCTTGATCTTTAGGATTTGGTTCCACAGTATGTAATTGTATCACTTTTATTTGTTCTTTTCCTTGATCTTTAGGATTTGGTTCCACAGTACTACTATCGCTTTGATTTGTTCTTTTCCTTGATCTTTAGGATTTGGTTCCACAGTACTAGGAAAAGATCCTAATGTTCGGTTACTAAGTGCAGTAGCAATATGCCCTAATTGATTTTCAATATTCTTAATAATAGTTCCTTGATTTTGTAACTGATTTTCTTGAATTTGTAATTGATTTCCTTGATTCTGTAATTGTTGACCCATGTTTAATATCATCTCTTCCATAGTCAACTTATTTTCCTTAAATTGAGTGTTACTGTTAAATCCTGGAGGATAAGAAGGTCTATAATTAACATTTCCTTAGTTGGATGAATTTCCTAATGGGTTCACTGGGTTGTGTGCCCATTGTTGATTTGTTGAAGAATTGTTATTCCAATTAATATTTTGATGATTCTTCCCACCTGGGTTATAATAGTTCGAATAAGGGTTGTTGGGTTTATTATTAATAGCATTTAAAGTCTCATATAAAGGTTGAACATCCACAAATTGCCCAGATGAATTCTCTTCCATCATAGTAGGTGTTGGAGAATAATTCATTCCATAATGAACTTATTTTTTTGATATTGCAGCAATCTGCAAAGCTAACATAGATATTGCATCAGAGTCGTGGATACTAGCTACTCTTTTAGGATTTACCCTTTCAGAGGGCCATTGAAGTTTGTTGGTAGCCATCTCTTCTATTAACGAATAAGCCTCATCAAAAGGTTTTGACATTAAAGAACCACCAGCNCTTTGAACATCACAATTCTTTCGCTAAATTTGAAACTCAAAGCATTCATTTACCTTATAAGTATTTCATAGCTTTTACATCATTGAGCCCCAATCTTTTCTTCTCAAATGAATTTCTAAGATTCTTAATATTTCAAAATATAATTTTCCTTACTTTAAATAGTTAACTATAGTATTATTCTCTTATACTAATATCTTAATCTACAAAATTAATTTTCCTTACAAAAAAATATTCCCTTAAATCTACCATAATATTTAAATATCTACAAAATATAGTTAATTAAATTCACTATAAAAATCATATTAATAATTTTTGAAAATATTAAAATTGAGAATATCTAATAGTTAATTTTTTCCTTCCCTCCCCCAAACTTAAATTTTTCAATATGGAATGATAAAGATGGAAAGAAATTCTAAATATAAATCATACCTCAATAATTTAGGCATTTACATCATTTTGAAACTTTTGCAGTTCCTTCTCAAAATTTTAACTTCAACTCGCCTATAATATTAGGAGCTTTCTATACATATAAATCATTAGAGAATTTGCTGGGTAATGAAATTTTGAAATAAGTACTGAATAAATATTATATAAACATAATATTTCGCTAACACATCCATAATACTAAACAAAAAACAATTACAAATATATTAAAATGCAAATAAAAATCACATCACATTATAATTTTACGAAGTACTAATCAACATCTATTATAACTACACATGCAAATTTCAATTACCAGACTAAACATTTATAATAATAATTAAAAATTATTCAATTGCAACATAAAAATAAAAATGAAAGTACAAACACACAAACATCTATCTCTATTATATAATTACAAAAAAGAAAAACACATCAATTACCATCATATATCAAAGTCACATACTATATCCTCATCTCCCTGGTCAGTAGGGGGATTGGGCTGATACTGAGTATAACGGGGGCATTCAGGAAAAGTAACATCAGACTCACCTCTGTAGTGTCGGGCCTGAGCTTCGTAGTAAGCTATCTTCGAAGTCAGAATGCCTCTGTAGGTACTCACTATCATAATCGTGTCTATGTTTTAATCCCACAATTCTTTCATTTATTTGCTCTATACTCTTCTGCTGCAAGGTTACCTCATTCATTAAATTATTCAGGGTAGGGGAGCTAAAGGAAAGAAGGTCATAACTAGTAGAGGGAATATCTCTACTAGTAGAAAGTTCTTGACTCCTACTCCCAGATCTCCAATTTTCACGGAATTCATATGTCTTCAAATTAGCTTTACTAATGGGTTTCATAGGGTAAACCCAATCTTCATCATCTCCAGCTTCAACTAAAAAATTGGCAAAGTGCATAAATGAGGCCAAGATGTCCCAGACCTCCACTTAATTCACTCTTTGCCGTGGTCAATATATTCTTATAAATAATTCTCCCCACATTTATAGTTTGATTATTCTGAATACAGAAATTCAGAATAGCTCTATCTCTTGTTACCTCACTATGGTGATAGGAAGGTAACATAGTCGAGGAAATAAAATAGTGCCACACTTTAGATGTTGCATTCAACATGGAAGCAAAAAAATTTACCTTTTCTCGTTTACCTTTTCTCGTTGCTTTATCTTCCATGTCCCTTTACCATTAGTGAGAAAGTTGATGAAATCGTTCAGCGGGTCTTCCATTGTACTGAAGGTTTCATAATTGCAACTATATGAGTCTAGGACTTCATAAAATGAGTTAAATTGGGCGACACTAAACTCAAAAGAAAAACCCCTTACTCGAACGCTTCCATCCTCAGAGTAGAATGCATTGGCATAAAATTCTTTCATAATATTCACAGTAGCCTTATTGGTGGTATAACAGAAGTTTTCCCACCTCTGTTTGGTAATAACTTGTTCAACTTCTCCTCCCAAACTCTCAAAAATACGATCTTGTATACATTTCTTCTCTTCAAATACTAAAGTAAATCTTGATTGAGCCTTCACATTGACGAAGCGAGACTCATCAAACTCAAGTTGCCTCTTTTATCGCGGAGCCATGTCAATCTAATAAAAATTATAAAAAATTCCAAAATACACTTTAAATACTCAAATAATGGCTTCCAAGAGTGACTCTAAGAGTTCAAATCTAAATTCCATGAATTTCTTCCAAATATTCTCAATTTTTTTGGATCTTCTCAATGTGGAAAAAATTAAAGGTGAAAATCCGAGAGATGATAAAATCTGGTGTCTAAATGCTTTGAAATTGCCTTGAATCCAAGATCTTCAAGCCCTAGATTAAAATTTTTGTTTTTTAAGAGGAAGGGGATGATGAATAGTGGCGATTGACTGGTCAAAATTGTGGTTAAAAGTATTTTTTCGGGATCTCGCCGTCTGTGGGGTCTTCAGCGCCGTCAGCGAGTTCTATTGAATTAAATAGGCTAAGTCTCAGGAAAAATCTGCCATTGGCGGCGTCGATGACGCCGTCAGCAAGATTTTCAAAATTGGTTCAATTTCCAAATTTTTGCAAGTTTGATCAATTTCAAGCCTCGACGACATCCGTTCAATCATTCTAGACATAAATTTTTAGTGATTAAATGATGTACTAACCCAAAAAACATTCAAAACACAAAACCTTACAATTATATATAAATTCCAAGAGTTACAGTACACGTTACATGACACACATAATTTTGGTATTTTCTCAACCTCAATACATCAATTCAGAGTCACAATCCAAGCCACAACACTCTAAATGCTGAAAACAAGCATCCTATGCCCAATCTCAACTATACTGAGATCTAAAAGCAAATTTAGAAAGTGACCTAAGCACATAAGTTCAAATGAAATCACACACTTAGACATACAGTTGACAAAGTAAATCTACTACTCTTCCGATTCTGTGCTTGTTTCTCCCCTTATATCACCCAATGATTGAACGTGAACGAAGAAGTTATAGAAGGGTCGGTATGGGAATTCTTTAGTAGAGTCCTCTTCTATCAATCCCATCTTCCTCATCAATCGTATCAAACTTCCTTTATTATGTCCAGAGTGATCAAAATGCTCTTTCATCTTCCAGTCTAGATGATTGAAAAAATCAAAGATATTGTTAATTGCATTCATAAAATTTTGCACCTCTTTCTCCATTTTCTTGATTTTGCGCAGGATCAATAGTGTCTTCTCCAGAATTAAAGGCTCAATAGAAAGTGAATTTTGAGACGATTGATCAATAATAATAGTCATATTACTCTCATCTTCATTGGCTGAGAACTTTTTGGTTGGGTCCAAAGGCTTCCAAGGTAGAAGTTCTTTTTCCCAATTCTCATAAAATACTTGGAATTGACTGCAAAGTAAGAAAATTATTTATGGATTTCCAAGCCCTTAAGTTGATCCATGAATGATTAGGCCCAAAACAAACTTCACGATTATCGATCCAATATGGATCGACAGTCCCATTTGGATGCAGTAATTCAGAATAACACTTTCCCTAGTAACTTTATCAATCCTCATTGTCGGTAATAGTTTTGCAGAAATGAAGAAGTTCCAGTTTTTAGAAACGAGGTTTAGAAGTGTCGCAAAAAAAACTAACATACCCGTTTTCTCTCATTTCCTAGTCTTCAGTCTCATCCGTCAAATATTGGTAGATCTCATTCATTAGGTTTCTTTTCGGGATGAAGTTGGAATAATGGCAGATAAGAACATTCTTGATCATATATAACTCATTAATCCGTGCAGGAGTAAAAGTTATCCATCTACCTCATACATGGAAGACTCCTTGGTTGATTTTGTGCAAATTAACATAAAACTTCTTCACGAGAGGAACAACTATGACGGCTACAGTGTAGCACAACACTTCCCATTGTCGTCGCACAATCATCTCTTCAATTGCTATCGAAGGATTGTTCAATCCTCAATTTACAAATCCTATTTCTTTGATTAATCTCCTCTTTACCAGCACTTAGTTGAAGATTCGCTGCGCCCTGGAACTAATGAACTTTCTCCGGTTAAACACCCAAAATCTAAGGTTTTCAGAGGAATTGGATGCCATAGGGATGAATTTGGTGGAGTTTCAATTCATTTTTGGGGTTATACAGACTTAAGAACAAAATTTGGAAGTTTATACAGAGTAACTCTCGCCTAAAACCACCTAAAACCGTCATTTCAAACTCTGAAACAGTCATCCCGTTGTTCTCGCCGTCGGCAGGGTTAATGGGGCCGTCGGTGAGCCTTTATAATTAATTGCCTGGACTCTCAAGAAAAACCAGCCGTCGGTGGCGTCGAGCCCACCGTCGATGCCCAAGGCAAAAATTTCATAGTTTTGCTCTGGTCTGAATGCGTTCCAATTTTCTCCATGGATCCAATTTTTATGATGATTCAAGGGTAAATATGAGTAGTAAAGTTCAATACTACCACAAATTAATGATAATTTCAAATAAAAACAGTATAATTGCAATAAAAATAAAGATAATTATGGGTTTCCTACCATAAAGCTAACGTCGTCAGCCTGACCTATTCAGGTATTACTCAGGTTGACTGACCATTAAAACCTCTTTAAAATTTGATCTTTCAACCTCAAAATACGACATTAATCTGTGTCCATTTACTTTAAATCTATTCTTGGTCTTTTGATCTTCAATTTCAACAGCTCCGTAAGTATAAACTCGAGTCCCAGTAAAGGATCCTAACCAATGAGACTTCAATTTTCCAGGAAATAACTTCAGCCTTGTAATGTAAAGCAAAACTTCTTGTCCTGGTTCAAAGTTTTTTTGGTTAATCTTCTAATCATGCCATAACTTTAGTTTCTCCTTATAAATTCTATAGTTATCATAAGATTCATTTTTTAATTCTTCTAATTCATTCATTTGTAACAATTTCTTCTCACCAGCATCTTTCAAATTATAATTGAGTTCTTTAATCGCCCAATATGCTTTATGCTCCAATTCAACTAGTAAGTGACAAACCTTTCAAAAAATCAGCCTGTAAGGAGTCATTCCAATAGGAGTTTTATAAGCAGTCCTGTAAGCCCATAATGTGATATCCAGTCTAGTGGACCAATCTATTCTACTAGGGTTTACAGTCTTTTCAAGTATTTGTTGGTATCTTCTAGTGGACCAATCTACTCTACTAGGGTTTACAGTCTTTTCAAGTATTTGTTAAATCTCTCTATTAGAAACAATCTACTATACTAGGGTTTACAGTCTTCTCAAGTATTTGTTTAATCTTTCTATTAGAAACTTTAGCTACCCACTAATTTGAGGGTGATAGGAAGTAGAGATTATATGAATAATATTAAACTTATTTGCCAATCTCTGAATGTATTTATTCCTAAAATGGAAACCTTCGTCAGTGATAATCACTCTCGGCATTCCGTATCTAGTGAAAATACTTTTCATTAAAAATCTTGAAACACTTTTAGCGTCACAACGAGGTAAAGCTTGTGCTTTAATCCACTTTGAAATGTAGTCTACTGCAATTAATATGTATAAGTTCCCAGATGAAGGAATAAATGGTCCCAAACATCAAGTTCTCAACTTCTAACATGAAATTTAGAGGCATTTTATTTCTTCTAGATATATTGCAGACTCGTTGGCATCGATCACATGTTTTTATGTATCTGTAAACATCTCTAAAGAGAGTAGGCCAATAGAATCCAACTTTTAAAATTTTATAAGCAGTTTTATCAATCCCAAAATTTCCTCCAAATTCAGAATCATGCATTTCTAAATGATTAGTTAAGTTTCTTCATAAGGTACACATCTTCTTATAATAAGATCCATACATTGTTTAAATAAATTAGGTTCATCCCAAAAATATGCTTATGCTTTCGCATCATGAATGAATTTTTTTTGTTGTTGCAATGTCAGCATAGGTGGCAAAAATATCACTTACAATATAATTAACAATATCAGCTTATCATGGTATTTTTCACTCATTATTATTATAAAGTTGTTCATCAGGGAAATTGTCTGTAATTTCAATGTTGGTGTCAGTAAATTCATGATATTCTAATATCGACAAATGATCAGCAATTTGATTATCAGTTCCCTTTCTATCAATAACCACAAAATCAAATCAATAATATCCATCTAATTAACCTTGGTTTGGCATCCTTCTTTTGCATCAGATATTTAATAGCAGAGAATCCATCTAATCAACCTTGGTTTTGCATCCTTCTTTTGCATTAGATATTTAATAGCAGAGTGATCAGTATGCACAACACATAAAATTTGATTATCAGTTCCCTTTCTATCAATAACCACAAGATCAAATTTTTGCATCAAAAGTATATCAACCTTGGTTTAGCATCCTTCTTTTGCATTAGATATTTAATAGCAGATTGATCAGTATGCCAACCTTGGTTTAGCATCCTTCTTTTGCATCAGATATTTAATAGCAGAGTGATCATTATGCACACATTGGTTTGACATCCTTCTTTTGCATTAGATATTTAATAGCAGAGTGATCAGTGGGCACAACAACATCCTTCTTTTGCATCAGATATTTAATAGCAGAGTGATCAGTATGCACAACAAATTTAGCTTATCCTTCTTTTGCATCAGATATTTAATAGCAGAGTGATCAGTATGCACAACACATTTAGCCGCATCAAATATTTAATAACAGAGTGATCATTATGCACAACACATTTAGCTCCAATTAAATAAGATCTAAAGATATTTAATAGCAGAGTGATCAGTATGCACAATACATTTAGCTCCAATTAAATACGATCTAAATTCATCAAAAGTATCCATCTAATTAACCTTGGTTTGGCATCCTTCTTTTGCATTAGATATTTAATAACGTGATCAGTGTGCACAACACATTTAGCTCCAATTAAATAAGATCTAAATTTGTCTAAAGCACCAGTGTGCACAACACATTTAGTCCTAATTAAATAAGATCTAAATTTTTCTAAAGCATACACAATTTATGCACACATTGGTTTGACATCCTTCTTTTGCATTAGATATTTAATAGCAGAGTGATCAGTGGGCACAACAACATCCTTCTTTTGCATCAGATATTTAATAGCAGAGTGATCAGTATGCACAACAAATTTAGCTTATCCTTCTTTTGCATCAGATATTTAATAGCAGAGTGATCAGTATGCACAACACATTTAGCCGCATCAAATATTTAATAACAGAGTGATCATTATGCACAACACATTTAGCTCCAATTAAATAAGATCTAAGGATATTGAATAGTAAAGTGATCAGTGCACACAACACATTTAGTCTCAAGTAAATTAGATCTAAATTTGTCAAAAGCATACACAATAGCCAATAAATCTTTTTCAGTAATAATATAGTTAATTTAAGCATCATTAAGAGTTTTACTAGCGTAGTATATAACTTTAAAAATCTTTTAATACCTNTGGATAATTCTTGATTTTCTTATCTTGACAAATGTTCAACAATTTGATTATCAGTTCCCTTTCTATCAATAACCATAAGATCAAATTCTTGCATCAATAATATCCATCTAATTAACCTTGGTTTGGCATCCTTCTTTTGCATCAGATATTTAATAGCAGAAGTAAAATTTGATTATCAGTTCCCTTTCTATCAATAACCACAAGATCAAATTTTTGCATCAAAAGTATATCAACCTTGGTTTAGCATCCTTCTTTTGCATTAGATATTTAATAGCAGATTGATCAGTATGCACAATACATTTAGTTCCAATTAAATAAGATCTAAATTTATCTAAAGCATATACAATTGCTAGTAACTCATTTTCAGTAACATTATAGTNCACATACTTCTTTTGCATCAGATATTTAATAGCAGAGTGATCAGCGTGCACAACACATTTAGTCTCAATTAAATAANCACTCTTGCAATGTCAGCATAGGTGGCAAAATATCACTTACAATATAAATAACAATATCAATATACCATGGTATTTTCCACTCATTAATATTATAGAATTGTTCATCAGGAAAACTGTCCTTAATTTCATTATCAGTGTCAGATAATTCATGATATTCTAATCTCGACAAATGACCAACAATTTGATTATCAGTTCCCTTTCTATCANATTAATGGCAGACTGATTAGTGTGCAAAACACATTTAGTCCCAATTAAAAAAGATCTAAATTTATCAAAAGCATACACAATAGCCAGTAACTCTTTTTTAGTAACTATATAGTTAAGTTGAGCATCATTAATAGTTTTACTAGCATAATATATAACTTTAAAAATCTTTTCTTACATTTATTCAAGAACAACTCCAATAGCATAATCACTAGCATCGCACATCTGTTCGAATGGTTTCTCCCAGGTTGGTGAAACTATAATAGGGGTTGTGATTAGTTTTTCTTTTAATAACTCAAAGACATTTAAACAGTTTTCAGTAAATTCAATTGTCCTTTTCTAAAAGTTGGCATAGAGGTTCAGTAAGTTTTGAAAAATCTTTAATATAATGCATGTAAAAACCAACATGTCCATGAAAATTCCTAACCCCTCTTACATTAGTAGGAGGTTTTAATTTAAATATAGCTTAAATTTTTGCAGGGTCTGCTTCCATACCATTTTTCAAAATTTTATGCCCTAACACAATTCCTCCTGCAACCATNCAGTGATCAGTGTGCACAACACATTTAGTCCAAATTAAATAAGATCTAAATTTGTCTAAAGCATACACAATAGCCAGTAACTCTTTCTCAGTAACAGTATAATTAATTTGATCATCATTAAAAGTTTTACTAGCATAGTATATAACTTTAAAAATCGTTTCATACCTTTGTCCAAACACAACTCCAATAGCATAATCACTAGCATCACACATCAGTTCACATGGTTTCTCCCAATTAGGTGAAACTATAACAGGGGCTGTGATTATTTTTTTCTTTAATAACCTAAAGGAATTTAAACAGTTTTCAGTAAATTCAAATTTTGTCCTTTTCTAAAAGTTGGCATAGAGGTTTAGTAACTTTTAAAAAAATTTTAATAAAACGTCTGTAAAAACCAACATGTCCAAGAAAACTGCTAACCACTCTTACATTAGTAGGAGGTGTTAGTTTAGATCTAACATGAATTTTTGCAGGGTCTGCTTCCATACCATTTTCTGAAATTTTATGACCTAACACAATTCCTCTTGTAACCATAAATTGACATTTCTCCTAATTTAGAACTAAATTAGTTCTTTTGCATAACTCCAAAACTTTTTNTTATAAAGTTTTTTTTCAGGGAAACTGTGTGTAATTTCATTGTCGGTGTCAGATAATTCATGATTTTCTAATCTTCACAAATGATCAACAATTTGATTATCAGTTCCCTTTCTATCAATAACCACAAGATCAAATTCTCAATAATATCCATCTAATTAACCTTGGTTTGGCATCCTTCTTTTGCATCAGATATTTAATAGCAGAGAATCCATCTAATCAACCTTGGTTTTGCATCCTTCTTTTGCATTAGATATTTAATAGCAGAGTGATCAGTATGCACAACACATGTCCATCTAATGAACCTTGGTTTGACAACCTTCTTTTGCTTTAGATATTTAATAGCAGAGTGATCAGTGTACACAACACATTTAGTTCTAATTAAATAAGATCTAAATTTGTCTAAACCATACACAATAGTCAGTAACTCTTTTTCAGTAACAGTATAATTAATTTGAACATCATTAAGGGTTTTACTAGCGTAGTATACAACTTTAAAAATATTGTCATACCTTTGTCCAAGAACAGCTCCAATAGCATAATCACTAGCATCACACATCAGTTCAAATGGTTTCNGGTTAATTTAAGCATCATTAAGAGTTTTACTAGCGTAGTATATAACTTTAAAAAAAATTTCTTACCTTTGTCCTAAAATAGCTCCAATAGCATAATCAATCACATCACACATCAGTTCATATGGTTTCTCTCAGTTATGTGAAACTATAATAGGGGTTGTGATTAATTTTTCTTTTAATAACTCAAAGGCATTTAAAGAGTGTTCAGTAAATTCAAATTTCTTGTCATTTTCTAAAAGTTGGATACAGGTTTAGTAATTTTTAAAAAATCTTTATTAAAATGCTTGTAAAAACCAACATGTCCAAGAAAACTTCTAACCTCTCTTACATTAGTGGGAGGTGTTAATTTAGATATAACTTGAATTTTTACAATGACTGCTTCAATACCATTTTTTGAAATTTTATGCCCTAACATCATTCCTCCTGCAACTATAAATTGACATTTCTCCCATTTTAGAACTAAATCCGTTCTTTCGCATAACTCCAAATTTTTTTAAGATAATTCAAGCATGCATCAAATGATGTTCCAAATACAGAGAAATCATCCATCAATACTTCCAATCCATCATCAATTAACTTACTAAATGTAGACATCATACATCTCTGGAATGTTACAGGTGCATTACATAATTCAAAAGCCATTCTTCAAAAAGCAAAAATTCCAAAACGACTAGTAAATGTTGTCTTTTCTTGATCCTCAAGAGCAATAGGAATTTGATGGTAACTGGTATATTCATCTANTGAGTGATTCTAAAAGTTTAAAACTAAATTCCATGAATTTCTTTCCAATATTTTCTTCACATTCTCAATTTTTTTGGGTTCTCTCGATGTGGAAGAAATTCATGGTGAAAATCAAATATTCTTAGTTTAGAGTGAAGCTCTTACCAAGAGATGATCAAATCCAGTGTCTAAATGCCTTAAAATCGCCCCCAAACCCAACATCCCTCAAGCCCTAGGTCGAAAATTACAGTTTTTAGAGGAAGGGGATGATGAATAGTGGCGGTTGACTGGTCAAAATTGCAGTTAAATGCGTTCTTTCGGGGACACCGTAAGCGAGCTCTATAGAATTAATATCCTAAGTCTCGGGAAAAGTCTACCGTCGGCGGCGTCGAGGGCGCCATCGGTGAGCTCTATTTACTTGGTTCAATTTTTGGATTTTTGCAATTTCGATCTATTTCAAGCCTCAAGGACATCTGTTCAATCATTATAGACATAATTTTAAGTGATTAATTGATTTACTTATCACAAATAAACTTTCACAACACAAAACATCACAATTATATATAAATTTCAAGGGTTAAAATATGCGTTACACAACAAACCTAAGTTTGGTATTTTCTCAATCTTAATACATCAATTCAACATCGCAATCCAAGCCACAATACTCAAAACACTGAAAACAAACATCCTATGCTCAGTCTCAACAATACAGAGATCTAATAGCAAAATTCTAAAGCAAAGCATACATAAAGTTCAAATCAAAATACACACATAGACAGACAGGTAGCAATGTAAATCTATTATTCTTCAGATTCAGTGCTAGATTCTCCTTCGAGATCACCCATTGATTGCACATGAACGAATAGGTTATAAAAGGGTCGGTATGGAAATTCTTCTGTAGAATCCTCTTCTATCAATTTCATCCTTCTCATCAGTTGTATCAAACTATCTTCAATATGTCCAGAGTGAGGAAATTGTTCTTTTATCCTCCAGTCTAGATGATCGAAGAGATCAAAAATATTATAATTTACATTCATAACATTTTGTACCTCCTTCTCCAATTTCTTGATTCTGTGTAGGATCACTAGTGTCTTGTCCGGAACTAAAGGTTGAATAGGCAGTGAATTATGAGACGATTGATCCACCATAATAGTCATATCATTTTCCTCTTTATTGGCTGAGAATCTCTCTGTTGGGTCTAAAGGCTTCCAAGGTAGATATACCTTTTCCCAATTTTCATAAGATACTTGGAACTGACTGCAAAGTAAGAAAATTGTGGAAGGGGTAAAATTTATCCATCTATATATAATTTATTGATCCGTGCACAAGTAAAAGTTGTCCATCTACCTCACATATAGACGACTCCCTGGATGATTCCATGAAAATTAGAATAAAATTCCTTCACCACAGGAACAACTACAGCGGCGGTAGTATAACACAATACTTCCCATCTTCGTCACACAATCATCTCTTCAATTGCCGTCAATGGATTGTTCAATCCTCGTTCCTTGATTAATCTTTTCTTTGACAGTACCTTGTTGAAGATTCGTTGCGCTTCCGCACTAATGAACTTTCTCTGGTTGAACACTCACATTCTATGGTTTTTAGGGGAATTAGATGCCATAGGGATGAATTTGGTGGAGTTTCACTTCGTTCGTGGGGAAATATGAACTTAGGAATCGAATTTGGAAGTTTAAAAGGGGTAACGTCCGCCAAAAACCGCCCACTCAAACTCCAGAAACTGCCATCCCGCCGATCACGCCTTCGGCGG
>JXCR01139528.1:60514-108850 GCA_002079205.1 Phalaenopsis hybrid cultivar
CGCCTTCGGCGGTTTCGAGGGTACCGTCGGTGAGCCTTTAGAATTTAATTGTCTGAACTCTCAGGAAAAACCCACCATCGGCGGTGTCGATGGCACCGTCAGCGCCCAAGGCAAAAATTGCACAGTTTTGCTCTGATCCTAATGCGTTACAATTTTTCTCTATGGATCCAATTTTTATGATGATTCAAGGTTAAATAAGAGTAGTAGAGTTCAACACTACCACAAACTAATAATAATTTCAAATAAAACTACTATAATCACAATAAAAATAAAGATAACTTTGGGTTGCCTCCCATAAAGTTCTTAGTTTAACGTCGTCAACCTGACCTATTCAGGTATTATTCAGGTTAACTGATCATTAAAACCTCTTTAAAATTTGGTCTTTTACCCTCAAAATATTGTTTTAATCTGTGTCCATTTATTTTTAATCTATTTCCATTCTTTTGATCTTCAATTTCAACAGCTCCGTAAGTATAAACTTAAGTCATAGTAAATGGTCCTAACCAACGAGACTTCAATTTCCTAGGGAATAACTTCATCCTTGTATTGTAAATCAAAACTTCTTGTCCTGGTTCAAAGTTCTTCTGGTTAATCTTCCAATCATTCCATAACTTTAGTTTCTTCTTATAAATTCTATCATTATCATAAGATTCATTTTTTAATTCTTCCAATTCATTTAATTGTAACAATCTCTTCTTACCAGCATCTTTCAAATTATAATTGAATTCTTTAATCGCCCAATATGCTTTATGCTCCAATTCTACTGGTAAGTGACAAGTCTTTCTAAAAATCAGCCTGTAAGGAGTCATTCTGATAGAAGTTTTATAAGCAGTCATGTAATCTCATAATGCGGTATCCAATCTAGTGGACCAATCTACTCTACTAAGGTTTATAGTCTTCTCAAGTATTTATTTAATCTCTCTATTAGAAACTTTAGCTAACCCAATGGTTTGAGGGTGATAAGCAGTAGAAATTTTATGAATAATATTAAACTTTTCTGCCAATCTCTGAATATATTTATTCCTAAAATGGGATCCTTCATCAGTGATAATCATTCTAGGCATTCCGTATCTAGTGAAAATATTTTTTATTAAAAATCTTGGAGTGATAATCATTCTCGGCATTCCATATATAGTAAAAATATTTTTCATTGGAAATCTTGAAACATTTTTAGCATCACAATGAGGTAAAGCTTGTGCTTAAATCCACTTTGAAACGTAGTCTACTGCAATTAATATGTATAAGTTCCCAAATGAAGGAATAAATGGTCCCTTAGAAACATAGTCTACTACAATTAATATATATAAGTTCCCAAATGAAGGAATAAATGGTCCCATAAAATCGTAGTCTACTACAACTAATATGTATAAGTTCCCAGATGAAGGAATAAATGGTCCCATGAAATCCAATCCCCAAAAGTCAAAGATCTTAAATTCTAACATGAAATTCAGAGGCAATTCATTTCTTCTAGATATATTGCCTACTCGTTGGCATCGATCACAAGTTCTTATGTATCTATAAACATCTTTAAAGTTTGTAGGCCAATAAAATCCAACTTGCAAAATTTTATAAGCAGTTTTATCAATTCCAAAATGTCCTCCAAATTTAGAATCATGACATTTTTGAATGATTATATCAGTTTCTTCATAAGGTACACATCTTCTCATAATAAGATTCTTACATTGTTTATACAAATAAGGCTCCTCCCAAAAATATTCTTTCACATCATGAATGAATTTTCTTTGTTGTTGCAATGTCAGCATAGGTGACAAAATATCACTTACAATATNAATTTATATTGTTCACCTGATATAATTCTGTGCATACAAATTGAAGGACTGATTCCTTTAATATCAGCTAAGGTCCAACCAATGCTTTCTTTTATCTTTTTAATGTATCCAAAAGTCTTTGCTCTTGCAAATCATTTAACTCTGAAGCCTGTGCATACAAATTGAAGGACTGATTCCCTTAATATCAGCTAAGGTCCAACCAAAAGCTTTATTATATCTTTTCAATGTATCTAATAATCTTTGCTCTTGCAAATCATTTAATTCTGAAGATATAAATATCATTATGTGCATACAGATCGAAGGATTGATTCCCTTAATATCAGCTAAGGTCCAACCAAAAGCTTTCTTGTGCATACAGATTGAAGGACTGATTCCTTTAATATCAGCTAAGGTCCAACCAAAAGCTTTCTTCTTTTAATGTGTCTAATAGTCTTTGCTCTTGCAGTTCTTTTAATTCTGGAGATATAATAATAGGTAATGTAAATGAGTCTCCTAAAAACACATACTTTAAGTGGTTAGGTATGTTTTCAACTCAAGTTCAGGTGGTTTTATAATTGATGGAAATAGATTCTTATCAGCATTTTTTGTAATATCCAACATCTCAAATCTTTCCTGAATATAATCTAATTCTTCATTTTCTAATTCGTCCAAAATAACTTCATCATTCTCTTCAACATCCAACATCTCAAATCTTTCCTAAACATAATCTAATTCTTTATTGTCTAATTTATCCAGAATAATTTCATCATTCTCTTCAATTTGTTCTTCAAAATGCTCTTCTTTTCCAACATACTTTCTATCGTCAAAATGTTCTTTTATAGATTTCGCAATGTTAAACGTCACTTCTGATCATTTACTCTCATAGTTAATTCTCCTTTTTGAACATCTATCATAGCTTTTTCAGTAGCTAAAAATGGTCTCCCTAAAATGATAGGTATTTCTTTATCTTCCCCCATATCTAGAACAATGAAATCCACTAGAAAGATAAATTTGTCCACTTTTACTAACACAACTTCTATAACTCCCTTAAGATATGTAACTAAACGATCCGTTAACAGTAGAGTTACAGAAGTAGGTGAGACTTCTCCTAATCCTAATCTTTTGAAAATTGATAGAGGCAAAGAGTTACAGAAGTAGGTGAGACTTCTCCTAATCCTAGTCTTTTGAAAATTGATAGAGGCAGCGCTAACTAACGAGTTACAGAAGTAGGTGAGACTTCTTCTAATCCTAATCTTTTGAAAATTGATAGAGGCATAAGGTCTAAAACTCCCTTAGGATATGTAACTGATCGGTCTGCTAATTGAAGAGTTACAGAAGTAGGTGAGAGCTTAGTCTTTTGAAAATTGATAGAGGCATAAGGTTAATACTGGCTCCCAAATCACATAAAGCGATAATTGAAGAGTTACAGAAGTAGGTGAGACTTCTCCTAATCCTAGTCTTTTGAAAATTGATATAGGCATAAGATTAATGCTGGCTCCCAAATCACATAAAGCTCTTCCATAAAATTTTTCATCGATATGTAAGATTAATGCTGGCTCCCAAATCACATAAAGCTCTTCCATAAAATTTTTCACCGATAGCAAAGAGTTACAGAAGTAGGTGAGACTTCTCCTAATCCTAGTCTTTTGAAAATTGATAGAGGCAGCGCTAACTAACGAGTTACAGAAGTAGGTGAGACTTCTTCTAATCCTAATCTTTTGAAAATTGATAGAGGCATAAGATTAACTGGCTCCGTCACAAAAAGCTCTTCCATAAAATTTTTCACCGATAGCACACGGTATAGTGAAGCTACCATGATCTTTTAATTTTTCAGGAAGCTTTTTCTGAATAATGGCACTACACTCTTCGCTAAGTGAAATAGTTTCGTTGTCTGTGAACTTCCGTTTCTTGTTCAGAATGTCTTTCATAAATTTCACATAATTGGGCATCTGCTCTAAAGCTTCTACGAAGGGAATGTTCACATTTTTCATAAATTTCACATAATTGGGCATTTGCTCTAAAGCTTCTACGAAGGGAATATTTACCGATTAAGAATTTCTAAAAATTTGGAAAATTGTTTTATCTATTTATGTTGCTTCAACCTTTAAGAAAACGGTGGTGGAGGTTTCTCCACAGTAATTTTCATTGGTGTAAATGGATACTCTAAATCTAGGTACTCATGAGGTGGAGGTTTTTCCACAGTAATTTTCATTGGTGTAAATGGATACTCTAAATTTGGGTATTCATGATCCTTTTTTTATGATATCCACTTTCTCTTTTTCAGTTTCCGTTTCTTTTTGCACCCTTGTTTCCAATTCTTTTCCACTTCGTAATTGTATCGCTTTGATTTCGGTATCCACTTTCTCTTTTTCAGTTTCTATTTCTTTGTGCACTCTTGTCTCTAATTCTTTTCCACTTTGTAATTGGATTGTCTTGATTTGTTATTTTCCTTGATCTTTAGGATTTGGTTCCACATAACTCAGAAAAGTTCCTAATGTTCGGTTACTAAGCGCAGTAGCGATATGCCCTAATTGGTTTTCAATATTCTTNAAAGGTCCAACCAAAAGCTTTTTTATATCTTTTTAATGTATCTAACAGTCTTTGCTCTTGCAAATCATTTAATTCCAAAGATATAATAACAGGTAATGTAGATGAGTCTCCTAAAAATACATACATCAAGTGACTAGGCAATATTTTCATCTCAAGTATAGGTGGTTTTATAATTGTTGGAAATAGATTTTCATCGGCATTTTCTGTAATATCCAACTTCTCAAATATTTCCTGAACATAATCTAATTTTTCATTTCCTAATTCGTCCAAAATAACTTCGTCATTCTTTTCCGATTGTTCCTTCTCTTCCGAATGTTCTTCTTCTTCAAAATGCTTTTTGTCTTCAAAATGTTCTTTAAAATGTTTGTTCAGTAGATATTCAATAATTTCCATGCGAAAACATTCATTATCTCTTTCAACAGCAGGGTAAGATTTTGCAATGTTAAAAGTCACTTCTTGATTATTAACTCTCATATTTAATTCTCCTTTTTGAACATCGATCATAGCTTTTCTAGTAGCTAAAAATGGTCTCCCTAAAATGATAGGAATTTCTTTATCTTCCTTTATATCTAAAACAATGAAATCCACATGAAAGATAAATTTATCAACTTTAACTAACACATCTTTTATAACTCCCTTAGGATATATAACTGATCGATCTGCTAATTGAAGAGTTACAAAAGTATGTGAGACTTCTCCTAATCCTAGTCTTTTGAAAATTGATAGAGGCATAAGATTAATGTTGGCTCCCAAGTCACATAAAGCTCTTCCATAAAATTTTTCTCGATAGCACACGGTATAGTGAAACTGCCAGAATCTTTTAATTTTTTAGAAAGCTTTTTCTGAATAATTGCACTACACTCTTCGCTAAGTGCAACCGTTTCATTATCCATGAACTTCCTTTTCTTGTTCAGAATATATTTCATAAATTTCACATAATTGGGCATTTGCTCTAAAGATTCTACGAAGGGAATGTTTACAGTTAACTTCTTAAGAATTTCTAAAAACTTAGAAAATTGTTTATTTTATTTCTGTTGCTTCAATCTTTGAGGAAATAGTGGTGGAGGTTTCTCCACAGTAATTTTCATTGATGTAAATGGATACTCTAAATCTGGGTATTCAGGTGGAGGTTTTTCCACAGTAATTTTCATTGGTGTAAATGGATACTCTAAATTTGGGTATTCATGATCCTTCTCTTTTTCGGTATCCACTTTCCTCAGTTTCTATTTCTTATTGCACTCTTGTCTCCAATTCTTTTCCACTTCGTAATTGAATCGCCTACCTTGTTTCCAATTCTTTTCCACTTCGTAATTATCGCTTTAATTTGTTATTTTCCTTGGTCTTCTTATTTCCAATTCTTTTCCACTTCGTAATTGTATCGCTTTGATTTGTTCTTTTCCTTGGTCTGTTTTCGGTATCCACTTTCTCTTTTTCAGTTTCTATTTCTTTTTGCACCCTTGTTTCCAATTCTCACTTCGTAATTGTATCGCTTTGATTTGTTCTTTTCCTTGATCTTTAGGATTTGGTTCCATAGTATTTTATTGTTTTGATTTGTTCTTTTCCTTGATCTTTAGGATTTGGTTCCAAAGTACTAGGAAAAGTTCCTAATGCTTGGTTACTAAGCGCAGTGGCGATATGCCCTAATTTGTTTTCAATATTCTTAATAGCAGTTCCTTGATGTTTTAATTGATTTCCTTGAATATGTAATTGATTTCCTTGATTCTATAATTGTTGACTCATGTTTAATATCAGCTCTTCCATAGACAACTTCTTCTCCTTAATTTGAGTATTACTATTAATCTGGAGGATAAGAAGGTCTATAGTTAACATTTCCTTGGTTGGATGATTTTCCTAATGGGTTCACTGATGGAGGATAAGAAGGTCTATAGTTAACATTTCCTTGGTTGGATGAATTTTCGAATGGGTTCACTGAGTTGTTTGCCCATTGTTAATTTGTAGAAGAATTATTATTCCAATTAAAATTTAGATGATTCTTCCAACCTGGGTTATAATAGTTCGAATATGGGTTGTTGGGTCTATTAATAACATTTAAGGTCTCGTATGAAGGTTGAACATCCACAAATTGCCCAGATGAATTTTCTTCCATCATAGGAGGTGTTGAATTTAAAGTCTCATATGAAGGTTGAACATCCACAAATTGCCCCAGATGAATTCTCTTCCATCATAGGAGGTGTTGGAGAATAATTCATCCCATAATGATCTAAATTCTTTGATATTGCAACAATCTGCGAAGCAAACATAGATATTGCATTAGAATCATGGATACTTTTGATATTGCAGCAATCTGCAAAGCTAACATAGATATTGCAGCAGAATCATGGATACTAGCTAACAGTAATTTGTGAAGCTAACATAGATATTGCATCAGAATCATGGATACTAGCTACTCTTTTAGTAGCAATCTGTGAAGCTAACGTAGATATTGCATCAGAATCATGGATACTAGCTACTCTTTTAGAAACATAGATATTGCATCAGAATCATGGATACTAACTACTCTTTTAGGATTTACCCGTTCAGACACAATGATCTAATTTCTTTGATATTGCAGCAATCTGCGAAGCTAACATAGATATTGCATCAGAAATGGATGCTACTCTTTTAGGATTTACCCACTTAGAGGGCCATTAAAAATTGTTGGTAGTCATCTCTTCTATTAATGAATAAGCCTCATCAAAAGGTTTTGACATTAAAGATCCACCAGCTGCAACATCTATAATCAATCTAAGAGATCCCACAAATCCATTATAAAAAGTTTGAATTATTAACCAATCTGGTAATAAATGATGAGGACACTTCCTAAGAAGATCTTTAAATCTCTCCCAAGCTTCATATATTGACTCTCCATGAATCTTATATAACGATGTTATGTCATTTCTAATTTTAGCAATTTTGGATGGAGGGAAATATTTGGATAGAAATTTCTGTGACAGTTCTCCCCAAGTTCTAATAAGATCCAGGTGCTAACGAGTTTAACCACATCTTAGACTTATCCCTCAGTGAAAAAGGAAAAAGTCTAACATGTGCTAACAAATTTAACCACATCTTAGTCTTATCCCTAAGTGAAAAAGGAAAAAGTCTAACTTTGCTAACAAATTTAACCACATCTTAGCCTTATCCCTCAGTGAAAAAGGAAAAAGTCTAAGACTACTAACAAATTTAACCACATCTTAGCCTTATCCCTCAGTGAAAAAGGAAAAAGCATAAGTCTAAGAAAATATTTGGATAGAAATTTCTGTGAAAGTTCTCCCCAAGTTCTAATAGATTCTGGTGCTAAAAATTTAGCCACATCTTAGCCTTATCCCTCAGTGAAAAAGAAAAAAGTCTAAGTCTAACAACATCGTTTGAGACTTTGTCNCGTTCAATCATTCTAAACATAAATTTAAGCGATTAAATTATGTACTAACACAAGTAAACATTCACAACACAAAAAATTATAATTATATATAAAATCTAAGGGTTACAATACACGTTACACGATACACATAATTTTGGTATTTTCTCAACCTTAATAAATCAATTCAGCATCGCAATCCAAGCCACAACACTCTAAACGCTCAAAACATACATTTAATGCTCAATCTTAACTATACTAAGATCTAAAAGTAAAATTTGAAAGTAAAGCAAACACATAGGTTCAAATCAAATCTCACACATAGATATATAGGTAGTAAAGTAAATCTACTACTCCTCCGATTCAGTGCTTGTTTCTTCTCTGATATTTCCCATCGATTGAACATGAACGAAGAGGTTATAGAAGAGTCGGTATGGGAATTCTTCAGTAGAGTCCTCTTCTATTAATCCCATCTTTCTCATCAATCGTATCGAACTTCCTTTAATATGTTCAGAGTGATCAAAATGCTCTTTCATCCTCCAATCTAGATGATAAAAAAAATCAGAGATTTTGTTAATTGCATTCATAACATTTTGTACCTTTTTCTCCAGTTTCTTGATTCTACGCAGGATCACTAGTGTCTTGTCTGGAACTAGAGGCTAAATAGGAAATGAATTCTGAGATGATAGATCTCAAATAATAGTCATATCATTCTCATCTTCATTGGCTGGGAAATTATGGGTTGGGTCCAAAGGCTTCCAAGATAGAAGTACCTTTTCTCAATTCTCATAAGATACTTGGAACTGACTGCAGAGTAAGAAAATTGTTGAAGGATGTCCAAGCCATAAGTTGATCCATGAATAATCAGACCCAAAACAGACTTCACAATTATCGATCCAATATCAATCAAAAGTCCTATTTAAATACAGTAATTCAGAATAGCACTTTCTTAAGTAACTTTACCGATCCTCATTGTCGATAATAGTTTTGTAGAAATGAAGAAGTGCCAGTGTTTAGAAACGGGGTTTAGAAGTGTAGCAGAGAAATTAAAATACTCATTTTCTCTCATTTCCCAGTCTTTATCCTCGTCCGTCAAAAATTGGTAGTTCTCATTCATCAGATTTCATATTGGGACGAAGTTGGAATAATGCCAAATAGGAACATTCTTGATCATATATAACTCATTAATCCGAGCAGGAGCAAAAGTTATCCATCTGCCTCGCACATAGACAACTCCCTGGTTGATTCCATGTGAATTAGCATAAAACTCCTTCACCACAGGAACAACTACAGCGACAATAGTGTAACACAACACTTCCTATCATCGTTGCACAATCATCTCTTCAATTACTGTCGAAGGATTGTTCAATCCTCGATTCACGAATCCACTTTCTTTGATTAATCTCCTCTTTGTCAGTACTTTATTGAAGATTTTTTGCGCCTCAAAACTAATGAACTTTCTCTGGTTTTCAGTGGAATTGGAAGCCACAAGGATAAATTTGGTGGAGTTTCAATTCGTTTTTTGAGTAATATGAATTTAAGAACCGAGTTTGGAAGTTTATAGGGAGTAAATCTCGCATAAAACTGCCAAAAACCAACATTTTAAACTCTGAAAATCGTCATCTCGCCGTTCTTGCCGTCGACAACATCGATGGCGCTGTCGACAAGCCTTAAGAATTAATTGTTTGGACTCTCGGAAAAAACCCGCCGTCGGGGCCTAAGGAAATAATTTCATAGTTTAACTCTGGTCTGAATGCGTTCCAATTTTCTCTCTGGATCTAATTTTTATGATGATTCAAGGGTAAATACGAGTAGTAGAGTTCAATACTACCACAAACTAATGATAATTAAAAACACCATAATCACAATAAAAATAAAGATAACTATGGGTTGCCTCCCATAAAGCGCTTGGTTTAATGTCGTCAGCCCGACCTATTTAGATATTATTCAGGTTGACTGACCATTAAAACCTCTTTAAAATGCCTAAAAAAAGGCTTTAATCTATGTCTATTTACTTTAAATCTATTCCCAATCTTTTGATCTTCAATTTCAACAGCTCTGTAAGTATAAAATCGAGTCATAGTAAAGGGTCATAACCAATGAGACTTAAATTTCCCAGTAATAACTTCAACCTTGAATTGTAAAGAAAAACTTCTTATCGTGGTTCAAAGTTCTTCTGGTTAATCTTTCGATCATGCCAGAACTTTAGTTTCTCCTTATAAATTTTGTCGTTATCATAAGATTCATTTCTTAATTCTTCTAATTCATTCATTTGTAACAATCTCTTCCTTATAAATTCTATCGTTATCATAAGACTCATTTCTTAATTCTTCCAATTCATTTAATTGTAACAATCTCTTCTTACAGCATCTTTCAAATTATAATTGAATTCTTTAATCGCCCAATATGCTTTATGCTCCAATTCTTACAAGCATCTTTCAAATTATAATTGAATTCTTTAATCGCCCAATCTGTCATTATCATAAGACTCATTTCTTAATTCTTCCAATTCATTTAATTATAACAATCTCTTCTTACCAATATCTTTCAAATTATAATTGAATTCTTTAATCGCCTAATATGCTTTATGCTCCAATTCTACTATTTCAAATTATAATTGAATTCTTTAATTGCCTAATATGCTTTATGCTCCAATTCTACTGGTAAGGATTTCTTAATTCTTCCAATTCATTTAATTGTAACAATCTCTTCTTACCAGCATCTTTCAAATGTTCTTTCAATTCATTTAATTGTAACAATCTCTTCTTACCAGCATCTTTCAAATTATAATATCTTTAATCGCCCAATATGCTTTATGCTCCAATTCTACTGGTAAGTGACAAGTCTTTCAAAAAATCAGTCTTAATTCATTCAATTGTAACAATCTCTTCTCACCAGCATCTTTCAAATTATAATTGAATTCTTTAATAGCCCAATATGCTTTATGCTCCAATTATGAAGTGACAAGTTTTTCCAAAAATCAGCTTGTAAGGAGCCATTCCAATAGGAGTTTGATAAGTAGTCCTGTAAGCCCATAATGCAGTATCCAGTCTAGTAGACCAATCTACTCTATTAGGGTTTACAGTCTTCTCCGGTATTTGTTTAATCTCTCTATTAAAAACTTCAGCTAACCCACTGGTCTAAGGGTGATAGGAAGTAGAGATTCTATGAATAACATTAAACTTTTCTGTCAATATCTAAACGTATTTATTCCTGAAATGGGATCCTTCGTCAGTGATAATCACTCTCGGCATTCCGTATTTAGTGAAAATGTTTTTCATTAAAAATTTTGAAACACTTTTAGCGTCACAACAAGGTAAGACTTGTGCTTCAATCCACTTTGAAACGTAATCTACCGCAACTAATATGTATAAGTTCCCAGATGAAGGAATAAATGGTCCCATGAAATCCAATTCCCAAACATCAAAGATCTCAACTTCTAACATGCAATTCAAAGGCATTTTATCTTTTCTAGATATATTGCCTACTTGTTGGCATCGATCACAAGTTTTTATGTATCTGTAAAGATCTCTAAAGAGAGTAGGCTAATAGAATCCAACTTGTAAAATTTTATAAGCAATTTTATCAGTTCCAAAATGTCCTCCAAATTCAAAATCATGACATTTCTGAATAATTAGTTCAGTTTTTTCATAAGGTACACATCTTCTCATAATAAGATCCTTACATTATTTAAATAAATAAGGCTCATCCCAAAAATATGCTTTCACATCAAGAATGAATTTTCTTTACTGTTACAATGTCAACATAGGTGGCAAAATATCACTTACAATATAATTAACAATATCAGCATACCATGGTATCTTCCACTCATTAATATTATAGAGTTGTCGGTTGTCGGTGTCAAATAATTCATGATATTTTAATCTCGACAAATGATCAGGTTGATTATCAATTCCTTTTTTATCAATAACCACAAAATCAAATTCTTGCATCAAAAGTATCCATCTAATTAACCTTTGTTTAACATCCTTCTTTTGCATCAAATATTTAATAACAGAGTGATCAGTGTCCACAATACATTTAATCCCAATTAAATAAGATCTAAATTTTTCAAAAGCGTACACAATAGCCAATAACTCTTTTTCAGTAACAGTGTAGTTAATTTGAGCATCGTTAAGAGTCTTACTAGCGTAGTATACAACTTTAAAAATCTTATCATACCTTTGTCCAAGAACAACTCCAATAACATAATCACTAGCATCACACATCAGTTCAAATAGTTTCTCCCAGTTAGGTGAAACTATATAGGGGTTGTGATTTGCTTTATTTTTAATAACTCAAAGGCATTTAAATAGTTTTCAATAAACTCAAATTTCTTATACTTTTCTAAAAGTTGGCATAGAGGTTTGGTAATTTTTGAAAAATCTTTATTATAACGCNTCATTACACATCAGTTCGAATGGTTTCTCCTAGTTATGTGAAACTATTATAGGGGTTGTGATTAGCTTTTCTTTTAATAACTCAAAGGAATTTAAATAACTTTCAGTAAGCTCAAATTTCATGTCCTTTTCTAAAAGTTGGCATAGAGGTTTGGTAATTTTTGAAAAATATTTAATATAGCGCCTGTAAAAACCAACTTATCCAAGAAAACTTCTAACCCCTCTTACATTAGTAGGAGAAGTTAGTTTAGATATAACTTGAATTTTTGCAGGGTCTACTTCCATACCATTTTCCAAAATTTTATGCCCTAACNTTATAACGCCTGTAAAAACCAACATGTCCAAGAAAACTTTTAACCACTCTTACATTAGTAGGAGGTGTTAATTTAAAGATAACTTGAATTTTTGCAGGGTCTACTTCCATACCATTTTTCAAAATTTTATGCCCTAACACAAATTTTTGCAGGGTCTGCTTCCATACCATTTTCCAAAATTTTATGCCCTAACACAATTCCTCTTTGCAATCATAAATTGACATTTCTCTTAATTTAGAACTAAATTAGTTCTTTTGTATAACTCCAAATCTTTTTCAAGATAATTTAAGCATGCATCAAATGATGTTCCAAATATAAAGAAATCATCCATAAACACTTCTANATTTTCTAAAAGTTGACATAGAGGTTTAGTAATTTTGAAAAATCTTTAATAAAACGCCTGTAAAATCCAACATGTCCAAGAAAATTCCTAACCTTTCTTACATTAGTAGGAGGTGTTAATTTAGATATAACTTAAATTTTTGCAGGGTCTGCTTCCATACCATTTTCCAAAATTTTATGCCCTAACACAATTCCTCCTGCAACCATAAAATGACATTTCTCCCAATTTAGAACTAAATTAGTTCTTTCGCATAACTCCAAAACTTTCAACTATAAATTGACATTTCTCCCAATTTAAAACTAAATTAGTTTTTCGCATAACTCCAAAAATTTTTCAAGGTAATTTAAGCATGCGTCAAATGATGTTCCAAATGCAGAGAAATCATCAATAAATACTTCCAATCCATCATCTATTAACTTACTGAATATGGGCATCATACATCTCTGGAATGTTGCAGGTGCATTACATAATTTGAAAGGCATTCTTCTAAAAGCAAATGTTCCNACTAACACAATCCCTCCTGCAGCCATAAATTGACATTTCTCCCAATTTAGAACTAAATTAGTTCTTTCACATAACTCCAAAACTGTAAGATAATTTAAGCATGCTTCAAATGATGTTCCAAATACAGAGAAATCATCCATAAATACTTAAGATAATTTAAGCATGCGTCAAATGATGTTCCAAATACAGAGAAATCATCCATAAACACTTTTGAAGATAATTTAAGCATGCGTCAAATGATGTTCCAAATACAGAGAAATACACATCTATTCCATCATCAATTAACTTACTAAATATAAACATCATACATCTATGTAATGTTGTAGGTGCACTACATAATCCGAAAGGAATTCATCGAAAAGCAAAAGTTTTAAAAAGACTAGTAAATTTTGTCTTTTCTTGATCCTCATGAGCAATAAAAATTTGATGGTAGTCGGTATATCCATCTAAAAAATAAAAATATTTGTGCCCAACAATTCTATCCACTATTTGGTCTAAAAATGTTAGAGGGAAGTGATCTTTCCTAGTGGAAGTGTTTAATTTTCTATAATCAATGCAAATATGTCACCACGTAACTTGTCTGATAGGTATTAATTCATTATTCTCTTGTGCTCCAGCAGTCACCCCTCCTTTTTTAGGAACAAAATGAATTGGACTTACCCAAGCACTATCCAAAATAGAATATATAATTTCAGTGTCCAACCATTTCAAAATTTCCTTCTTGACTACTTTTATCATTGGGTTTAATCAGCTTTGTGGATCAACTCCTAGTTTATATTGTTCATCCAGTATAATTCTGTGCATTCAGATTGAAGGATTGATAGCTTTAATATCAGCTAAGGTCCAACCAAAAGCTTTCTTATATCTTTTTAATGTATCCAAAAGTTGTTGCTCTTACAAATCATTGAGCTCTGAAGATATAATAACAGGTAATGTAGATGAGTTTTCCAGAAACACATACTTCAAGTGCTTAGGCAATGTTTTCAACTCAAGTTCAGGTGGTTTTATAATTGACAAAAATAGATTCTTATCAGCATTTCCTGTAATATCCAACATCTCAAATCTTTCTTGAACATAATCTAATTCTTTATTTTCTATTTCGTCTAAAAGAACTTCATCTTTGTCTTCAAAATCTTTATTCTCTTCAAAATATTCTTTAAAATGCTCGTTCAATAGATGTTCACTAATTTCCATGCGAAAACATTCATTATTTCTCTAAATAACAGGGTATTTCATAGATTTCAAAATGTTAAAAGTCTCTTCTTGATCGTTAACTCTCATAGTTAATTCTCCCTTTTAAACATCTATCGTAGCTCTTCCAGTACCTAAAAAAGTTTTCCCTAAAATTATAGGTATTTCTTTATCTTTCTTCATATCTAAAATAATAAAATCCACAAGAAAGATAAATTTATCAACTTTTACTAACACATCTTCTATAATTCTGTTAGGATTAGTAATTGAACGATCCACTAACTGAAGAGTTATAGAAATAGGTGAGACTTCTTCTAATCCTAATCTTTTGAAAATTGATAGAGGCATAAGATGAATGCTGACTCCCTAATCACGTAAAGCTCTTCCATAAAATCTTTCACCGATAGCACAGGGTATAGTGAAACTACCTCGATCTTTTAATTTTCAGGAAGCTTTTTTTTAATAATTGCACTACACTTTTCGCTAAGTGCAACAGTCTCATTATCAGTGAACTTCCTTTTCTTGTTCAAAATAACTTTCATAAATTTCACATAATTGGGCATTTGCTCTAAAGCTTCTACAAAGGGAATATTTACTATCAATTTCTTAAGAATTTCTATAAACTTGGAAAATTGTTTATTCTTTTTTTGTTGCTTCAATATTTGAGGAAACGGTGGTGAAGGTTTCTCCATAGTGATTTTCATTTGTGTAAGTGGATATTCTATATCTGGGTATTCATGATCCTTTTCTTTTTATGTATCCCCTTTCTCTTTTTCAGTTTTTGTTTCTTTCTGCACTCTTATTTCCAATTCTTTTTCACTTCGTAATTGTATTGTTTTTATCTGTTCTTTTCCTTGGTCCTTAGGATTTGGTTTGACAGTACTAGGAAAAGTTCCCAATGTTTGGTTACTAAGCTCAGTAGCGATATGCCCCAATTGGTTTTCAATATTCTTGATAGCAGTTCCTTGGTTTTTTAAATGGTTTCCTTGAATTTGTAATTGATTTCCTTGATTATGCAATTGTTGACCCATGTTCGATATCAGCTCTTCCATAGACATCTTCTTTTCCTTAAATTGAGTGTTACTATTAAATTCTGGAGGATAAGAAGGTCTATAATTAACATTTCCTTTGTTGGATGAATTTCTCAATGGGTTGACTTGGTTGTTTTCACATTATTAATTTGTAGAAGAATTGTTATTCCAATTAAAGTTAAGATGACTCTTCCAACCTGGGTTATAATAGTTTGAATAAGGATTGTTGGGTCTATTGTTAATAGCATTTAAAGTCTCATAAGAGGGTTGAACATCCACAAATTGCACAGATGAATTCTCTTCCATTATAGTAGGTGTTGGAGAATAATTCATTCCATAATGATCTAATTTCTTTGAAATTGCAGCAATCAGCGAAGCTAACGTAGATATTGCATCAGAATCATGGATACTAGCTACTCTTTTAGGATTTACCATTTCATAGGGCCATCAAAAATTGTTGGTAGCAATCTAATTTATTAACGAATAAGCCTCATAAAAAGGTATTGACATTAAAGAACCACCAGCCGCAACATCTATAATCGATCTAAGAGATCCCACTAATCCATTGTAAAAAGTTTAAATTATCAACCAATCTGGTAACGAATGATGTGGGCACTTCCTAAGAAGATCTTTAAATCCATCAAAAAGTTTTGCATTAAAGAACCACCAGCCGCAGCATCTATAATCGATCTAAGAGATCCCACTAATCCATTATGAAGTTTGAATTATCAACCAATCTAGTAATGAATGATGTGGGCACTTCCTAAGAAGATCTTTAAATCTCTCCCAAGCTTCATATATAGACCTCCATCAATCTGACAAAATGATGTTATGTCATTTCTAAGTTTAGTAGTTTTGGATGGAGGGAAATATTTAGATAGAATATTCGGTGAAAGATTTCCCCAAGTTCTAATCGATCCACGTGCTAACAAATTTAACCACATCTTAGCCTTATCCCTAAGTGAAAAAGAAAAAAGTCTAAGTCTAACAGCATCGTTCGAAACTCTGTCATATTTAAAGGTAGCTCAAACTTCTAAAAAACTAGCGAGGTGTAAATTAGGATCTTCATTTGGTGTACCTCCGAATTGATTGTTTACCATTTGGATAATAGTAAGTTTGAGTTCAAATGAATTAGCAGCTACATCAGGATTTTGGATAGATAAGTGAATTTCATCTGCTGTAGCACAAATGAATTAGCAGCTACATCAGGATTTTGGATAGATAAGTGAATTTCATCTGCTGTAGGATAAATGAATTAGCAGCTACATCAGGATTTTGGATAGATAAGTGAATTTCATCTGCTGTAGAATTAGGTTTAAGCTCAAATGAATTAGTAGCTACATCAGGATTTTGGATAGATAAGTGAATCTCATCTGCTGTAGGATTTGCATAATCTCTTAAGCTCAAATGAATTAGCAGCTACATCAGGGTTTTGGGTAGATAAGTGAATTTCATCTGCTGTAGGATTTGCATAATCTCGTAGAGGTCTATTGGTGTTCATTTTCTATTCCTTGATTGTTCATAATGTTTTCCATTGTATCACAATTTCTAGGAATGTTCATTTTCTATTCCTTGATTGTTCACATTGTTTTCCTTTGCGTCAGTATTTCTAGGTTTTTTTTCTTAGTTTTCTAATTCTCTTAACAGTGTGTTCTAATTCCAATTCATAGGATATAAGATTTTCAGGTCCAAATTTACGCATATAATTGAAATCAGTACACAGAAAAATAGTTAACTAAATATGAAAAATAAGTTGCAATTCAAGTAAAAATTTATAATAGTTCTAATTTGTCTGTTACTCTAATTATGATTTAATTTTTTTTTAAATCTAATTTTTACTCCCTGGCAACGATGCCAAAAACTTGATAGCGACTTTATACATGCTTAAAAATATAAGAATTTAATACTGCTGCTAGAAGATTTAAATCCCCGGCAATGGTGCCGAAAACTTGACAATGGTTATAGATTTCATAAAGATGTGTATAAAATATTCAATAATTGCAAAGTCACACTTATTAATGTAAGTATACGTATCGCTCAAGTAATCCAGGGCTCTAATGGAGTCCTAGATATCAATCCCACAGGGAGTAATATTAGAGGCTACGAACTAAGATTTAGAAAATGAATACTTAATCACAACAATATAATTCAAATTGCATATTTGTCACTAATAGAAAATTGAAATAAAAATGTAATTTTAATAAACTCTCAATTAACTAATTACTAATAAATTTTCTAATGTGAAGTTCGAAAGAAAGAATCCCTCTCCTTGTCTAGAAATTTAAGTGAATGGATAAATTGAATCAGTTCAAATTGTATTGTGCCAAATAGGAGCATACCTATTCTTTACCCTTTAGACCAGGCATAAAGAACATTGACTAATCCTATGCTTTGTTACTAAATTTGTAGCTAAGCTGGGAGGATACCGGCTCTCACTTCGGAGGTCCCACGTTCCCCTCGCCAAAGGGCTAACATCTACACTTCAGTACCCAAACAGTAGAAACAAATTGAATATTTTAGTCTGTCACTCTAAAATCTCTAATTCTACACCCGATATTTTTTATTTCCCTATTTTTTGCACCCAACTTTCAAGGACTTTGACCTCCCTAAATCTTGGATGTAATCTTCACTTTAGTTGTAAAACTCAACATATTTTAACAAATCAATTGGCCAGATTGAAAGTAAATTAAGTTTGAAGTCAAAATATCATCATAACTTCTTTAATTTTCTTATGGCACAACCAATTCAAATCACTATTTCACAAAATCTCAAGACAAGGAGAAAGACAGAGAACTACTCAGAACTCTTGGAGAAGATAAGAAAAACTTGGAATTTATATATAAAATCAAAGTCATACAAACTTCAATAAGTAAATACCACTTATCTCTAATTCCTCCCCAAGCAAACTCCTCAAAGTTCCTGTGAATCCCTTTCTTTCTTTACAACACACAAAATTCTCCTTCAAATCGACAAGGGGGAAGAAATCTCTCACTTTTCTTCCACTCTTACAATCTCTCAAAGAATTCCTCACAATACTAACCACTCTCTGCACTCTAATGGGCACCATAAACAACAAAGACTCAGTAGACACCCGTGGACACCACCTTTTTCGGCCTCCAAATGCTTCTTTTAAAGTTGTAGAAGAGTTTTCAAGAGTTGCTTAAACATCCCTTCAGAAATCATCCACACTCAATGCATCTGTTGGGGGAACCGAAGTGCTCGTCGTCGCGGGCCTCGATGGCGCCGTCTGGCCTTGATGGCATTGTCGGCGGCCTTCTAGAATATTTAATTCTGGACTCTCGGGAAAAACTAGTCGTCGACACCCAAGATCAAATCTTCATATTTTGGTTGTTTTTTCTGCAAATTCGGTCATTTTGCATCTTTTTGCTCCAATGACCATAAATCAACAAACCTGCAACAAAACATCAAAAATACATTTCTTTAAAGTACAATATCATTAAAATCAGTGTAAAATAGGTATGAAAATCTCAACATATTTTCTTTTGGCCACATACCGATGTTTCTGCTAGGACACTCTGTCTTGAGACATCATCATCAAAGAAAAAGGTGTGGATACCCAAGGTCGTTGTACCGATATAGTCCAGTAAGCATGTAGGGCAAGATCATGGAATTAAACCAGGGTCCGAAGTATCTGACATTATTGCAGCAATTGCCAGCGAGATGGAAGAGCAAGAGGAGGAGGTCCAGCAGGGTCCTCCAGATCTTAAGATAATTAAAAAATCAATAATCAAAGAAAAACTGGAAAATCTCAGAGTTGAGATTTTTGAGTTAGCCTGGGAACACAGAGTGTTCATCGATGATGATGATGAAGATTTTGACTATAATGACCACCTCTAAGAAGATTTCATGGATGTCCATGTCATTGAAATCAGAGCCGCTATATGTGCGTGCGAGTCTCAACCTCTCATTGAAGAGAACACCGTAGATGAGCTGTATAGGGCTATCCTCCTAAGGGATGAGCAAGTTAGTGAATTGGAGAAAAGAATAGATAAAATGGTTGCAGCCATGACCACCATGGACACCATTCAAAGGCCATCACAAGCACCGCAATTAGCATATTTAGAGGTCAACCAACTAGAAATCATACACATCACAGATGAAAGAAGAGAAGTTTCTTCAATAAATAGAGATTAACAACAAAAGAAGGATTCCCCATCGAGCACCATGCGGGAGAAGGAATTTAAGCCAATGGTCAAGCAAGTTTAGGAGGCCTTAACCCAATCTAAGGGTGGTGCATTGATTTTGAAGGGTAGACCTTACCTGGAAGAATTTGATGTTGCACCCTTCCCCAAGGGTTTCGTGGCCCCAAACTTTAAGATATTCGATGGGACTGGAAATCCCAGCCAGCGTATAACACATTTCCGAGCCTGTTGTGGCAACACAAGAAATAACAAAGCTTTACTCTTCCAACAGTTCGTCAGCAGCTTGTTAGTGATTGCTTTCGATTGGTATGCTGATTTGCCTAATGAGTCAGTTAAGACATTCACCTAGCTGGAATAATTATTTGTGATAAGATTTTCCAGAGCATAACACTATGTCTCTATAAGAGATCTCAAGATGGAAAAATAAAAGCCCAATGATACTTTGGTGGATTACATCTTGGGATGCAGAAGCCTTAGCATGAAGTGTGAACCTCAGCTACAATAACATCACTTAATTGAGATCTTACTCAAAAACATTCATGTGCCAGTAGCTTTCATGCTCAAAGGACTCATCATCAAATTCTTCAAGAAGCAACTTAGTAAAGCTAGCAGTCTTCAAGAAGAAATCAAATAAATGGCTTCACACAAGAAGTTCAAGGCAACCAGAGTTTTTGAAAAGAAGTCAGGAATAGTAGCAACTGTTGACAAAGGAAAACAACCAATCATGATATATCTAGAAAATCCTTGCCAATCTTCATCACAGCATGCTCAGAAACGGAGTAACCAGTCCAACTAGCGACCGCCTAAAAAAGGATCACCTCGAAAATTGAATAAAAGAATATCTCTGGCAGAAAGACATAAAATGGTGTATTCTTTCAAAGATGAAGTTGTATCCAAAATATTTAGAAGTCTAATGAAGAAGCCTGAGTTCAAACTACCAGATCCAAATAAACTCGAAGAGGTCGATAAGAAGGATCAACTGAATTATGGCCCATACCCCAGGTTGCTTAGGCACACTATAGAAGAATGTTTCATCTTTAAGGATTGGCTCGAGAAGAACCTTAAAGAAGGGAATATAACAATCCCGAAAGAATATTAAAAAGAACCTAAAAAAGGTTCCATAAATATGATTTTGGTTGAGAAGATGGATGAAGTACGACTTTGGATGAGCTCAAGAGGGTCCTAAACCAAATACAGGATTCATTGAACAATCTTCCGCATATACTGGAAAAGATGGATGGAATGCAGTTTGGAGCAAATCATCCAAAAAAATATTGAATCAAATCCAGAAAGCATTAAAACAAGCCTCCATTTAGTGTCTTCTGCCTGCCAAGCCCGAGATGAAGATTTTACTAGAAGATTTGTCATCGTTAAAGACAAAGAAGAAGAAGAACGCCACTACAAAGATTGATAGCACGGGGGGTAGGACAGGGGCTGCCTCTACTAGATTAGTTGTTTTGGATTCGGAGAAGAAAGTCCTCAAACCCTTAACTTTGTATGATTATCTTTTTGCCCCTCCAGGGTCTTATAAATATAATGATTTTGATTTTGGCTACCTTTTAACTCTTTCTATTGATATCGTAACTGATTTTAACCAACTAGCTTTAATCTCGATTCCCAAAATGCTCCTCAAATCGTACTTGAGTTCAACAAACTCATTAACAAGACTGAAGAAGACGCCGATGATAATTCTTACGATTGCACCGGGAGTGAGGAATCAATCCTTAAGCACCACGGTGCGCTACTTGCCATCAACTTAGATCTTTCCGACAAAAAGGAAACACCGGGAGATTCTTTTAATGGAACCTCAAGAAGAAGAAATTACAGAAGTGAACTTAAGGAGCGGGAGAGTGTTACCCCTGAGAACAGCTCTAGTGGATAAAAGGAAAACAATTAATAACTCAAGAATAGCTATCTCCACCTCCACCAGTGGAAGAATCGCACAACCAAGAGAAAATTGGAGGATCATACAAAGTGGATTACTGATCCCTGGATACTACTAATATGCACAGTACAACAATAATTCAGATTATATTTCACTGATATTTCCTTTGCAACAAAACCAAAAGCTTGATCCTGAAGAAAAATAAAAATTTAACTTTTAATTTATATATATTGGGATACTATGAAAGTATATGTATCATTATCAAGTTATATAGGACTTTTTTATTAAGACCTGAATATTGAACCCATATGGAGAATACACAATATGCACTATTGAACAACAAACTTTTTATTTTTAATAAAAAGATAATTATTTAAACTAAAAATGATTTTTACAGTAATGAAAATTTAAATATTTTTGGTATTTTAATTATTTTGATAGAACAATAACAATTGAAGAAGCTAACTAGAGTTTTCGTAGAAGAAAAGCACTAGATATTAAAATATCTTTCATCTTGTTATAAATCAGTAATAAGTATAGGAATTATGTTGTGGAAGTACGCAAATTGTGTTGTAACAAATAGGAGCAATAATATTCTTTACCCTTACTAGAGATGCTATAAAGAAAATTAGCTAATTTAAAGTTTAATTAGTTCTGAAGACCGGCTAGGCAGGGAAGATACTAGCTCTCACTCTAAAGTTCCCTCGATTCCCTCCACCTGAGGGCTAACATCTCGTATCAACACCTAAGATAATAAACCAAGTTGGGGGCTTAACCTGTCACTTTAAAGACCTCTAACTCTACACCCTTCAATGACTATTTCCCTTTTTATTTGCACTCAATCATATGAACTACGTTCTTATTCATACAACCTCATGTGATTCTTTCCAATTGTTGAGTGAGACAATACCAGCCCGGTTCTTACATGTTCTCACAACAAATTTTAACATCTGGATTGGCCAAATTAGGAAGTAAATGAAGTGGATGGATTTAAATCATCACAACTTCTTCCACATTGAAGATCAATACTTTCCACAACATTCATCCAGAACTTAATTACTTACTATTTTAAGAAGAAAGATAAGAAAACTACTTAAAATTCATGGAGAAAACAAAATCACACTTTAGTTTAAAAGAAGAAATCATCATCAAACCAACAACAAGTCTCAACTAAAACCAAAAGTAGTCTCAAAACAAAAAGATAAAAACTTCAACAATAAGTCTCAATTAAAACCAAAAGTAGTCTAAAATAAAAGATAAAAACTTATCTCAACCTCTACCAAACTCTTGAAGTTCCTTTGATTCTCTTCTTTTTACAATCACTCAAAATAAAATAGCAGAAAGGATAAAAAAAAGTAAAAGTGGTGCATGAAAATCTCTCCGAACTAACTCCCCAAATAAGAACTTTCAAAACTTTCCAATACTTTCAAGACTCACACTTTTTCGGACCTTTTAAGGACTCTTTTCAAAATCCTCTCTTCTTTCTTTTATAATTTTCCAATAGGTGCCTTGGTTTCTCTTCAAAATATGTCTTAATTCAATGTATTTCCCCAAGAGATGCATGCTTTCATGATAAGTTTCGTCCGTGGTGGTTATAACCACCTATTAAGCCAACGGGTGCCTCAAAAACCTCTTCAAAATTCATAAAAATCGAATTTACTCGTCCAATAACCGCCATTGGTGCTTAACCGTGCAGCCTCTGGCACTTAATCGTGCGGTCTCTAGCGCTTAGGCGTGGCCTTCTCTGTTTAACCGGCGCTTAAGCACCGGATCTGACGCTTAGGCGCTAAAACTCTTTTGCACATTTTTCACCTTTTTGCTCCAAATTTGATCTTTTTCACTCCTTTAAGCAATTTTCACCATTTTCAGCTATATCTGCAAAAAAAACACAAAAATACCTTCCATTAAAGCGCAATATCTAAAAAATAGGTATAAAATGTGTCTAAAAACACTATATTTTAGGTGTACCAAAATCTCCCAAACTTAAAATGTTACAAGTGACACTTCAATCTTTAAAAACTAAATATGTATGATATGTGCATGAGTTTCTTTAGAAGTTACTAAAATTTTGATTTAGAAATATAGCAGTCTAATTTAGAAAAAATTCAGTAAATGTGACCAACTTAAAGTTTAGAAATTCTTAATTTTAAGAAAGATGAAAATATGAGTTTCTATCTATTTCATAAATATATTGTAGATTTTCCAAATTTAGAATTTAGTTTTTTTATTATCTCCACTTAAAAATTTTCATTAAAAATAATTTTACTTACTTTTATATATCTATAAGCTTAAGAGTTTCTCAAGTTCTATACTTTAAAAAGATCAAATGTATAAAAAGATCAAATGTATAACCAACTTTTGATTAGACACTAATCCTCAAGCTTCTCCTTCCATTTTTTTTTCTCTTTTTCTTTTTCTTTTTCTTTTCTCTCGCTTTTTCTTTTCTTTTTTTTTCTTTTTCAGGCAAGGATTACTATATCTGGATAGGCCTTTAATGAGCAAAGACATGATATAAGTCTTTTACTTATAAATATAATAATAATTTTGAAAATTATTTTAATAAAAGAAATTTAAGTATTAAAAATAAAAGTCTAAATTATGTAAATTTTTTCAAAAATACAATTTTTCTTACTAAAGATAGTCACTTATATTAATCATTTTCTATACTAAAAGTTTTTAACTTAAAGTTTTTCTTCATTTAATAATCATTTTCTCATCTAAAAACTTTTTAACTTAAAGTTTTTCTTCATTAATAAAAATTTTAACTATTTTTTTTCTCATTTCTAAAATCAAAATTTACTTCCCTAATATAACTTCATCTACATAATCAATTTTTTTCTTTTTAAATCAAATTCGCTTGTAGCACATTTGAGAAAAAAATAAAATTCCAGCTTTGAAAATATTTTCCATCCCCCCCAAACTTATTTTTTTAACAGATTAAATAGTTTAGCATAAGATATATATAATCATGAATGAAATTTTAAAATAACATACTAACAGGAATTTTTAAACCCTAATGATACAAGTATAAGACTAAAAACAGGAGTAAAATTAACTTTTGATCAAATTTTCTATATTTTTATTTCAATTTAACATGTAGAGACTCAATAGACTTCTAAGCAGTGGGTATAAACATAAAAGTAAACTAACACACTAACTTGAATCCATGATCTCAACATAAAAACAAACACACTAACATGATAAAAGAAAAATAAAATGTAGCAGTTTCCTAAGTTTCAAATTTAAGACCTAAGTTAGCAAGATTTTCAACTTTACAACAAATATAGAATTAAGTTAAGTGCTAAACTAACTAAATCACAAAACTCACAACAGTTACTACCCTAGAATTTTAAAATAAACTACTAACTAACACAAATATTATAATACAATTAAAAAAAAAGTATCACACAACACGATATCTGAACAAGTAAACATACATACATGTCTCAAGTCAAAACATGAGAACACATCACATCACAATTCTCACTAAAACATAAAAGTAAAAAACACATCACATAGTTCAAACCAACACACAGATGCAAATGTAGCAAGTCCGTACCACATAGTTCATGTCATATTACAATCATAAAATAAGTCCCTTTTTTCTACTCTTCATCCTCTGAATCATTGTTATCCCAAACTTTTGCAGGATCATAATCAGGGTATCAAGGATATGGAGGAAATTGCACTCTTTGGTTACCCCTAATGAGGCTCTCCAAAGATGAGTGAAATTTCTCTTCATAATCACTTTTTCTCAAATTATACCTATCAGTATGCTCTGTAAAATGCTCTAAATTTTGTACCCTACCAGCAGTAAAATTAATATTATCCATCATCCTCTATAATAATTGAGCTTGGGTCTCAGTAGACTCCCCTCATGATGTAGAAGGACGTGAGGTAGATGGTCCAGATGTAGAAGCAACAGAGGTAGAAGAAGCAGACGTCTCCATTCCATTACTCTGAGAAAATCATCCTCTCCAGCCAAAAATTGAATGCTCAGAATAAGACTTCACATTCACCTTAGTGATGAGCTTTAGAAGTAATAACACTTCTTCCCAGCTATCATATTTAACTTTAGCCTGCTCACACAAAGAAAAGATTAAGGAAGCAAATCCCAGACCTGCAGTTGTAACAGCTGTAGCAAAACTGATGATAGTCTGACAGATGTTGATGAGCTTTCCCTCTTGAATACAATAGTTCAACGTTGCTCTTTCTCTGGTCACTTCACTGAGATGGCTGGTTGGAAGCAGCTGAGCAGAAATGAAATAATGTCAGGCCTTTGAACGTGCACATAACTTTGAAGTTGCGAAGTTGACTCTCCTATCATTAGTGATCTTCCAATGTTCTCTCCCAATAGTCAAGTAAGAAATAATCACTTTAACTCCGCTTCAATAGGACTATGATTTGCATAAAAACATAACGTATCAGGTGGTAAATGGTAAAATAAGTTGATTAACTCTGGCAAAAAATGTACCAACTTTCCTTGAACCATAACTCGATTATCTTCAGCTTCAGGAAGATTTGCATAGAACTCCCACACAACAAATATAACTGCCACAACAGAGAAACAACCAAATTGTTCCCACTTTCGGTGAATAATTAGTCTTCCACATCTCCTCCTGGATTTCTAAAACATCGCTCCTGAATCAGTTTCATGATTGCAATGCATCACTATACCGATCTTGAGCTTTTGAACTATCAAATTTACTCGAATCGAAAGGGGCTTTGCCTTTGCTCCTCTTCATTCTTGGTGTCATTCTACAAATTTGATAAATTCCAACAATAACTTCAAAAATCAAGTTTAAATCACTAAATTTAACTTCCATAAGAACAAACTAAACTTCCCATGCAATTTCCATAGATTTTCCTCATTTTTTACCATGAATATTGAATTTTTGAATTTCTCCAAATGTGCTAAAAATACATGGTGAAAATCCAAAACTTTTACATAGAAGTAAAGCTCTTACCTCAAGGAACTTGGATCAAGCAAATTTCACTTAATTCCACCAAGAAATTTTCTCTTTAGATGTGCCCTAGCCTTCCAAAATCACATTTTTGAGAGGTTGAATGTGACGAGAGGGGTAAAAATGGTGATTTTCGGTTCAAAAATTCACTTTTAACCGTTTGTGAACAAGTTTTCATGAACCGGTGCTTAAGCACGGGTAAGTGGCGCTTAGGCGCCTGCCTCTCAGGTTTGCTCGAGCTTAAGCGCAAGATGTGGCGCTTAGGCTCCAGTGCATGATTTTCAAAAATTTAAAATTAAAATAAAATGCTCTATTTTCTTAAGTAAGCCACCTCTAAATGGCCTCATAGCACCTAAATGACTATTTTCAACTTCCTGTTACTCTCTTTTATCTCAAAATTCTCTTTAATAACTATTTCAATTCGAGGCTAAAATAACGCAAAATTTCACTCAAACAAACTTATATTAATTCACAAATGATTACAAATACATTTAAACACTTAGTTATCATGCCAAATAGTCTTGGATGAGAAAAGTTTCTTAAATACAAACACTTAACAATCTTTCAGATCTAAATACCTAAGTAACACAAACACTAAAAGCAAGTTTTAAAAACTAAAACACTTAAAGACAACGACTTTAAACACAGAAAAACATAACTTTAAACATAGAACTTAATTCCGTTCTTCATTAGAAGGAACATATTCAGGTCTTTCATTAGTCTCTCCTAGGGCAACTGGAATATATATTTGATAAAATGGACGGTGGTGACGTGCTCTGATGAAATCTTCTTCAATCCACTTTTACTTAAGAAACATCTCCTTATCCACTTACTCTATATGATTAGTGTGGCTAAATTGCATTTTCAATAGCCATCTAATATGCTCAACATGTGCATGAATCTCCAATACCTTAGTCTCTAGTACAAACATGGTATTTTCAATTTTGTTTATATTCTCTAAAATCCCTTCAATACTAATGGTTAAGAAACCGTTATACATCTCTTATGCACTTTGACTAATGATATTCTTCCTCATGCTCTCCTCCTTATTTTTCAAATCCATCTCCCATGAAGACATCATCTTAAAACCTATTTCTTTTTTAGACTTTAGGACTAGAAATGATCTAGGGTGAAATTTCTTCACTAAACCCTTCTATTTATAGGCCTAAATCCTTCCAATAACTTCTAGACACATTTACAAATAGCCTTTGCACTTTTTTACAAACTTCTAGACAATTTTACTTTATAGAATATTAAGTTTTGCACATGTTTTTAAATTGCTGCACTTAAGTGTTGGATTTGGCGCTTAAGCGCCAGTGCACAATTTTGCACTAGTCAAATTAACGTCCAAATTCTCATTTTAACATGCCTAAATCACTAAATAAAGTCTTAAAATCAATACTAACACATAATAGTCTCAAAAATACTACCTCAAATTTTCTTAATCACACATAAAACAACAATCAAAATAAAAACACACTGATAACTATGGGTTGCCTCCCACAAAGCGCTTGGTTTGACGTCGTCAGCCTGACGTAACTAGTGCTTACTCTGGTTGACCCAACATTATTCCATCATTAAACTTATGCTCATCCCTATAAAATAAGGTTTCAGTCTATATCCATTAACTTCAAATAATTTCTCAGACTTAGGATCTTTAATATCCACAACTTCATAAGGATAAACTTTAATCACAATAAATGGGCCCATCCACCTGGACTTAATTTTGCCTTGAAATAATCTTAAACCTGAATTATATAGTAAAACTTGTTGCCCTGGCTGAAAATTTTTAGTAAGAATCCTTCGATCATGCCACATTTTCATCTTTTCTTTATAAATTTTAGCACTCTCATAAGATTCATTCGTTATCTCTTCAAGCTCATTTAATTGTAACAATCTTTTCTCACCAAGATCTTTCAAATTATAATTGAACTCTTTAATCGCCCAATATGTCTTATTGTCAAGTTCAACTGGTAAGCGATAAGCTTTTTCAAATGTTAGCCTATATGGGGAGATTCCTATAAGAGTTCTGTATGCAGCTCTATAGGCCCACAAATCATAATAAAGTTTGACTGAACAATCCATTTTGGTTGGATTCATAGATTTTTTCATAATTATTTTAATTTCCCAATTGAATAATTCAGCCAAACCACTTGTCTGAGGATGATAAGCAGTAACAATCCTATGATTTATATGATATTTCCTTANTCGCAGCATCTATAATCAATCTAAGAGATCCCACTAATCCATTATAAAAGGTTTGAATTATCAACCAATCTGGTAACAAATGAAGAGGGCATTTTCTAAGAAGATCTTTAAATCTCTCCCAAGCTTCATGTATTGACTCTCCAACAATCTGACAGAACGATGTTATGTCAATTCTAAGTTTAAAAGTTTTGGATGGAGGAAAATATTTGAATAGAAATTTCTATGAAAGTTCTCCCCAAGTTCTAATAGATCCTGGTGCTAACGAATTTAACCACATCTTAGCCTTATCCCTTAGTGAAAAAGGAAAAAGTCTAAGTCTAATAGCATTGTTTGAGACTCTGTCATATTTAAAAGTAGCACACGGTTCTAAAAACTAGCGAGGTGTAAATTAGGATCTTCATTTGCTATACCTCTGAATTGATTATTTTGTACCATTTGGATAATAGCAGGTTTAAGCTCACATAAATTAGCAGCTACATCATGATAGATAAGTGAATTTCATCTGTTGTAGGATTTGCATAATCTTGTAGGGGTCTAGGTTGGCGTTCATTTTCTATTCCTTGATTGTTCATGTTGTTTTTCATTGTATCAGAATTTTTAGGTTCTCTTCATAATCTTCTAATCCTTCTAACAGTGTGTTCTAATTTCAAATTGTAGGGTATAAGATTTTCTGGTCCAAATTTATGCATATAATTTGAAATCAGTACACAGTAATATAATTAACTAAATGTAAAAATAAGTTGCAATTCAAGTAAAAAGTTTATAATAATCCTTAATTGTCTGTTACTCTAATTGTGATTTTTATTTACTCACTCCCCAGCAACGGCGCCAAAAACTTGACCGCGACTTTATATATACTTAAAAATATAAGATAAATATGAACGTAATAAATATTCAATAATTGTAAAGTCACACTTATCAATATACTTATCGCTCAAGTAATATAGGACTCTAATAGAGTCCTAGATATCAATCCCACAGGGAGTGGTTTAGAATTACAAACTATGATTTTAGAAAAAAACAATACTTTAATCACAACAATGAAGTTCAATTTGCTTATCTGTCACTGATAGGCAATTGCAATAAATGTATAATTTTAATAACTATTAAATAACAAACGATACTAATGAGGGTTTAAATGTGATTTGAAATTAGAAAGGATGACTAGTAAATTGGGAAGAAATGAAGAGGAGCTTTCATTGCTACACAACAAGTTGCATGAGATGTATCATCAATATGAGCATTTCGAGTGGAAAATAAGGCTTCAATGCAATCACATGTCTTCCTATAACGATTATTAGGTAAATCTATTGCAGCAATAAATAGATTGATGAGAAGATGGCTATGGATTTTCCTTGTGCCTCTTTCTTTCATGTTATTGATCGTAACTTTTTAACATTTGAAAAGGGAGGGCAAAAATTTAGTCAACAATCATTAATGTTTAGAATAAAATTATGTGTTTCATTTGTCATGTTTATTTTATTAATAGTTTTTTGTGTGCTACCATGATTAGTAGTTGATTGTGTGTTAGTTTTCCTGTATTTATACTGCTTTATTGTACTATTTGAGTCTGTTGTACTACAATTTAAAGTTTATTAAAGAAAATTATGGATCTGGCGTCTAGGCACTAGAGCTGGTACCTAAGCCACAGAGTTCAGCATAGATTGGCGCCTAGGCGCCAAAACCAGCTCCTAAGCGCTGATTCAACTGAACAAGTTGAAACTCAAAATTTTTGCAGTTTAAACCAAACCCACACCATTTTTGACACCCAAGCTCCATCATCTTACTCATTTTCACAAAAACCTGGCTTTGAGTTTTTCTTAGAGCTCTGATCTTCAAGTTTCTTTGCTCAAAATCACTGGAATTTATCTTCTCGATGTTAGAACTGCATTTTGGCATAGTTATTTTTTGATTTTACCATGGACTTTTAATACATTGAGTGGAGTCTGAAATTTGCAAAAAATATTTGATTAGGTGATGAAAAATCCATTGATCTAAGCTTCATTAGCATCAAAAGCTTCTAAGAAGTCATTTATCTTAATTAAAAGTTTATTATAATTTATCTTCAAATTCTTATATGGCTCCTAAGGCAAAGCACAGAAAAGCAAAAGAAACTTATGAAAAATGCCAAATTCATCAATTTTAAAGCACAAATTAATTATAACAAATTTGCCATATCAAGGAAGTTTATTACAGAGCGAAGTTTGTACAGACTGGGTGGTGTCGTGGAGAATGTAAATGTGGCGTAATTGTTTATGGTTAGGATTTATGAAGTTGACATGGTAGATATATAATAAATACGCAATATAATCCTAATAAAAATACTCTTTATGAAAATAATTTATCTTTTAAAACTTTTTTTAAACTGTCAAATTCTCTTTAAATCAACACAAGTATAGGTATCGCTCAAGTACTAAAGGGCTCTAATGGAGTCCTAGATATTGATCCCACCGGGAAGTTGGAAAATCCTAAAAGTAAATTATGAAAGTTATTTTATAACCTAAAAGTACAAAAAAAATAAATAAAAGTAAAGTGGGAAGTTTGAAAATTAACTACTTAAGTGAATGATAATTAAAATGCAGATGTAAGACTACATAAGTTAAACTAAACTAAATACTAAACTTTCAACAGTAAAGTCATGAAAATTAAATATAGTTTTTGTTGTGACGGATAGTTCAAATTTAAGAAAGCATCCTTTTCCTTTACAATGAATTTATGGATTGTGAAGAAATTTAAATCATTTAAAAATATATATATATAATGTTTTGTGTCAAATAGGAGCAATCCTATTCTTTACCCTCTTCCGAGTTCTATAAAGAACATTAACTAATCCAGAATTTGGTCGCTAAATCCGTGGTTAGGCTAAGAGGATACCGGCTACCACTCCAGAGCACCCACTAATCCTTCATCTGAGGGCTAACAATCTCGCATTAGTTTCTAATCAACTGGACCAAATTGGGGACTTTATTCTGTCGTCTTAAAATCTTCAATTTTGCATCAAACAATGTATATTTCCTGATTTATTTGCACACAATCCCATGGATGACATATTCTCTCATGAAATCAAATGTGATTCTCCCTATATTATAGAAATCATATCTCATTTAGGAACATATATCTCTCAACAAGTTTTAACATTTCAATTGGCCAGATCAAAAAGCAAATGAAGATCAAAATTCAAATCATAAAAAATTATTAACATTCAAAATTGTAGAAAATAAAATCTATTCTTCACAAAACTATATTCCAAAGTAGGGAGAAGGATAAAGAAGACTATTCATGAGAAGGATGCGATAAAACATAGATTTTATATATAAAAACTAGTTTACAAAATAAAAGAAATAAAAATACAACTTATCTCGCAATCCTTCCCAAGAAAATCCCTAGAAGTTCTCTCCAAGACATACTCTTTTTAGAATCACTACCAATTCCTTGTTATACGTGTATTGAAGAAGAAATCTCTCACCTTCCCTCTTCTCTTACAACCCTAGAAGAAAATCTCCTCTTCTCTCTCTATCTCTAACTCACGCCTCTTTCTCTCTCCCTCACGCCATAAACATTTACAAATGAGAATTCCTCTTCTTTTATTTTAGGTTTTCTTTGGAAAACAATTCAAAATTCCCTTCAAATGTCAACTCTTTTGAATTCAAAAGATGTGTCATTTGATCCAAGAGACATATCCCTTCATAATAGAATCTTCCAAAGTGTACAGATACATTGAATTACTCTAACAGGTGTGTAGAAAAAATTTCCTTTTGAAATTTGTGCAAAATATTTGTCTCAAACCGCCTTAATTTGAAAAAGTTGTTCTTTGCGTATCATGCGCCAGATCCCAAAATTCGCAGTTTTGGCTCCAAATTTCGTCATTTTTGCCAATTTTGGTCCAAATGCCTAAAAATGATATACCTGGAATCAAAACACAAAAATAACCTTCTTTAAAGTGCAATATCACAAAAAATAAGCATAAAATAAGTACATAAAACGGTATATTATTTTGGTGTATCAAGATCCCCCAAACTTAAATGTTACATGTATTCAAGTGGCATTTTTATCACATAAAAGCATATGACTTAGGATAGAGATTAACTTATAACTTTTGTATTTTAATTTAAAAAATAGAGTAGCAAAATTTAGGAAAACCCCTTTAATAACTTAGATTCAAACTCTAAGTCTAGGAATACATAGCAATCAAATTTAAGTTTTCTAAATCTCTTTTCATTTTCAGAAGAATTGCAATTTCTCATATTAAGGACATTTAGAACATTCATATGAAAAAGAACTTCATAAAAACTTTACTAGAAATGCTACTAATAATCCAATACAACTTTAGACAATGTAATAAAGCTCTTTCCTTACATTGATTCAAGTGAAACCAATTTTTTATTAGGCATCTCCTCAAGCTTCTCCTCACTTATATATTTTTTTCTTTCTTTTTCTTTTACTTTTCTTCTTTTCTTATTTTAGGATCTTTTCAATCCTTTCTTAACTTTTTTTTTCTTTTTCTTTTTCTTTTCGAAGTGAAGATTACTATACTTGGATAGCCATTAATAATTTTGAACTTCATTATACTCTTCTTAAAGTCAAAACTCTATACCTTTCTTCACTTTATAAAGTCATATTAGCTTATGATTTTTCATAAAGTCTCATTCTTCTATTCTTAGATGAATCTCTGAAATTATTAATACTTCAAAAATATAATTTGCTTTACTGTAAATAGATAAACATAGTCTTATCCTATCATACCAAATATCTTTAACTTTAGAATTGACCTTCATTTTTAAAAAAAATTACCTAAATTTACTACAATATTTATAAATAGATGTATAGTCATTTAAAGTTAAATCTTATTATCCCATACCATGTTAAATTAATTTTTAAAAATATAGTTACTTAAGGACAAATAAAATTTAGTATACTCCTTTTCAAAATAAATTTTTTCCCCCCAAATTTAAGTTTTTAAGTGATTTTAAAAAATATTTTTAGTCTAAATTTTAGTTGGTGAAAGAAAACAATAAATGCATGAAAATAAAACCTGACCAATAGAGGATTTCTGACTATGAAGCTGGGTTGTGAATCTTAAGTTTTAATAAAATTCCTGAACCATCGGGACAATCACTACGCTAGTGAAGTAGCAGAATCTTTCCCAATTCCTAGCAAGAATCAGTCTCTCGACCTCGCCACCCGGGTTTGCAAACACTCATTCTTGGATCATTTTTTTTTTGTTTCCATCTGAGAGTTGTAACTATGTTGGGCTTTGAAACTAACAAATCTTCTTGCATCAAATTCCTCGGACAAATTTCCTCTCTTAACTCGGGGAGCCATTTGAAAATTCTATGAAAATCCAAATATAGTCCAAATAAATCACTAAATAAAAAATCTAACTCCTCAAGCAAGATTATTTGGTAAGAAACTTTTCACCATGAGTTTTTTTCAAGCTTTTTCATCAAAAATCCTAAATTTTGGATCTCCCAAATCTATGTTGAAAATCAAAAAATTGTTAAGTTTAAGTTAAGCTCTTCCCAAGACAAGATGAAATCTATGATTTTTAGCCTCTGAATCCTTCTTTTTTGCTCACAATGTGATACCCTAGACTAAGGTTTTGAGGTAGGAGATAACTAAAGTAGCAAAAATGGATTTTGTCCTTGCAATTTTGCGGTTTTCCAGGCCATATGAAATGTTTGGACTTTTGGCGCATCATGCGCCAAGGCTCTGTAAATTGGCGCATCATGCCCAAAGCTTAAATTTATCAGATTTTAGTTTTTTGTGGAAATCTGCTCCATACCGCTTTACATCAACCTCTATTTGACTCAAATAAACCGTTATAAGCATATATAAACATTACACTAACACAAAACTTTCACAAACAACACAAAACTCACATTTATATATAAAATTTGCACTATTACAAACTAATATTTTTCAAGCCAACAAACATCAAATTCAGTGCTCTTAAGCAAACCAACATCCTAACACTGAAATCTAAACATCAAAATTCAAAACATAAAGATAGATAGAGTTCATTAGAAATGGAGTGCAATCCAACTTAACAAACTAAAACAAACAGCACCAAACAAAATATTTCGTGCATAAATTAAGATCAAACATCTTCTTCACTATCATCCTCCTGGATATCTCCCATAGAATGATAATGCACATATAGGCTATAGAAGGGTCGAAATGGAAATTCATCAGTTGAAATTTCCTCCTCAATCCGAGCATGTTTCTTGAACATACGTACCTATCCATCATCAATATGCTCGGTATGTTTAAAATGCTCCTTCAGTCTACAATCCAAATGATCTAGCATTTCAGTAATATTCTCAATCACATGCATAAGATTTTGCACATCTTTCTCTATCTTTTTTATCCTCTTTAAAAGTACACTCGAGTTGTGGTAGGGCTGAATAGGTGATGAATTATGAGATCCTTGATCCATCAGTACATTCATATCATTTTCATCTCCCATTCCAATATAGTTGCAATAAACTTTTGGATCCATCAGCTCCCAAGGAAGAAACACTTTTTCCTAACTTTCATAAGGTACTTGCGATTGACTGCAAAGTAGGAAAATTATGGATGGATGTCCCAATCCAATTACAGATCCACTGACAATCAAACCCAAAGCTGATTTTATAATAATAACTCGAACACTTATAGGTTTTCTTGTTTGAATGCAATAATTTAGAATGGCACTCTCCTTAGTCACTTTACTAACTTTCATGGCAGGCAGCAAATTCGACTAAATGAAGAAGTGTCAAGCATTTGAAGTACAATTTAAAAATGATGAAAAAAAACTTACATGTCCATCATCTCTGGTCTCCCAAATTGCATCTTCATTCGTAAGGTAACGGTAGTGTCATTCATAGTATCTCTTGTAGGGATAAAATTTGCATAGTGGCAGATAGATACATTTTCAATCATAAACATCCTGTTTGTTCTTAAAGGAGTGAACTGTAGAAACCTGCCTCACACGTAAATCATTACTTGGTTGGTCCATTGAAGATTTGCATAAATTTTTTTTACTACAGGAACAACAACAGTGGCGGTAGTGTAGCAAAGCAGTTCCTCATGCCTGTACGCAATATTTTTTCTACTCGAGTATTCAGCATGTTGAATCCTCGATTCACAAATTCCCTTTCTTTGATAAGCCTCTTCTTCACTAACACTAGATCATGTAACTTTTGCGCCACAAAACTGACGAACTTTCTCCGGTTGAAAATTCTAAATCTAGTGGAGTTTTTAGAGTGGGAAGCCATAGGATTTGAAAACTGGTAACTCTTCCCTAGTTTTCCCTACTAAAATATGTTTTGGATTTGATTTTTAGGAGTTATATGAAGAAGAAGCAGCCAAGAACAACAAAAAATCTCCATTAGACACCTTTTAAATCATTTTTGGACATGCGGCGCATCATGCGCCAATCTGACACATCATATGCCAACTCTCTAGAATTCGGGGCATCATGCGCCAATCTGGTGCATCATGCGTCAGCTCCAAAATTTTCACTGATTCGATATTGATCCAATAGATTCTCAATTTTTCCATAAAATTAGGGAAATAAAGATGTTTCTACATATTTTATCAAATACACGGACTACATAAAGACCTGAATATAAATATACATAAAATATTTTAAACAAAACAAACTCAAAAGCAAACTAAATAATAATAAATATGGGTTGCCTCCCACAAAATTCTTGGTTTAATGTCGTTAACCCAACATTCTCAGTCTTATTCTGGGTGACCCAACATTATAGTCTCTTTAAAAGCTAGTCTTTGACCATCAAAATATGATTTCAGTATGTGCCCATTCACCTTAAATATTCTTCTAGTCTTGGGGTCATCAACATTAACTGTCCTTTAGAGATAGACTTTTATAACTCTGAATGACCCTTCCACCTAGACTTCAATTTTTCAAGAAATAATTTCAATCTTGTAATGTATAATAAAACTTCTTGTTCAGGTTCAAATTCTATTTTTATTATCTTTCGATCATGTAATTCTTTCATCTTTTTCTTATAAATTCTCGCATTATCATAAGATTCATTCCTAATTTCATCAAGCTCGTTCAATTTTAATAATCTTTTCTCACCAGCATCTTTCAAATTGAAATTGAATTCTTTTATTGCCCAATAAGCCTTATGTTCCAATTCAACTAGCAAGTGACAAGTCTTCCCAAAAATTAATCTATAAGGGGACAATCTATAGGTGTCTTATAGGTTGTCCTGTATGCCCATAATGCAATATCTAATCTAGTAGGTAAATTAATTTTATTAGGATTTACACTATTTCTCAATTTTTTTTTTAATTTCACGACTAGGTGCTTCTGCTAAACCACTAGTCTGGGGATGATAAGCAGTTACAATTTTATGCATTATATTATATTTTTTCACCAATCTTACAATTGTCACATTCCTAAAATGAGATCCTCCATTGGTGATGATTACTCTCAACATTTCATATTTTGTAAAAATATTTTTAATTAAAAATTTTGAAACACTCCGAGCATTACATGGAGTTAAAGTGGTTGCTTCAATACATTTTGAAATGTAATCCACTGCAATCAAAATGTATATATTTCCAAATGAAGGCCTAAATGGTCCCATAAAATTCAATCCCCATGCATCAAAAATTTCAATTTCTAAATTTAAATTTAGAGGCGTTTCATTTCTTCTTGAAACCTACTCTCAGACATCGATCACATGTTTTGATATATATATTAACATCTCAAAATAGTAGGCTAATAAAATCAAGATTGTAAAATTTTAGGAGCAGTTTTATCATTCCCAAAATGTCCTCCAAATTTAGAATCATGACATTTGGGATAATTTCCTGAATTTTTTTTAAAAGCCACACTTTTTCTCATCATTAAATCTTCACATTGTTTATATTAATAAGGATCATCTCAAAAATAAGATTTTGCATCATGAATGAATTTTATTTCCTGTTATTTTGTCAGCCCATAAGGTAATATTCCTCTAACAATATAATTTACAATAGCATCATACTATGGTATTTCCCATCCTTTTACATCATAAAGTTGTTCATCAGGAAAAGTTTCATTAATTTCCCTTTCTAAATCAAGTATTTTATTTAGTTCTAGCCTAGAAAGATGATTGACAATTTCATTATCAATTTCTTTCCTATGAATATTATGAAGTTAAACTCTTGCATAAGAATTACCCATCTAATTAATCTTTGTTTAGCATCTTTTTTTTGCATCAAATATTTAATAGTCGAATGATATGTATGCACAACACATTTAGCTCTAATAAGATATGACCTAATCTTATCAAAAGTATACACAATGGCTAATAACTCTCTTTCAGTGGTGGTGTAATTAATTTGAGAATCATTAAGAGTTTTACTAGCATAGTATATAACTTTAAAAATCTTATCATATCTTTGCCCTAAAATAGCTTCTATTGCATAATCACTAGCATCACACATTAATTCAAAAGGTTTCTCCCACATAGGTTAAGCAATTATAGGAGCAGAACAAGAAGAAGTCAAATTTTGTATCTTTTTCCAAAAGTTTGCGTAAACGTTTAATATTTTCGAAAGGTCTTTAATATATCTCTTATAAAATCCAGCATGTCCTAAAAAGCTCCTAACTCTTCTTCCTATGGTAGGTGGAGGTAGGTTCAATATAACCTGTATTTTCGCAGGATCTACTTCCATGCCTTTTTCTAAAATTTTATGTCCAAGCACAGTTCCTCCTATAACCATAAATTGACATTTTTCCCAGTTTAATACAAGATTAGTTTTTTTTACAGTGTTGAACTTTTTCTAAATGATTTAGACATGACTAAAAAATTGACAATAAAGACTTCAATCTCTTTTTCAATCAAATCACTGAAAATTGACATCATACATCTTTGAAATATTGCAGGTGCATTACATAATCCAAAAAGCATTCGCTGAAAAGCAAAAGTTCCATATGGACTAATAAATTTTGTTTACTCTTGATCCTCTGGAGAAATAGATATTTGGTGATAATCGGTATATCCATCTAGAAAACAAAAATGTTTATGCCCAGCCAATCTATCCAACATCTGGTCCAAAAAAAATAAAGGAAAATGATCCTTCCTTATGGCAGAATTTAATTTTCTATAATCTAAGCAGATTCTCCAACCAGTGACTTATCTTGTTAATATTAATTTGTTATGCTAATTTGTCACTACAGTCACACCTCCTTTCTTTGGAACACAGTGAATTGGACCTACCCAAGCACTTTCTGAAATAGGATATATTATTCCAGCACCTAACCATTTTAAAATCTCTTTCTTCACCACTTCTTTCATCATAGGATTTAATCTTCTTTGTGGATCAGCTCTTGGTTCATGTTGATCTTCTAATATGATTTTATGCATACAAATTGAAGGACTGATTCCTTTAATATCAGCTAATGCTCATCCAAATGCTTTTTCATATCTTTTCAAAGTTTCCAACAACTATTTTCTTGCATATTAGTTAATTCTGAGGATACGATAATAGGTAATGTAAATAAATCTCCTAAAAACATATACTTCAAATATGTAGGAAGTGCTTTTAGTTCTAGTTCAGGAGGTTTCTCAATAGATGGAATCAAATTCTTGTTACTTTTTTAGGGTCTAATATATTAAATCTTTCCTGAACATAATCCAAATCCTCTTCACTCACTTCCATAAATTCATCTTGAATTTTATCCTCATCTTGATATTCCATATATTCCTTTTTAAATTCACTTTCAGAAGTCTTCTTGAAATATTCATGGCATAAATATTCATTAATATCCATTCTGAAGCATTCAACCTCTTACTCTTTTGCAAGGTATCTCATTGATTTTGCAATATTAAATGTAACCTCTTGATCACAAACTCTCATAGTTAGTTCTCCTTTCTGCAAATCTATCAAAGCTCTTCCAGTGGCTAGGAATGTTTTTCCTGAAATGATAGGAATTTATTTAACTTCATATCTAATATAATAAATTCCACAGGAAAGATAAGCTTATCAACTATTACCAAAACATCTTCTATAACTCCTTTAGGATAGGTAATTGAACGATCAGCTAACTGAAGTGTTACAGTTCTAGGTGAAATATCTCCTAAGCCCAACCTTCTGAATATTGATAACGACATAAGATTACTACTGGCTCCTAAATCACATAAAGCTTTTCCATAAAATCGTTTGCCAATAGCACAAGGAATGGTAAAACTTCTAGAATCTTTAAGTTTTTTAGGAATCGTTTTCTAAATTATAGTGCTACACTCTTCGCTGAGTGCAATAGTTTGATTACCTACAAACTTCTTTTTCTTATTAAGTATATCCTTCATGAACATTACATAGCTTGGGATTTGTTCCAAAGCATCAACAAATGGATTGTTTATTGTTAATTTCCTCAAAATTTCCAAAAGTTTTGAAAATTGATTATCATTGTGTTTCTTCTTCAATTTTTGAGGAAATGGAGGTGGTGGTCTTTCTACGGTGATTTTCATTGGTTTAATAGGATTTTCTGCGTCAAAATAAAAACCTTCACCAAATTTTTCATGTTCCACCTCATCTTTTTCAACTTCAACTTCTTGTTGAACTCTGTTTTCTAAGTCTTTTCCACTTCTCAGTTGAATAACTTTTAATTTCTCTTTGTTCTGATCTTTACGATTTACTTCAACATTACTAAGCAATGTTCCTGGAGGTCTATTGCTAAGTGTGGTAGCAATACATCCCAATTGAATTTTCATGTTTTTGATTGCAACTCCTTAACTTTGTAATTGACTACCCATTTGCAATATCAATTCTTCCATTGATAAATTTTTTTCCTTACTCTGTGAATTATTAAAACCTGGGGGGTAATAGGGTTTATAAGCTTGATTCCCTTTATTGTTGGAGTTTCCCAATGGGATAACAATTTTGTTTCTCTATTACAGATTTACAGCATTAGAGTTATTATTACTCCAACTAAAATTTGGATGATTCTTCCGACCAGGGTTATAATATTAACATAAGGGTTATTAGAACAATTATTTATTACATTTAAAGTATCATAAAAAGATTGAGATTTTATCATTTGTCCCATTGAGTTTTCCTCAAGCATAGTGTTGTCTGAGAATAATTCATTCCATATTGATCTATCTTTTTTGATATAGCAGCTATTTGAGCAGCTAACATAGATATTGCATCAGAATCATGTATACTAGCTACTCTTTTTGGATTTATCCTTTTAGAGGGCCATTGAAAATTATTAGTAGCCATCTCTTCAATTAATGAATATGCTTCATTGAATGATTTTGACATTAATGATCTTAATTATCGATCTAAGAGATCCAACCAACCCATTATAAAAAGTTTAAAATATTAACCAATCAGGCAACACATGATGTGCACACTTTCTAAGGAGATCTTTAAATCTTTCCCAGGCTTTATTAATTGATTTCCTATCAAACTGAAAAAAGATGTGATGTCATTTCTAGACTTAGCAATTTTTAATGGTGGGAAATATTAATATAAGAATTTTTGTGATAAATCTCCCCATGTTCTGATAGATCCATGTGCTAATGAGTTTAAGCACATCTTAGTTTTATCCCATAGTGAAAGAGGAAAAATTTTAAATTTGATGACATCATTTGATACTCCATTATATTTAAATATATCACACAATTTCAAAAAACTAGCAAGGTGTAAATTAGGATCTTTAGTAGGTGTTCCTCCAAATTGATTATTTTGTACCATTTGGATAATAACAGGTTTAAACTCAAATGAATTGACAGGTACAACAAGTTTTTGTATACTCAACAGAATTTCATCTGTTGTAGGATTAGCATAATCTCTTAAAGGTCTTTGATGATGCTCATTTTCATTTCCAGCATTGTTTAAATTGCATGACATTTTGCTAAAATGATCTTTCTCTTTTTGTTATTTTCAAAATTTTCTAACAATTCTTTCTAACTCATAATCGTAAGTTCCTAAATTTTCAGATCTTACACTACACATAAACAAAATAAAGTAGGTTATTAAAAACAAGCAAACACACTAAAATAAGAAAATTTTCAAACAAAACTACAAACACTCTTTTTTTGCTTTTTTATTTTTTTATTTTTTATTTTTTTTCAAATAAAATAAAATGAGATAGTAATATTTTCCCTTACTTCCCTAGCAACGGTGCCAAAATCCTGATATGGGGTATTTGTTTATTGTTAGGAGTTATGAAGTTGACACGACAGATATATAATAAATATGCAATATAATCCTAACAAAAATACTCTTTATGAAAATAATTTATCTTTTAATACTTTTTCTTAATCTGTCAAATCTCTTTAAATCAACGCAAGTATATGTATCGTTTAAGTAATAAAGGACTCTAATGGAGTCCTAGATATTGATCTCATCGAGAAGTTGGAAAATCTTAAAAGTAAATTATGAAAATTATTTCATAACCTAGAAAGTTTGAAAATTAACTACTCAAGTGAATGCTAATTAAAATGCAGATGTAAGACTACAGAAGTAAACTAAACTAAATACTAAACTTTCAACAGTAAAATCATAAAAATTAAACAAATTTTTATTGTGATAGAAAGTTCAAATTTAAGAAAGCATATTTTCCCTTTACAATTAGTATATGAATAGTGAAAAAATTGAAATCATTTGAAAATATATATAAAAACTATTTTGTGTCAAATAGGAGCAATCCTATTCTTTACCCTCTTTCGAGTGCTATAAAGAACATTGACTAATCCAGAGTTTGGTCCATAATTCCATGGTTAGGCTGGGAGGATAACAGTTGCCACTCCAGAGCTCCCACTATTCCCTCACCTGAGGGCTAACAATCTCGTATTAGTGGCCAATCAATTAGACCAAATTGGGGATTTCAATCTGTCACCTTAAAATCTCTAATTTTGCATCCAACAAAGTATATTTCCCTATTTTTTTGTACTCAATCCCATAGATGACATATTGTCCCATGAAATTAAATATGATTCTCCCTATGTTGTAGAAATCATATCTCATTTAAGTACATATGTCTCTCAACAAGTTTTAACATTTCAATTGGTATGATCGAAAAGTAAATGAAGATTGAAGTTCAAATCATCACAAATTATTAACATTTAAAACCATAGAAAGCAAAATCTGTTATTCACAAAATCATATCTCAAAGTAAGGAGAAGGATAAAGAAGACTACTCAGAATTCATGAGAAGGATACGACAATACATAGATTTCATATATAAAAACAAGTTTACAAAACAAAAAAAAACAAAAATATAACTTATATTACAATCCTTCCCAAGAAAATCCCTAGAAGTTCTCTCCAATCCTTTCTCTCTTTATAATCCCACTCAACTCTCTATAAGAAGTGTAATGAAGAAGAAATCTCTTACCTTCCATCTTCTCTTACGACCCTAGAAGAAAATCTCCTCTTCTCTCTCTATCTCTAACTAACACCCCTTTCTCTCTCTATCTCTAACTAACACCCCTTTCTCTCTCCCTCACACCACACACATTGATAAATGAGAAGTCCTCTTCTATTATTTTGTGATGCCTCCTTTGGAAAAGAATTCAAAATTCTCTTCAAAAGTTAACCTTTTGAATTCAAAAGATGTGTCATTTGATCCAAGAGGCATATTCCTTCAGAAAAGAGCCTTTCAAAGTGTCTAGATGCATTGAATTACTCCAAGAGGTGTGTAGAACAAGTGTCCTTTTGAAAGTTGCGCAAAATTTATCTCGAATCACCTTAATTTAAAAAAGTCATCGCTGGTGCATCATGCGTCAGTTCTCTGGATTTTGGCTCATCATGCGCCGATCTCGTGCATCATGCATCAGAATCCCAAAATTTGTTGTTTCGTCTTTAAATTTTTCCCTTTTTGTCATTTTTGCTCCAAATACCTAAATATGATATACATGCAGTAAAAACACAAAAATACCCTTCTTTAAAGTGCAATATCACCAAAAGTAAGCATAAAATAAGCAGTGAAAATGGAATATTATTTTTGTGTATCAGCTTGTTAATGGAAACATTTTTGTTATTTTACTGCTGTTGTAATCATTGTTGTTTTGTGAGACTTTTTTGCCAACTTACTTGAAGCTTATGACAATAAGATATTTGTTCAAGAAAGAGGAGTAGAGTTCACTTCTGAGATGAATAATGTGGTATATGGTCTGTCACCTGCTATTGATTATTTCTATTTTGATTACACACCTTTTGAAGAAGAGTTAGACCAGATTATTGCATATTTGACTGATGAATGTGGAGCGTAGAAGATTCTGAGAAATCATAAGGTAATTTTTTCTTCTTCCATGCTCAATGCCACCTCAAGGGCTTGTCATAATTTCATTTCAGCACCTCCTTCCTTCAAATTATTTAAGTGAAGTAATAAGATAAAGAACCATATTAAGCTAATGCATCAAGAGATGAAATCTATAGATCTTGGCTCTCTTATTTATGAGGCTATTAGTTCTGCTGCTAGAGCTATTACTACTTTAGGTATGGGATTTCCTTCTTTGATTTTTACTATTTGCAAAAACTCTGGAGTAAATTTTGATCATTGGGAGGAGCATTTGCAACCACTTAAGCCTATTTGGAAGGCTAATGTAGATGTGTATGGACGACCTGGGGGTAGAGTTTCTGGGACATATTGAATGAGAGATATGTGGAGCACCAGAACGATATGTTTATGATGCAGTGTTGTATGCAAAATATGGAAGACAAAGCTGATCATCTGGCAGATTATGTTTGGAGGAAGAGTGATTATGATGCATATTATGATGAGTCATTAGTGAAATTCATGAAGGGAGATCAATCAGTTGAATTTCTTTAATATCCTCAATTTACACCTTATTAGAGTCGCAAGTCCATGGATGATTATATCCCCTTTGATTTTAATGATGAGGAGGAGGAGGAGGAGAATCAGACTTTATTTACTATTCTGTAGTAGTTATGATTTTTAGATCTCTATCATTATGGATTGTTGATGTATTTTTTATTTCTCTATGTACTTTTATTCATAATGCAGTTGCTTATTTAGTTTGCTTATGTGTTAGAGTACCCTTTTACATTGCAAAGTTTCATGATATACTTGCTGTGATTTAGATTTTCTACTACTCAACACTTGTTTTTATCAATTATACCTATATTATTTCCCTTCTTAGAATTTAAAAATTTTCTCTTTCTTCATGCTTATTATGAACTATATTTAAATAAATAAGAATTTAAGTTTGGGAGAAGGGAGAAAAAAAATTTCAAACTAAACCTTATTTTTCCTAAGTAAATTATATTTTTAAAAATTATTCTAACATAAAATGTGGTATGTTAGGATAGCTTTAGATAACTATATTTTTTATTTTGTAAATGTCATAATAGACTTAAGTAAGAGTTTTTAAATGTAAAAGTTAGTTCTAGAATTAGGTATTTAGTATAAGAGTATAAGATTGTGTTTTAATTATTTAAACTAAAGAAAAATTGTATTCTTGAAATATTAAGAAATTTAGATTTTTACTTAAAAGAAAAGAATTGAGACTCTATGAAAAATCCTTTGAAAGCTAATATACATTTATTAAATAAGGAAATGTGGGAAGTTTTTAACTTTAAGAACAGAATGGTGAAGTTCAAAATCATTGAAGGTTATCTAGATGTAGTAATTCTCATACGACATGAAAAGAAATAGAAAGGATTGAAAATGATCATAAAAAAAAAGAAAAATCAAAAGAAAAAAGAAAAGGCAAAAAAAGAAAAAGATGTGGGGAGAAGCTTGAGGAGATGCCTAATCAAAATTCACTTCACTTGAATCAACTTAAGAAAAAAGAATTATTTGCATTTCTGAAAATTTTTGAAATATTAGCATCTTTACTAGTAGAGCCCTCATGAACTTCTTTTTCTTGTAATTCTTCTAAATTTCCTTAGTAATAACAAATTAAAATTATTCTTGAAATAAATAGGAAATCAAAATTCTCATACTTCACTACTAAATATTCTTAAATATTAGTTTTAACTTATGTTATAGAAAATATTTCTAAAGTTTCACTATTAAATTTATAAGAAAAACTTTAGAAATCCTTAAGTAAAACTCACTGTCATAAGTTGTACTTTTTATAGTAAAAATATTACTTGAGGACAAGTAACATTTAAATTTGGGAAAATTGATCCACCTTAAAATTACCTATTTTTATGCACATTTTATACCCATTTTTTAAGATATCACGCTTTAATGAAAGTTATTTTGTGTATTTTCGGTTGCAGGTGCAAGAAAAAGAGTTTAAGAGCAAAAAGAAACAAAGTACATCTAAAAGGAGCAAAATGGTCCATTTCAAAGAAAATTGACAAAACCAGCCAAATTGGCGCCTAGGCGTCAGATGAAGAACGTGGCTGGCTCCTAGGCACCACATTTATTTTCTAGAAGATCCATTGAATGAGGCCAAATTTTAAGGAGATGTTTGAATCATTCCATTGTCATTTTTGAAGCTTTATAAATAGGAATTAATTATAAATGTCTAGAGAGAGTGCTAGTGCGTGTTAGAGACTCTTAGAGGGTTGTAAAGTCGCGTATAGAGTGGGCGGCCACTTTGGTGAGTCTTTGCGATTTTTGAAGTTGGTGAGTCCTGTAAGAGTCAATTGGAGTCAGAGAAGTTAGAGAACTTCAAAGGAGTGCTTAGGGAAACATTTCAGATAAGTATTGGTATATTTTTCTTTAAGTGTTGTACTTTAGATTTCAGATTTATAGATATGTTTTGTTTTCTTATCCCCATGTCACATGACTTTCAAATTTTCTTATTAACTATTGTCCAAAACTCATTACATAATGACAATGTTGATACCCTAAGCTTCCTCCTACCACCGCCATGGAGATGATCTCCTTGATTTAAGCAAATGAAATAATAATAGTGTGTTTCTCATGTACAAGAAACAATGCCTTGATAACTCTTAATTCTTGTAGTGGAATTATTTAAAATAGCCTAGGTCTCAATATCTTCTTCATTACAGATTTTCATGTAAGAAAATCTTAGGTCTTCCACATCCTTATGGCTCAATGGAATGAAATCACCCAACTAAACATAAGAGTGTTCAAATTAGCTCATGTTGCTATGAACATGACCTAACCTACTCAAAGAACTAATGGTGAACTTGTTTGAAAAATTCATGATGAACTCACCAACCAAATTCAAAGAGAATTCATCAGTTGAGCTCATGGAAAACTTGCCAAAATCAAGGTGAACTTGTTAAAACAACTAAGCTATCAAGTTGGTCGAGTTGAAGTATAGAATTAGACTACACACCATATTTATTTTACAGCAAATAACCAAAAGGTATTTATTTTTTTATTCATATGACTAAATATTTAATTTTTGAAGTGTTACTCAAATTCAAATCCAAATTTATAAGCTATTGAGAATGGCCTGATCAGGCTACACAATTAGTTGTTAAGGAATTCTAAGAATAAATCAACCGTCTCTTACACATCCGTTTTTTTTTTTCAAACGGGCTAGTAAGATTCTACCATTAACCACAGAATTCAAAAGCCCTACATGTCTGATACAGGTTAGACTCAAACTTATGTCTTTGTCATTTTTTTTACAACACTAAAATATTATTTTCTCTCCCTCATGATGAAATTGTCATTACAGGATAAAAACACAAAAAGCATGATAAATTAATAAAACTTTTAAGTTATTGGCTTTTACATACAAATGGACAAAATACAGAGTTCATGTTGCATTCGTTGATATTAATACAAATAATAATAAACCACTTACACCCTCATTAGTCAGTCAAGCTCGAACAAAATATTACAGAAACGAGCTTATTGGAACAAAGATATCTGAAAAAGAAATGTTTCATTCCAACTCCTATTCAGTAATTTAAGCTTGAGCTGCTGTAATTTGCTGCTTGGCATCCAGGGCTTTCTCATAATCTTCAATGGACTTGAAAAGCTCCGAGAAATTGCCTTTGCCGAAGCCTCCACATCCCCCCTTTTGGTATTCCTTCCCTTCTTCATCTTTCATAATGCAACCAATCCTCTGTATGATCTCAAGAAATAGGGTTGGCCTGGAATTTCAAACAAGATAAGAAGCTTAATTTAAGCTTGTAAGTAATCTTTGATTCAAGTTGGGGTTATAAGTTGATTCAATAATTTAGAAAGGTAATCAAATGCAATAATGAATATAGTGGGAGATAAGGGGTCACCTTGCTTGATTCCTCTTGATGAAGTGAAGAAACCACGAGAATTACAATTAATAAACACTGATTGATAATTGTTTCTTAGCCATCTGTGTATCAGTAAGATAAATTGATGAGTGAAGCCCCTTGAAGATAACACTTCCTCAATGAACTCCCCCTTGGAACTTACACATATATAAACAGTGATATATATAGCATATATATATCTCTATATATATGTACATATATATATGTACGTATATATATCTATATATATGTACATATATATATCTCTATAGATGTATATATCTGTATATATGTGGTAATGTGTGTGTGTGTGTGTGCATAGCAATAATGGCAGCATCGCATACTCTGATTAGTTGCTCGGCCATCTGCTCGTCAGTTGTAAGTCCCCTCTAGTCTGGGATTTGATTTTGCCAAGGTGTAGGGTGTGATAATTGAATTATAAGAGCATGAGGGATGACCTGGTTTTGTATCATAGCCTCCAGTCATTTATTTTGAGATATATATATATATATA
>JXCR01139528.1:108867-149978 GCA_002079205.1 Phalaenopsis hybrid cultivar
TATATATATATATATATATATATCAATAATGGCGGGGGGCGATTCCTTGGAATCTATGATTTTCCCCCAATCTTTTCATAAAAGCTAGTAAAAAAATTTGGCAAGACTGCCTTGTTTATGTCTGATAATGATTGTGCTTCTCTTGCTGCTTCCTGTCGTTTGGCCTTGATAGGGAAATTTTTATATGGGTATCCTGAGCATGGGCTAATTAGGCGAGTTTGAAAATTTTAAGGTTAAGGGTGATTGGAAGATATGATTACTAGATGACCGACAAACTTTTGTCCAACTATCCGTTAGGTTCGTGAGGAGTGACAAGCGGCGGACATGGGAACATGCAGTATGTCAATCACAAATCCGCTCTTGGGGCTCTTGCGGTGCACACGGTACATGTGGCTCTTTGAATTGCTCTTGTTGGTATACATGCCGACTAATCTAACAGTATGAAAAATCTGGGAAAGATGAGTAGACAATTTGGGGGGTACAGGTACAGCGCACGAAGTAGGAGCTCTAATGAAGAAGACTATACGTGGTTGTTTGCTAGAAAAATTATGCGGATTGACAATAGGGCTATGAAGCTTCTTAAGTAGTTTGTTGATTTTGATCCCCAAATAGAATCTCCAATTGTTTCAGTTTGGATATAAGTTCTCTGGTCTTAAGCTAATTTTCACAATCATAAAATTTGGTTTTCTTTGGCTGCCATATTTGGGAAACCTCTAAAATAGATTCTCCTACTTTCACTATCTCAAGGCCGACCTCAGCTCATGTGCTTGTTTAAAGGGATATAACCCAAGTGCATGCTGAAGAAAAATATGGATTGGTCCTCCTCACAATGGATATTGGTAAAGAGTTATTATTGAGCAGCATCTTTTATACTGTTCTAATTCTAGGATGTTTGGTCACTCAAAGGTTCAATGCCATCACTTACATCCTGAGATTAAAAATAGTGATAAAAGGACGGGAGATATCAATTTACCAACGGAGGATAGGGTGTGCACTCCTAAGGAAGTGTTGAGGGATGGTGGATTTAATGGTGTTGTCGTGGAAGGTCAAGGTGAGGACACAGTTGACAAGGAGGTTGAGAATCTCAGACTTTGGATGCTGTTGAAGTGGAAGCGGAGGGAGCTATGGAGAAAAGAAATTTTATTCAGGAAGCTCTTTCTAATTTGGAGGAGGGATGGATAATCCAAAAATCTAAAAGGAAGAAGAGAATTAATGAGTTGCTTCATCTCATGGAGGAAAATATAATTAATGCTGAGGATGGTTACTACTCTGAAAATATAATTAATGCTGAAAATATAATCTAAAAGGAGCTCATCATCACACCCTCACTAAAGGCTCTAGGAGGGGGAGAATGTTGCATCTTGTTTAACATTCTTTTTTGGAACATTAAGGGAAAAGTGGTGGGGTTGACCCCCTTTCTCTTAAAAGAATACAATTTTTGTGCAAGGTCCACAAACTAAACATTTTAGCTATTTGGAACCTTTAGCCACTGTCAATGCAGAGAAGATTCCTAAAAATTTCACACATTTTAATTTTTTGAGAAACTCTAATAAAATTTGGTTGTTCTGGAGGAAGGAAATTCCGTTAAGCATGTTATGTGATGATACACAGTTTATTCATATGTGCTTTAAAAAAGATGAATACAATGGTTGGGCTACTTTTGTCTATGAAAGCACGGTTTATTCTGCTAGGCTGGATCTTTGGAAGAGGTTAATTGCCTCGGGTGAAATTACAAGGGAGAGGTAGATTGCACGTGGGGATTTTAACATGAATATGAACAGTTTAGAAAAGAGAGGAGGTAGGAAGCCTGATCACTCTCTCATATCCAAGTTTTGTGAAATGTCCACGGGGGCTAACCTTTTTGATCTTGGCTTCTCTGGCTCTAAATTCACCTGGAGGAGAGGTAATCTGGTGGAAAGATTGGATAGAGTATTTGCTAATCAGGAATGGCTAAACTCTTATAATGTATAAAAAGTTCTTCATCTTAATTGTGCAGGCTCTGATCACAGGCCATTACTATTATCATTTGTTTTTTTTTTTCATCATTCTATCATTTTAGATATTTGAATATTTGGTCATCTCACCCAACCATCCATAATCTTATTGAAAGTGTATGGAAACCTTCTTTAGTGGTAGTTAGTGTTTCATTCTTTGGAATCTACAAAAAAAGGTGGCTTCTGTCTGGAGAAGATGGAATTGGGATACTTTTGGGAATGTACATAAAATGGTGACTGAGGTTGAGGAAAAAGTTAATAAGCTAGAAATAATAGATTTATGTTCTGGTTTTATTGTTGAGGAGCTTACTACAACCCATAAAAATATGTTATATGTGATCATGCAGGAAGAGGATCTCCTTAGGCAAAAAGCTAGTGAAACAAATTTTTTAGAAGGAAACAAAAATACTAAATACTTTCATGCTACAATAAAACAAAAGATGAATTTAAACATTATTATTAGAATAAAAGATGATAGCTGAAAGATGATAGTGGAGATTTTATTTTAGATACTACTAATAATAGCAAACCTCTGATTCCATCAATTGAAAAACTTTTTGAACTTGAGATGAAAGTTCTCTCTACTCATTTAAAATATGCAATTTTTATGAACTCGTCAACTTTACCAGTTATTATATCCTCATATTTAACTGTAGAACAAGAAGAAAATTTATTGGAGACATTGAGAAGATATAAAAATGTCATTGAATTGACATTAGCTGAAATTCAAGGAATCAGTCTTTCAATCTGTATGCATAAATTTTAATGTAAAATAATCATAAACCTAGGGCAGATCCTTAAAGAAGATTAAATTCATTTATGAAAGAAGTGGTAAAGATAGAATCTTTAAAGTGGCTAGATGCGGGAATTATTTATCCAATTTCAGATAGTTCCTGGGCTAGTCGTATTCACTGTGTTCCTAAAAAAGGAGAGTAACGATACCGTTAATGAAAGGAATGAATTAATTCCAATAAAACAAGTTTCTGGATGATGAATTTGTATTGCTTATAGAAAACTAAATATCGCCACTAGGAAATATCACCTTCCTTTAACTTTCCTAGACCAAATGTTAGATAGGCTAGCTGGACACCGCTATTTTAACTTTTTGGATGGATATTTTGGGTACAACCAAATACCTATTGCTCCCAAGGATCAAGAAAAGATGACACTTACTAGTTCTTATGGGACTTTTGCTTCTAGAAGAATGACTTTTGATTTATGAAATGCACTTGCAACTTTTCAAAGGTGTATGATGTCTATTTTTTGTGACTTAATTGAGAAAGGAATGGATGTTTTTATCGACGATTTCTTAATTTTTTTATCCTCTTTTGATTCATGTTTAGATCATTTAGTAAAGGTTCTAAAACGCTGTGAAGAAATAAATTTTGTTCTCAATTGGGAAAAATGATAATTTATGGTTGGAGGGGAAATTGTGTTAAGATATAAGATTTTTGAAAATGAAATGAAAGTAGATTTAGAAAAAATTCAAGTTATTGTTGAATTATACTCTCATATTACAGTAAAAGAAAAAATAAGTTTTCTAAAACATATTGGATTTTACCGATAGCACATTAAAGATTGAAAAATTGCTAAGCCTCTATGACATCTTTTAGAAAAAGATACAAATCTTGATTTTGATAATAAATGCCTAACCACTTACAATTTATTAAAGAAAAAAAAATAATCATAGCACCATTATTGTTTCACTTAACTGGGAGAAACCATTTGAGTTATTGTGTGATGTAAGTGATTAAGCTATTGGTGTTGTTTTAGGATAAAAATATGATAAAATTTTTAAAGTTATAAATTATACTAGTAAAACTCTTAATGAAGCTCAAATTAATTACACAATAACTGAAAAAGAGTTATTGGCAATATGATTTTGGTAAACTTACACCATATCTTATCAGAGCCAGATGTATTGTGCATAGTGTATGATTTTGGTAAACTTACACCATATCTTATCAGAGCCAGATGTATTGTGCATAGTGTTGATTTCACAATTAAATATCTTATGTCAAAGAAGGATGTAAAAGTAAGATTAATCAGATGGGTCCTTCTACTGCAAGAGTTTGATTTTCAGGTAATGAATAGAAAATACACTGATAATCAAATCACTGATCATTTGTCGAGACTTAGAAGAATTATAAAAATATTGATGATGAAAAATGAAAATTTTTCTGATGAACAACTATATGTTGTTGTTGAGTGACATATATCGTGGTATTCAGATTTAATTACTACTTAGTTAGTAGCATCATACCATATGGATTAACAAGCCACCAGATAAAAAGTTCATTCATGCTGCAAGATTTTACTTTTCGAATGAACCTTATTTATATAAAAAATGTCGAGACTGTCATTTAAAGATGTGTACTAATTACAGAAACCCAGTAAATTATTCAAAAATATCATAAATCTGATTTTGGGGGACATTTTGGAGTGGATAAAACTGTATTTAAAATTTTACACTTTGGATTTTATTGACCTACATTGTTTAGAGATGTTAACACTAATGTGGAAGTTTGTGATCAATGTTGGAGAGTAGACAATATTTCTAAAAGAGATGAAATGAATCTAAATTTTACTTTGGAAGTAGAAATATTTGATTTATGAGGATTAGATTTTATGAGACCATTTGTATTATCTTCAGAANAACTTTGGATGCTGTTGAGGTGGAAGTGGAGGGAGCTATGGAGAACAGAAATTTTATTCAGGAAGCTCTTTCTAATTTGGAGGGATGGATAATCCAAAAATCTAAAAGGAAGAAGAGAATTAATGAGTTGCTTCATCTCATGGAGGAAAATATAATTAATGTTGAGGATGATTACTACTCCGAAGGAGCTCATCATCACACCCTCACTAAAGGCTCTAGGAGGGGGAGAATGTTGCATCTTGTTTAACATTTTTTTTTGGAACATTAGGGGAAAAGGGGTGGGGGTTGACCCCCTTTCCCTCAAAAGAATACAATTTTTGTGCAAGGTACACAAACTAAAATTTTTAGCTATTTTGGAACCTTTAGCCACTGTCAATGCAGAGAAGATTCCTAAAAATTTCACAAGTTTAAATTTTTTGAGAAACTCTAATAAAATTTGGTTGTTCTGGAGGAAGGAAATTCCTTTAAGCATGTTATGTGATGATACACAGTTTATTCATGTGTACTTTAAAAAAGATGAATACAATGGTTGGGCTACTTTTGTCTATGAAAGCACGGTTTATTCTGCTAGGTTGGATCATTGGAAGAGGTTAATTGCCTCGGGTGAAATTATAAGGGAGAGGTAGATTGTGGGTGGGAACATGAATATGAACAGTTTAGAAAAGAGAGGAGGTAGGAAGCCTGATCACTCTCTCATATCCAAGTTTTGTGAAATGTCAATGGGGGCTAACCTATTTGATCTTGGCTTCTCTGGCTCTAAATTCACCTGGAGGAGAGGTAATCTGGTGGAAAGATTGGATAGAGTATTTGCTAATCAGGAATGGCTAAACTCTTGTAATGTATAAAAAGTTCTTCATCTTAATCTGATCATAGGCCATTACTATTATCATTTGATTTTGTTTTCAAAATCATCATTTTATCATTTTAGATATTTGAATATTTGGTCATCTCACCCAACCATCCATAATCTTATTGAAAGTGTATGGAAACCTTCTTTAGTGGTAGTTAGTGGTTCATTCTTTGGAATCTACAAAAAAAAGGTAGCTTTTGTCTGGAGAAGATGGAATTGGGATACTTTTGGGAATGTACATAAAATGGTGACTGAGGTTGAGGAAAAAGTTAATGAGGTAGAAAGAATAGATTAATGTTCTAGTTTTATTGTTGAGGAGCTCACTACAACCCATAAAAATATGTTATATGTGATCATGCAGGAAGAGGATCTCCTTTGGCAAAAAGCTGGCGAAACCAATTTTTCAGAAGGAAACAGAAATACTAAATACTTTCATGCTTCAATAAAACAAAAGATGAATTTAAACATCATTATCAAAATAAAAGATGAAAGCTGAAAGATGATAGTGGAGATTTCATTTTAGATACTACTAATAATAGCAAACCTCTGATTCCATCAATTGAAAAACTTTTTGAACTTGAGATGAAAGTTCTCTCTACTCATTTAAAATATGCATTTTTTATGAACTCGTCAACTTTACCAGTTATTATATCCTCATATTTAATTGTAGAACAAGAAGAAAATTTATTGAAGACATTGAGAAGATATAAAAATGTCATTGAATTGACATTAGCTGATATTAAAGAAATCTGTCCTTCAATCTGTATGTATATAATTTTAATGGAAAGTAATCATAAACCTAGGGCAGATCCTCAAAAAAGATTAAATTAAATTATGAAAGAAGTGGTAAAGATAGAAATTTTAAAGTGGTTAGATGCGGAAATTATTAATCCAATTTCAGACAGTTCCTGGGCTAGTCGTATTCACTGTGTTCCTAAAAAAGGAGAGTAACGGTACCGTTAATGAAAAGAATGAATTAATTCAAATAAGACAAGTTTTTGGATGATGAATTTGTATTGATTATAGAAAACTAAATATCGTCACTAGGAAATATCACTTTCCTTTAACTTTCCTAGACCAAATGTTAGATAGGCTAGCTGGACACAGCTATTTTAACTTTTTGGATGGATATTTTGGGTACCACCAAATACCTATTGCTCCCGAGGATCAAGAAAAGATGACACTTACTAGTTCTTATGGGACTTTTGCTTCTAGAAGAATGACTTTTGGTTTATGCAATGCACTTGTAACTTTTCAAAAGTGTATGATGTCTATTTTTTGTGACTTAATGGAGAAAGGAATAGATGTTTTTATGGATGACTTCTCAATTTTTTGATCCTCTTTTGATTCATGTTTAGATCATTTAGTAAAGGTTCTAAAACGCTGTGAAGAAATAAATTTTGTTCTCAATTGGGAAAAATGATAATTTATGGTTAGAGGGGAAATTGTGTTAAGATATAAGATTTCTGAAAATGAAATGAAAGTAGATTTAGCAAAAATTCAAGTTATTGTTGAATTACACCCTCATATTACAGTAAAAGAAAAAAGAAGTTTTCTAAAACATGCTGGATTTTACTGATAGCATATTAAAGATTTAAAAATTGCTAAGCCTCTATGACATTATTTAGAAAAAGATACGAATCTTGATTTTGATAATAAATGCCTAAACACTTAGAATTTATTAAAGGAAAAAATAACCATAGCATCATTATTGTTTCACTTAACTGGGAGAAACCATTTGAGTTACTGTGTGATGTAAGTGATTAAGCTATTAGTGCTGTTTTAGGATAAAAATATGATAAGATTTTTAAAGTTATAAACTATACTAGTAAAACTCTTAATGAAGCTCAAATTAATTACACAATAACTGAAAAAAAGTCATTGGCAATATGATTTTGGTAAACTTACACCATATCTTATTGGAGCCAAATGTATTGTGCATAGTGTTGATTTCACAATTAAATATCTTATGTCAAAGAAGAATGTGAAATCAAGATTAATCAGATGGGTCATTCTGCTGCAAGAGTTTGATTTTCAGGTAATGAATAGGAAATACACTGATAATCAAATCACTGATCATTTGTCGAGACTTGGACAGAAGAATTATAAAAATATTGATGATGAAAAATGAAAATTGTTCTGATGAACAACTATATGTTGTTGCTGAGAGTCATGTATCGTGGTAAGCAGATTTAATTAACTCTTAGTTAGTAGCATCATACCATATGGATTAGCAAGCCACCAGAAGAAAAAAGTTCATTCATGATGCAAGATTTTACTTTTGGAATGAACCTTATTTATATAAAAAATGTCGAGGTTGTCATTTAAAGATGTGTACTAATTACAGAAACCCAGGAAATTATTAAAAAATGTCATAAATCTGATTTTGGGGGACATTTTGGAGTGGATAAAACTGCATTTAAAATTTTACACTCTGGATTTTATTGGCCTACATTGTTTAGAGATGTTAATACTAATATGGAAGTTTGTGATCAATGTCGGAGAGTAGACAATATTTCTAAAAGAGATGAAATGAATCTAAAATTTACTTTGGAAGTAGAAATATTTGATTTATGAGGATTAGATTTTATGAGACCATTTGTATTATCTTCAGGAAAATTTTACATCTTATTAGTAGTGGATTATGTGTCTAAATGGATTGAAGCTGTTGTTTTGTCCCGTTGTGATGTTGCAAGTGTTTCAAAATTTTTAAACAAAAATATTTTTACTAGATTTGGAAATCCAAAGAGTGATCAGTACTGATAAGGGAAGAGTCACTTTAAAAATTTTAGAATTTTGACAAAATATGGAATTAAACATCGAATTGTCACAGATTATCACCCACAGACTAGTGGTTTAGCAGAAGTATCTAATCGTGAAATTAAAAAGAATTTTGATAAATATTATAAATCATAATAGAACTGATTGGTCAGCTAGACTTGATTCTGCATTATGGGCTTATAGGACTAGTTATAAAACTCATATTGGAATGTCATCTTCTAGGCTCATATTCGGAAAACCTTGTCATTTACCTGTTGAGTTNTCGTTGTGATGTTGCGAGTGTTTCAAAATTTTTAAACAAAAATATTTTAACTAGATTTGGAATTCCAAATAGTGATCAGTACTGATAAGGGAAGTCACTTTAAAAATTTTAGAATTAGCACAATATTGACAAAATATGGAATTAAACATCGAATTGTCACATATCATCACCCACAGACTAGTGGTTTAGCAGAAGTATCTAATCATGAAATTAAAAGAATTTCGAAAAATATTGTAAATCATAATAAGACTGATTGGTCAGCTATACTTGATTCTGCATTATGGGCTTATAGGACTAATTATAAAACTCATATTGGAATGTCATCTTCTAGGCTCATATTCGGAAAACCTTGTCATTTACCCGTTGAGTTTGAACATAAAGCTTTTTGGGCAATAAAAGAAGTTAATTATAATTTTAAAGATGCTTGTGAGCAACGATTGTTGCAATTAAATGAGCTCGAAGAAATTAGGAATGAATCTTATGAAAATGCTAAAATTTATAAAGAAAAGATTAATAATTGACATGATCGAAAGATTTTAAGAAAAGATTTCGAGAATGTATAAGAAGTTTTATTATACAATACCCGAATGAAATTATTTCCCGGAAAACTTAAGTTCAGGTGGATGATGTCATTTATTATGATAAAAGTTTAACCTTTTGGTGTTATGGACATTAAATATCCGGAAACTGAACGTATAATTAAAGTAAACGAACATATATTAACTTCTTTGACCTCTAAACTCTCGACCTTTTGAGGAAGAATCAGAGTAAGGGACATGGTGTTCATATAGTGGTTCATCTGATCATTCATTATCTCATATTCATTTTTCTCCGTATCTTCTAAGGATATCTCGTACTGTGGTTTCTTCTATTTTGTTATCATTATTTCATCCTCAAAACTTTTTTCATCATCAATGTTGAGGGTCGGCCTAATCCGTTCAACAATTAAATTGGCTCTTGCTCGTCTGGCCTCGACCCTCTTTCGAGTTGGGAATTCAACTTTTGACATTTCACAATTTTTTAAAAAGTTCTATTTTATCTTTTGGCAGTTGTTTTAGTAAACATCCTTGTTGAATCAACCTTTGTACACAAGGAGAAAATTAACCAAAAGGTAATTTCATTAATTCATTAGACTCCTCTTCTAAATTTACATGATTTTCAAGATTAGCAGAAGTAGGAGCACGATAAAACTTAATCGGCTTTGAACCAGCGCTACGAACTTCCTTGACTTCTAAACCCTCGACGTTTTGAGGGAGAATCGAAGTAAGGGTCATGACATTCACATAGTGGTTGATCTAATCATACATCGACTCATATTCACTATTTTCAACATCTTCGAAGAATATCTCGTACTGTGGTTTCCTCTATTTTATCATCATTATTTCCTCCTCGAAGCTTTCTTCATCATCAATATTGATGGTCGGTTGTTGACCTCATTTTTGGTTGGTGAAAATATGCCTTCTCATAAAGAAAACTTGATACTGGGTCAGTCCGAATAAAACATTTGGATACGTCGGGCTGACGACGTTAAACCAAGCCCTTAGTACGAGACAACCCACTATAATTTGTGCGGATTGATTTATGTTTGTTAAGGTTGTATTGTCCTGTCTTCCTAAAGTTAAAGAAGCATATAAAACATTATTTGATGATTTAAACATGATGGAGACTTGAAAAATTTGACGTAAGGCGAAACAGTGCATAGCGCCTAGGCACCAGAATCCGGCGCCTAGGCGCCACAGTATCCAGTCGTGGAAAACATCGCCTAAAGTAGTTTTTAACCATTCCTTTCTATTTAAACCGCCCTATCATCGTCCTCAATCACCCAAAGTTCAAAAATCAGGCCTTAGAGAAGAGTTAAGAGGGAGATTGAGTTCTTTAGTCCATTTACTTGCTTCCATGGAGAGTAAGAATAATGGTAAGGCCAATGAAGATAAGTTTGTGCACAAAGATGCTCAAAACTATTTCAATAGATTTTTAGCGCTAAGTTTGGAAAGGATGACGAGCAAATTGGGTAAGATTGAAGAGAATCTATCACTTATGCACAAGTTGCATGAGATGTATAATCAGTATTAGCACTTGGAGTGGCTAATGGAACTCCAATCCAATCACATGGCGTACTATCAGGATTATTAGGTAACCATATATAGCAAAAACAATAGGATTGACCAAAAGATGACTATGGAATTCCCTCGTAATCCTTTCTTCCACACGTTTGATTGCAACTATTTAATATTGGAGAAGGGGATGAAAATGAGGTCAACAAAGGCTGATATTTGGAAGGATTCTAGTGTTTGTCTACTTGTTTTTGTCGACTTTAGTATTTGATTTGTCGTGTGCTACGTTACTTAATATTTGAATTAGTGATTATTAGTTTTTAGTTTCTGATGTTGTGTTTTGTTCTAGTGTCTGTTGTACTGTTACTTAGTGTTTATTAATAAAATTATGTTTGTGAAAATCATTAACAGAATGGTGGAATCAATCTTGGATCGAAAATTATAATTGAATAAGTGGAGGTTAGAAGATGTTGGAGAGACCATAAATATGGGTTTGATGATAAATTAATAAGTAATTTTAGTTTAGAGGCCTTAATCTTGTTTTGTTACGCATTAAAAATTCAACCATAAGAAATTTCGGGTCTGGTGATTAAGCACTAGAACTGGTGCGTAAGCGTCAGACTTCGACACAGCAGAGTGCCTAGGCGTAAGCGTCAGACTTCGACACAGCAGGGTGCCTAGGCGCTGGTTTCACATAAACGTCAGACTTCAACACAGCAGGGTGCCTAGGCGCCGAAACCAGTGCCCAGGCATCGGTTCAACTGAACCAGCTGAAACACCTTTATTTCACGATTTAAATCACCTAAGCTCCATCTTCATCTTCCTTTTCATGAAAACCAATCCTAGGGTTACCTTTTGTGCTCAAATCATCAAGCTTTTGGACTTCTTCCACTAGATTTTATCTTCTTGAGGTTAGATCTTCATTTTGGCATAGTTATTTTATGATTTTACCATGAATTTTCTCACACCTAGAGTGGAGGCCTAGAAAATCCAATGAATCTAAGCCTCATTTACTTGAAAGAACACGTAGGAAGCCATTAATCTTATTTTTAAGAAAATTTTAAAATTTTTCTTGAATTTTTAGATGGGTCCTAAGACGAAGCGAGGAAAGGGAAAAGAAGTTTTTGACCATGCATAGTTTGTGAATATCAAGGCACAAATTTGTTACAACGAATTTGCATTGTCAAGGAAGTTCATTAAAAAGCGAAGTTTTTAAAGACCGGCGGGTGCTATTGAGAGTGTGATTGTAGCTCGACACTAAGAGAACTTCTGTTATTTCACTGCGATAGTTGTCATTTCTGTGGTACAAGAATTTTATGCTAATTTTCCTAAAGCAACTGATGATGAGATATTTGTTCAAGAAAGAGGGGTTGAGTCTACTTCTGAGCGGATAAATGAGATGAATGGTTTGCCTCCTACTACATATTGCTTCTATTTTGAGTATACACCATATGAAACAAAGCTAGACCAGATTATTGCATTATCTAACTGATAGACGTAGAGTCTGGAAAATTCAAAATGATATAAGGTAAATTTTTCTTCTTCCATGCTCAATGCCACTTCAAAGGCTGACTTTTTTTAGTTCAGTCCGCCTCCTTCCTTCTAACAATTTGAGTGAGGTGACACGTGAAAGAGCCACATTGAATTATTGCATCCAAGAAATGAAACCTATTGATGTTGGCTTTGTTAATTTTGAGACAGTTAATGCTTCTGCAGAGCCAATACTACTGCAGGTTTGCGTTTTCCTTCTTTAATTTTTACTATTTGCAGACTCTGGAGTAAAGTTTGATATTTAAGGAAGAGCGGTTGAAGCCACTTAAGCCTATTAAGAAGGATAATATTGATGTTTATGGACGACCTAAAGGTAGAGCTTCTGATGCACCATCTACTTCTCAGCCTTCTACTTCTAGACCTACTTCTATTGTTATTGAGCCTCCACCTGGTTTCTGGGATGTGTTGAATGAGAGATACTTGGAGCACCAGTCAGAAATATTTATGATATAGAGTGGAATGCAGGATTTGGATATAAAATTTGATCATGTGGCAGAATATGTTCAGAGAAAGAGTGATTATGATGCGACATATGACGAGGAATTAATGAAGTGAGATCATTTAGTTGAGTTTCCTACATGCCCTCAATTTTGTCCATATGAGCCCAGCAAATCCATAGATGAAAATAAATCCTTTGATGATTAGGAGGAGGAGGATTAGATTAAACTTACTTATCAGATGTACATGTGACTTTTAAATCTTTCTTATAGCAGACTCTTGATGTATGTTTTATGTAGAACTGCTTTCTATACTTTATTTTTACTACTGTATTTGCTCTTGTTTATCTAGTTTGCTTGTGTGTTAGAGTAGTCTTTTACATTAAAAATTTTCATGATTCACATGTCTTAATTTAGATTTTCTACTGCTCAGCACATATTTTTATTAATTGTACCTGTACTACTCTATGTGAAGAACTTTCATTTTTTTCTCACTTCATGCTTAATATTTACATAAATATTTTAAATTATTTAAAAATTTATGTTTGGGGGGAAGCGAGGGGACAATTTTTTTTTTTTTAAAAAAACTAAACTTTATTTGTCTTCCATAAACAATATTTTTAAATTATTTTAACATAGTCTGATATATGTGGTGTTAATTTTAGAAGACTATCTTTTTGATCCTATAATGTTATAATAGTCTTAAGTAAAATTTTCATGTAGCAAGAAGTAATTCAAAAGTTAAGGTGTTTGATATGAAAATTAGGATTATGCTTTTATTATTCAGAGTAGAGAAATTGAATTTTTGAAATGCTATGAAATCTTAGATAAACAATTCAAAAAGAATTGGAGACTCTATGAAAAATAATTTTTAAACTAATACACATTTTTAAGTGAAGAAATGTGGTGGGTTTTAACTTTAAGAAGAGGATAGTGAAGCTCAAAATAATTAAGGGATATCCAGATATAGTAATCTTCATATAGAATGAAAAGAAAAAAAAATTAAGGATTAAAAATATCCTAAAGGAAAAAGAAAATTAAAATAAAAAGAAAAAACAAATAAAAAAATATGTGAGCAAAAGCTTGAGAAAATGTCTAATAAAAAACTGATTTCATTTGAATCAACTTAAAATAACAAATTTAACTACATTTCTAATCTTATTTACATTTTTAAAGTATTTGTATCTTTACTAATAGAGTTCTCATAAAATTCTATTCTTTTACTTTTTCTGAGACTTTGAAGTATGACAAATTATAATTATTTTTGAAATGAATAAAAAGTCAGAATTCCTAGACTTGATTATTGAATATTTTTATAATTTAGTTCTAACCTAAGTTATTAAAAAAAATTTCTTAAGTTCTACTATCACATTTATACGATAAGAGCTATAAGAATCTTTAAATGAAACTCACTATCACATGTTACAATAATTTATACAGTAAAAGAGTTATTTGAGAACAAGAAGCATTTAAGTTTAGGGGAATTGATGCTCCTTAAAATTACTTATTTTATATGCACATTTTATACCCATTTTTGAGGATATTATGCTTTAATGAAAAATATTATTTACGTTTTTTGTTACAGGCGTAAGCAAAAGAGTTTAAGAACAAAAAAAAATTAAAAATGAGCAAAATATGTCAAATCAAGTTTATTGTAAGAAATAGCCGAGCCGACGCCTAGGTGCCATATGAAAATCGAGGTTGGCGACTAGGCTGACAGTTTGACGTCTAGTCACGACAGTTTGGCGCCTAGGCACCAGAAACGATTACATTTATATTCATTGAATTTAGAAAAATTTTGAAAGGATGTCTGAAGCAACCCATGGTAATTTTCGAAGCTCTATATAATGGAATTAATTCTGGATGAAATAGAGGAGTCTATGAGTCGTGGGCGGCCACCTTCATAGTCTTTGTGAGTCTTTGTGATTTATGGAGTATTGTGAGTCTTATAAAAGCCTCGTGGAGTCAGAGAAGTCAGGGAACTTCGGAGGAGTGCTGGGGAAACATTTAAGATAAAATTTTGGTATCTTTTCTTTTATATGTTGGATTTAAGTTTTATAAATATATTTTGTTTTTATATCCTCATGAATTTTGAGTAGTTTTCCTCTTTGTCCTTGCAATAAAAAGAAATTATTTGGTGGATTTGATTTGTTTATAATTTTTTTTTTCTTTGTACATTTGTAGGGTGTGTGTGTTGGGACCTTTTTTTTGGGCTTGTATTTTTATTTTTATTGTATAATAAAATTAGAGCCTATTGCTTTTAAAAAACAAAAACTTTTTATTTCACAAATTTGTGATAGTATTTTCATCGAATCTTCATTTACTTTGCAAATTGGTAATTTGTTTTATTAAAATTTGTTGAGAATTACAGACCCAAGACCGCAAAGATTTCTTTAACTAATGAGTACCACATTTCACTTCAGAAAGAGTCATCGCGATCGCCCGAGAGAGAGTGCAAATAGATAGAGAGATAAAATTTGATGGATGTAAACTTGATGTTTCTAGGGAGATAGGCTAGATTTTTTCAATTTGGTCTAGAGATTGGAATTAAGGGTCACTGTAGGTCCTATAGAGAGAGCAAAGTAGGTAACCTAGAGGTGAGAGGCTAGAACCTACCCAATACTATTATGCATGCCGACACTAACTTTAGATTAGCCAATGCTCTTTATATTCGAAATATATATAAAATAAAATTGCTCCTATTTGTTACAATACATCAGTTAAACTTCTGAACATTTGCATTCCTACACTGATTATGAATTATTTGAAAGGAGAAAGTCTCTTTATATATATTGCATTTTCTAATTTTAATTATTTTCAAATCTCTGCATATACTTTTAATTTGCACTTGTAGGAATTAGTAAACATTATTTCACACCTGAATTACTATCATATTTTCCTAGAATTTATTCCACTATTTAAAGTAAAGGTTTTTCGTAGTGACATACATAAAATTATCGTTTTTCCCGTGGGATAGATTTTGGGGTTTTTAAAGAAAACTCTATATTACTTGAAATGATACGTATAATTGCGTAGTGTCGCTGGTATGAAAACTATTACTTTGTTTTTATAACATTTTATTTGTCACACTAACCGCTAAATATAAATTGAGTCAAGTTTTTTGTCATATTCTGGAATAAAAATATTTGTGTAATTGCAGATCAGTTCAATTGTTGTTCTTACCCCTCGCCATCAGATCACATGCTATGAGGAACGACTAAAGCTTTGAACCAAGAGGAAAGCCAAAAACCCCGATTACTATTGGTAGCCCATTTAGAGGTTGTTGTTCTACAGAAATCAAAGAAATATAGTTATTAACTGCTATTTTCAAACATTAAATTTGAATTTAATGTTGTAATTAACTTTCTTATTTTTATCACAGTTGTCGCTTTTAAAAAAATCAATAAAGTTGTGAGCTAGATATGTATTACTGAATCGCGGCAGCACGGATCTCAACAAATTGAGGAACACGACAAATGAAGTGGGTCCCCGAACAAGACGTGACAGAACCAGTCAACAAACTAAATTAAATGATCAAGAAGATTAATGCCAAAGCTAGGAGATCATCGCGGAGCTCTGTCGAGTTGTTTGCTAGTCAGCAGGCCAACCAATGAGAAGGACGAATGAAAGACACTCGCTTGGTGGGCCATATGAAGGACGCCAATAGTGTCGGTCGAACGAAAGACACCCGCAGGATGGGCCGAATGAAAGATGCCATATCATTCGGAAAATGAGGCGAGCGAACTCAGATTCGAGAAACAACTGTGGGGATATCCAACCAAAGAACCCTCATATCACTATCACGTGGTTCGGCCGATCATCGTAAAGCAGACAAACATAGGTCGACAAATAACAAGCAGGTTGTCGTTAGTCAGTAATTGTTTTTTAGTCTAGTTTAATGTACCTATAAATTACCCTTTTGCCCCTACATTTCATTACATTATATACTCAAGGTGTCTCTTATACCTATAAAAATAAGACCATTTTATAAGAATAGACTCTATACGCTTATTTCTACTATTCGCTCTCTTCTCCTTCATTGTCTTCACGTGCTCTATTCCTTGGGCATCATTCAAAGACACTTAACACATGCGCTAATAAAATATTGTATTCACTTATCTACTAAGATGTCTTTATGGAATGACACATGTGTTCAACTAAAGGAAAGACCCAAACAATTAGGTGATAAGTTGAATGATTGGAAAATTTAGCCCAATAAATTATACCTTTTGGAAGCCACGTCAATGGATAAGTTTGCCAGCTTCAAAGTAATATTGGTCAATTGGAATACGTTTGTTTGCTTTTAGAAAATATTTAATGCTGACATTTTTTGCGGAGAGAGAAAATAAGAGCAATTAGATAGGATAAATAATTTTTTCATCGTTTTCTTGTTTTTAATTATTTATTTCTCTTCTCTGTTAATTAAGGTGTCTGTAAATTAGTTTAAACCTTTTAAAAATTAATAGTAAATTGTTCTTTACAATTTCATTATTGAAATTAATTGAATACACGTTATAAAATATATTAAAAATCTTTATTTAGAAATAAAAACGTATAAGTAAGATGTGAAATCTCAAACATCCTCTCACTCCAAGATGATACATCCAATCACTAGGTTTTTTTTTTCAATGTCACTAGTTTAAAATAAAAACGAAGGCGTCCAAATGGGCAAAGGAAGGTAAACGAGGTTATTCTAAATTAAATTTAACTCAGGCATATGATATTACTCCAATATGAAATTTTTTTTTCAAGAACAGAATTTGAAATTTTTCTATCTAGTTACGTAACATATCGTTCCATTTTAAAGAAAAACATAATCAGCCCATAATTACTTATTTTTAAAACGAAAATAGTGTTACAAAATTAAAATATAATCATCTTCTAAATAATAAAAAATCTTGCATTAAGAGTAAAATTTCAATAAGAAATTCTTGATAAATATTTTCTCTTGCAAATAACCAAAAATTGAATGTAAGGAACTAGAAAATTTATTTGATACAATGCAATAAAAAAAATTCATTATTGTCCAATTTAATGTTGAAATTTTCTACACATGATATGTCAGCATGAATCTCAATGGAACCATATAGTCTGAAAAGATAAAGGTGTGATCAACAATGACACACAAGAAACCTAGAATCATATCAACACGAAACCATGAAATCCCGTACCTCACCAAGGATACTACAAGAAAGTGTACAAAACCTACTGAACAATAACGTCTCGGATAAGTATTAGGGAACATCTTCCAAGATAGAACTATCGAGCCTCTCGAAACAACAGCACAAATCACGTCGGTGATAACCTCAAAATCCCTTTACATGTGTAAGCACCTAATACGATACCTACACACTCCCCGACAACTTTTTATTGGAGGGGTAGAGTTGCCCGTTGGATTAAGAAACAGTGTCATGTGCCCGTCAGCTAGTCTCATCATGGCTACAGGAGTCGTGCAAGGGGAATGGTAATTGCTAATCGCATCGAGAGAGAGTCAATCGAGCAAAGGTCCCTAGCGGGGCAAAATGAAGTTCCCTAGCGGAGATGAGTAAAAGTCCCTATCAAGGTTGACCGAAGGTCCTTAGCATGGCCGACTAAATCCCTTCAATTCAACATGTCAAAAGCTCATAGTTCGGCCGACCGAAGCCTGTTGTCTAATAGCCTGAAGATCCTCAAACAAGCCAATTGAAGGCCTAGTCTCAAGCGGCTGGAAAATGCCACAGTTAATTTAGAGGTACTTTTCATTTTATTTATTAATTTATTATTTTATTCATTTATCTATTTATGATCAAAAATGTCCCATAAGGTCCTTACTTGAAACAGTGGTAGGCAAATAATTGTACGCTTAACACCCCCCAAATCTATAAATAGGGAGTTATTTCTACGGCAAAAGGCTAATAAACTATACAAACTAATCCAGACACTTTTTCACTCTCTCTCTCTTTCTCTCTCACACTTCTACACTCTATTCCTTGGGTGTGCTTTACGGGATAATCTCGTATTCAACAATGAAGTATGTTACATCAAAGATCATTAGATTTTTTTTTCACAAAGTGCCACGCAATAGTATTTATAGCAAAATAAAAATAATATTAGCATGTTCGAGCTGTTGTAGTAAAATATAGCATGAATAATAACATTCTCATGAAGAATGTTATCCCCAAAAATGTATCAAGGTAAAGTAAGGTGACATCACCTCACAATTTTCGTGGTTAGAAGGTATGTGCTATATTATGGGTTATTAAAAACTTGGCAAGACCAAAATTAATGGTGAATTGATTGTTTTATCAAAAAGACTAAATTAACCTTACAGATTTTGAAAAGGTAATTCGCCTTGCATGTCGAAAACCAAATCAAGTCAAACATAAAGTTTAGGAATTAATATGAGCCCAATTATAATTAGATAGACTGCAAAAGCTACAGAGTATTTAGAGTATCTGTTTATCTCAAACATGTATCACTTGATAGGATTGNATTTATTTTGAAATAAAAACAGAGACGTATAAGTAAGATGTGAAAGCTGAAACATCCTCTCACTTCAATGACTAGGTTTTTTTTTTCAATGTCACTAGTTTAAAATAAAAACGAAGGCGTCCAAATGGGCAAAGGAAGGTAANTCCCAAACATCATATATTTCAACTTCTAGCATATAATTGAGGGGCATCTCATTTCTTCTAGAAATATTGCCTACTGTTGACATCTATCACAAGTTTTTATATAAGCATTAACATCTCTAAAAATTGTAGGCCAATTTTAACTTACTTCTAGCATATAATTGAGGGGCATCTCATTTCTTCTAGAAATATTGCCTACTCTTTGACAGTCTAGCATATAATTGAGGGGCATCTCATTTCTTCTAAAAATATTGCCTACTCTTTGACATCTTATCTAAGTTTTGATATAAGCATTAATATTTTTAAAAATTGTAGGCTAATAAAATCCAAATTGTAAATTTTTTTATGTTATTTTATAAACACCAAAATGTCCCCCAAAATCAGAATTATGACATTTTTTGGATAATCTCGTAAGCTTCTTCTAATGGTATACATCTTCGAATAATCAGATCATTTCCTTGTTTATATAAAAATGGGTCATCCCAAAAATAAGACTTAGCTTCAGAAATAAATTTCCTCTTCTGTTGGTATGTCATTCCATAGGGTATAATATCACTAACAATAAAGTTCACAATGTCAACATACCACGAAACATGCCACTCATTAATAGTCAACAATTTTTCATCTGGAAAATGTTCATTAAGTTCATTTTCAAAACTGAATAGTTTTTTTAATTCAAGCCTGGTCAAATGATCAGCAATTTGATTTTCAATCCCCTTCTGATCTACTATTACAAAATCAAATTCTTGCAAAAGAAGAATCCATCTTATAAGTCTAGGTTTAAGATCCTTCTTTTTCATTAAATATTTAATGTAGAATGATATGTGTGCACTACACAATGAGTTCCAATTAAATATGATCTAAATTTATCAAAAGCACATACTATTGCAGGTGCTCTTTTTTAGTTGTTGTATAATTAATTTGAGTTTCATTAAGAGCTTTATTAGCATAGTAAATAACTTTGAAAAAATTATCATATATTTGTCCTAAAACAGCTCCAATAACATAATCACTTGCATCACACATTAATTCAAAAGGTTTTTCCCAGTTTGGTGAAACTATAATTGGTGCAGAATTAGTTTTTCTTTTAATAACTTGAAAGCTTTTAGGCATTCCTCATCAAAATTAAAAATTACATCTTTCTCCAGTAAATGGAATAAAGGCTTAGCAATCTTCGAGAAGTCTTTAATATATTGTCTATAGAATCCAGCATGTCCTAAAAAACTCTTAATTTTCCTTACATTTATTGGATAAGGTGAATTAGAGATCACTTGAATTTTAGCAGGATCTACTTCCATACCATTTTATGATATTTGATGTCCTAATACAATTCCTCCTACTACCATAAATTGGCATTTTTCCCAGTTAAGGACAAAATTTGTTTCTTCACAGTGCATAAGAACTTTGGATAAATGTTCTAAACATGAGTCAGATGAAGTTCCAAACACTGAAAAGTCATCCATGAATACTTCAATCCCTTTTTCAATTAAATCACAAAAAATTACCATCATACATCTTTAAAATGTAGCAGAGGCATTACATAAACCAAATGGCATTCTTTTAAAAGCAAAAGTACCATAAGGACTGGTAAACATTGTTTTCTCTTAATCCTCAATAGATATTTGAATTTGGTGATAACCAGTATATCCATCCTGAAAGTAGAAGTATTTATTCCCAGCTAGTCTATCCAACATTTGATCTATAAAGGGTAATGGAAAATGATTTTTCCTAGTAGAAATATTTAATTTTCTATAATCAATGCATATTCACCACTCTGTAACTTGTTTATTAGGTATTAACTCATTATGTTTATTTATAGTTACAGTTACTCCTCCTTTCTTAGGAACGTAATGAATTGGACTAACCCATGCACCATCTGAAATAGGGTAGATAATTCTAGAATCTAACCACTTTAAATTTTTTTTCTTTACAACTTTTTTCATAACAGGATTTAATCAGCTTTGCAGATCAGCCCTGGGGTTGTAGTTCTATTCCATATGAATTATATGCATACCAATTGAAGGAGTGATTCCTTTAATATCAACAATTCTCCATCTAAAGGCTTTCTTAAAATTTTTCAAAATTTTCATTAACCTTTCATCTTCTTTCATCATTAATTTTGAGAAAATTATAACTGGTAAAGTAGAGGAATTTCCTAAAAAGACATAATTTAAATGACCAGGAAGTAACTTTAACTCTAATTCTGAAGGTTTTTCAGTAGATGGACAAAATGATTTATCTTTGTTTATCGTGTCCAAAACTTCAAAACTTTCTTGAACGTAGTTTGAATTTTCCTTAAAAAGATATTCACATTGATTTAATTCCTCTTCATGCTTGTGTTCCAAATATTGTACTTCAAATTTTTCTTCATAAGTAGTTCTAAAATTGCATTCACTTAGATATCTTATAACATCCATCCTATATCATTCATTATCATTACCTTTTGTAGGCTATTTCATTGATTTTGAAATGTTAAAAGTAAGAGTTTGATCATTGATGTGCATTGTTAATTCTCCTTTCTGTACAAATATCATTCCTCTTCCTGTGACTAGGAAAGGTCTCCCCAAAATGATAGGTATCTCTTTATCTTCCTCCATATCTAGCACAATGAGAAAGGTCTCCCCAAAATGATAGGTATCTCTTTATCTTCCTCCATATCTAGCACAATGAAATCAACAGGAATGATCTCCTCAAAATGATAGGTATCTCTTTATCTTCCTCCATATCCAGTACAATGAAATCAACAGGAAAGATAAATTGATCCACTTTACCTCTATAACTTCTTTAGGGTATGTTATCAAACGATCTGCTAACTGCAGAGTTACAGTAGTATGGGTTATTTCTCCTAATCCCAATCATTCAAATATTGATAATGACATATGATTAATGCTTGCACCTAGATCACACAAAGCTTTCTCATAAAATACGTCTCCTATTGCACATGGAATTGTAAAGCTACCAGGATCTTTAAGCTTTTCAGGAAGCTTCTCTGAATTATAACACATGCTATTCACTAAGTGCAATAGTCTAATTATCTTCAAACTTCATTTTTTTGTTGAGAATATCCTTCATTAAGTTTACATAGCTCGGCATTTGTTCTAAGGCTTCAACAAATGGAATATTAATTGTAAGCTTCATAAATATTTCTAAAAATTTTGAAAATTGCTTATCCAACTTCTGTTGACGAAGTCTCTGAGAAAATGGAGGTGGTGGTTTTTCCAAATCAATTTTTAGTGGAGAAATAGGTCTCTCAGAATCTTTGGAGCGTCCACTTTTGATTTTTTAATTTATTCTCTCTCTAGTTCAATTTATTTTTGAACCCTACCTTCCAACTCTCTTCCGCTTCTAAGTTGAACAATTTTTACTTATTCTTTATTATGGTCTTTTGGATTTAATTCAATATTACTAGGAAGTGTTCCTTTGGATCTATTACTTAATGAATTTACTATTTGCCCAAGTTGATTCTCAAAATTTCTAATTGCAGCTCCTTGACTTTGTAATTGATTTCCCATTTGTAAATCACTTTTTCTACCAACAAATTCTTCTCCTTAAACTATGTATTACAACTGAAACTTGAAGGATAAGTAGATCTATAATTATTATTCCCTTGGTTGTTCCCGTTTCCCTATAAGATTTTCTCGGTTGTTCCGCCATTGCTGATTTTTACAACCCGAATTTTTATTTCAGTTAAAGTTGGGATGGTTCTTCCAACCTAGTTTATAATAATTTGAATATGGGTTATTCTACTTATTATTTATGGCATTCAAAGTTTCTAATGATGCTTGGGAATCTACCATTTTGCCTAATGAATTCTCTTCATTCATGGAAGTTGGTTGGGAAAAATTCATTCCAATTTGGTCTAACTTCCTTGAAATTACAGCAAGTTTGCTAACATGATAAATGCATCAATTTCATGAATATTGGTTACTTTTCTAGGATTTACCCTCTCAGAAAGCCATTTAAAATTATTGGTAGTCATTTCTTCAATTAAAGCAAAAGCATCATAAAATGGTTTTGACATCAATGACCACCAGCAACAACATCAATAATTGATCTAAGAGATCCAACTAATCCACTATAAAAAAGTTTGAATTATTAACCAATCTGGTATAGCATGGTGTGGACACTTTCTTAAGAGTTCTTTAAATCTTTTCCCATGCTTCATAAATAGATTCCCCTTCAAACTGATTAAAAGATGTACTATCATTTCTAAGTATAGCATGGTGTGGACACTTTCTTAAGAGTTCTTTAAATCTTTCCCATGCTTCATAAATATTTCCCTTTAAACTGATTAAAATATGTAATATCATATCTAAGCTTTGCAGTTTTTTATGGTGGAAAATATTTAGCAAGAAATGTTTGTGCTAAATGAGCCCAAGTTCTGATAGATCTAGGTGCTAACAAATTCAACCACATCTTAGCTTTATCCCCCAGTGAGAAAGGAAAGAACCTAAGTCTTATGACATCATCTGATACACCATCGTATTTAAATGTAGCGCACAATTCTAGAAAATTGCAAGATGTAAATTTGGATCTTCAGTTTGTGATCCCCCAAACTGATTATTTGATACCATTTGGATAATAGCAGGTTTAAGCTCAAATGATGTTATCATCTGATACACCATCATATTTAAATGTAGCACACAATTCTAGAAAATTGGCAAGATGTATGATCTTCAGTTGGTGATCTCCCAAACTGATTATTTGATACCATTAGGATAATAGTAGGTTTAAGCTCAAATGAATTAGCCACTACAGTAGATTTTTGAATACTACAATGAAGTTCATCTACAGTAGGGTTGGCATAATCTCTTAAAGGTCTAACTGATGAATTTCAACATTTTGATTATTTTGGTCTGCCATTTTTGTAATTTTTTTGGATTTTTCAGATGAATTTTAACATTTTAACATTTTTTGATCTGTCATTTATGTAATTTTTTTGGATTTTTTAAAATTTAAAATTTTTTTGGTTTTTCTGATTTTTTAATAGTTTTTTTCAAATTCAGAATGTAGGGCACCAATCCTTTAAAAACTGAACTACGCATACACTAACATATAATAAAATAAAATAAACAAAACAAAATAATATAAGACAAGATAACTTAAATTTTAAATAAGACTTTTTAAAAATAGGAATTTTTTTAAAAAATTAATTTCTCCCCGGCAACAGCGCTAAAAACTCGATCCCTGGATACTTCTAATATGCACAGTACAACAATAATTCAAATTATATTTCACTTATATTTCCTTACATTGCAACAAAACCAAAAACTTGATCTTGAAGAAAAATAAGAATTTAAATTTTAATTTATACATATTGGGATACTACGCAAGTATACGTATCGTTATCAAGTGAATGTCGAACCCACATGGAGAATACGCAATATGCACTGTTGAAATGCAAACTTTATATTTTTAATAAAAAGATAATTATCTAAACTAAAGATGATTTTTGCAGTAATGAAAATTTAATATCTTTTGTATTTTCAATACTTTGATTGAATAATAACAATTTAAAAAGATAACTAGAATTTTTGTAGAAGAAAAGCACTAAATATGAAAATATCGTTCTTCTTGTTATGAATCGGTAATAAGTATAGGAATTCTGTTGTGGAAGCATAAAAATTGTGTTGTGTCAAATAGGAGCAATAATATTATTTACCCTTACTAGAGATGATAAAAAGAAAATTAGCTAATTTAAAGTTTGATTAGTTCTGAAGACCAGCTAGGCAGGGAAGATACTAGCTCTCACTCTAGAGTTCCCTGGATTTCCTCCACCTGATGGCTAACATCTCGTATCAGAACCTAAAATAATAAACCAAGTTGGGGGCTTTAACCTATCACTCTCTACACTCTTCAATGAATATTTTCCTATTTATTTGCACTCAATCATATGAATTACGTTCTCATTCATACAACCTCATGTGATTCTTTCCAATTATTGACTGAGACAATACCAGCCTAGTTCTTACATGTTCTCACAACAAATTTTAACATCTGGATTGGTCAAATCAAGAAGTGAATGAAGTGCATAGATTTAAATCATCACAAATTCTTCCACATAGAAGATCAATACTTTCCACAACTTCAGTCCAAAACTTAATTACTTATTATTTTAAGAAGAAAGATAAAGAAAACTACTTAGAATCCATGGAGAAAAAAAAAACTACACTTTAGTTTGAAAGAAGAAATTATTGTCAAGCCAACAACAAGTCTTAATTAAAGCAAAAGTAGTCTCAAAATGAAAAAATAAAAACTTATCTCAAGGCCTCCACCAAACTCTTGAAGTTCCTTTGATTCTCTTCTTTTTGCAATCACTCAGAATAAACTAAGAAAAAAGATAAAATAAAAGTAAAAGGTAATGGGTGCCTCAAAACCCTCTTCAAAATTCACAAAAATCAAATTTACGCATCGAATAACTGCCACTGGCGCTTAAGCGTGGGGCTTCGGGTGCTTACGTGCGGCCTTATCTGTTTAAATTGTGCTTAAGCGTCGGATCTGACACTTAGGTACCAAAATTCTTTTGCACATTTTTCATCTTTTTGCTCCAAATCAGATCCTTTTTCACTCTTATAAGAAATTTTCACCCTTTTTACCTGTATCTGCAAAAGAAAACACAAAAATACCTTTCATTAAAGCACAATATCTCAAAAATTTTCTACTCTAGTGAAATTACAACAAATAAAAGTGAAGATTCACAAAAATCACGAAGAGGAATCCATTCAACTTCGATTCAGCGATCTTCCACCAATCCTTTGCAACAAGTTGGTGGAGGTGTTTTTGGTTGGCGCACCCGAGGTCGAGGCCAGGGATGTGGGCATGGAAGAATCAACTTAATCTTTGAATGAACTAGGCCAACCATCAACACCAGTGATGAAGACAGTTCCAAAGATGTCATTATGATGAAAGAATAGAAGAAACCTCAGTACGAGATATCCTTAGAAAATGCTGAGAAAAGCGAATACGAGACGATGTAAGATCGAATAAACCACTATGTGAATGCTATGACCCTTACTCCGATCCTCCCTCAAAAGGTTGAGAGTTTAGAGGTCAAGGAAGTCCGTAATGTTGGTTCAAAGCTGATGAAATTTTACCTTGCTTCTACCTATACTGATCTTGAAAATCATGTAAACTTGGATGATGATCCTAATGAATTAATGGAATTGTCTTTTGGTTACTTTTTGCCTTATTTACAAAAGTTTATTCAACAAGGACACTTACCAAAACAAATGTCAAAAGATAAATTACAACTTTTTGAAAAATTATGAAATGTTAAAAGTCGAACTCCCAACTTGAAAGAGTGTCTCGGATTTGGTACAGTCAGACTAGTCGATGATTCAAAATTTTGCATGATTGTTACAAGTGAATCAGAAGAAGATTGACTTGACATAGAGGATGACTCTACTGATCAACTACTAGAAGACGCTTTGCCATAATTTGAGGAGGAAATTAAATTGACTGTCGATGAATTAAATAAAATTAACCTCGGGACTAAAGAGCAACCCCTACCTACATTTATAAGTTCTCTACTCAACAATGAAGAATCTTTACAATTGATCAAACTGTTAACAAAATTTAAAGATTGCTTCACATGGAGCTATGATGAAATGTCTGGACTATCAGTAGTGGTTCATAAACTCGGGGTGGACAGAAATATGACCCTAGTGAAACAAGCTCCCAGAAGAATGCTCCTTAAAATAAAGCAGCAAGTCATCACCGAGGTGAAGAAATTAATAGACGCTAACTTTGTACAAGAAGAGAAATACCCCACATGGTTAGCCAAAATTATTCCAGTGAAGAAGAAAAATGGACAAATCTGTGTTTGTGTCTACTTCAAGGATTTGAACATAGCATGTTTAAAAGATGAGTTTCAACTACCAATACCAGAAATGATGGTGGATATTGTGTCAACACAAGAAATTTTCTCCTTCATGGATGGATCTTTGGGATACAACCAAATCAAGATGGCTCCCGAGGATGCAGCACTTACAACCTTTAGAGCACCGATTGGAATTTTTTGCTGCATAATGATGTTGTTTGACCTAAAGAAAGCTGGAGCAACATACCAACGTGCAATGACAAATACTTTTTAAGATCTCATTCACAATCAAGTGGAATGCTACATGGATGATTTGGTCATCAAAAGTAAACAAATAATATAGCATTTCTATGATTGAGGATCATGTTTGAACGGTTACGACAATATGTCCTTAAAATGACTCCCTTAAAGTGCGTCTTTGGTGTTACCTCTAGGAAGTTTCTAAGATTTATTGTCCATCATCAGGGAATCGAGATTGACCCAGATAAGATTATAGCTACCTTGGAAATTTCTCCTCCTAAAACCTTGAAACAACTATGTTCCTTCCAGTGAAAGTTGGCATATCTGAGATGTTTTATTTCTAATCTCTCACGTAGGTGTCAGCCCTTCTTGGCATTAATTAAAAAGGACACTAAATTCATTTAGGAAGAGAAATGCTAGCGGGCCTTCGAGCACTTCAAGAAATACTTAATGACACCTCCTGTTTTGGCAGCCCCTATCCTAGGGAAACTGTTCATACTGTATACTGCAGCCTTAGACGACTCTCTTGGAGCCCTCTTAGCCCAAGTCAATGATGAAGGTAAGGAAAATGCACTATACTACTTGAGTCGTCGTCTAATACCGACGGAAGTAAGGTATCCACCTATTAAGAAGCATTGTCTAGCTTTAATTTTTGCCGCTCAAAAGCTTAGAAATTCCATACTTTCTCATAAGGTTACCCTAATTTCAAAAGTTATTCTGTTGCAATATTGGATTGCTTGAACAACACTCTCCGGACGTAAAGCAAGATGGTCAATGATCTTACTGAATTTGATATAACTTTTATTCCCCTCTGTACTATCAAGGGACAAATTCTAGTAGACTTTCTCGTTGCACACCCACTTCTAGTTGGGTCCCCTCTCAACGATGAGTTACTAGATGATAAAATATTACAAAAGGAACTCTCCAGCGCGCAACGTTGGGAAATGAACTTCAACGGAGCTTCGTAACCAAAAAAGACAAAGGATCAGGCATAATTATATCAGGTAAAGCAGGATCAATTTGATCTTTATCACGTCAGATAAGGGTATGCTGAGGCTCTCATACCACCTGACAGAGTCGTGCTCCAACAATGAAGCAGAATATGAAGCTTTAATCACCAGATTGGAGTTGGCAATCTTGATGGATATAACAAACATTGTCATCTATGGTGACTCTCAACTTGTCATCCAGCAAGTCGCCGGACAATACAAAATTTTGAAACTACGGTTAGCAGAATACCATCAGTACACAATGAAGCTGCTGGAGCAGATCCCTAATGTGACTTTCTGTCGGATTCCTATGAGAGATGATGCCCATGCCGATGCTCTAGCAAAGCTTGCTAATGAGCGGGTGTGTCCCTCAGAGGATTCCATTGAAATTACAGTACACGAAAGACAAGTTCTATCTCGAATCAACCTCAAAACTCTACACCAACTTGGAAAAGAAGAAGTGATAAATGCAGTTGCTGATATCAATGAAGATGATGGAGTGGTCTTACACCAACTCACGAATGTGCTGCACCCAACTGTCGCCTCGTGACCATTCGAACGTTGGGGCACGTACATAATAGGTGTGATAGACCCTCCATCCTCCAAAGGACACAGATTTTTACTTGCCTCTACAAAGTATTTATCCAAATGGGCAGAGGCGGTACCATTACGAGAGGTTATGACACAACACGTCCTTCAATTCTTCAAAAGCCAAATTGTTTACCATTTCAGAGTACTACAAAGAATAATTTTTGATAATGGGGCAGCGTTTAAAAGCACAAAAATCAACAATTTCAATAAACAACACGGGATAGATGAAGATACTCTACAATTTACAATCCCAAAGCAAATGGCCTGGCTGAAGCCTTCAACAAGACATTGGTACAGATTTTAAAGAAAAAACTGGACAAAAACAAAAGAGATTAGCACAACAAGTTACTAAAAGCCTTGTGGGCCTACCGGACGATGTTCAGGACTCTCACTCAGTGTACACCCTACATGCTCGTGTACAGGTCCAAGACGGTACTACCATTAGAAATTTAGACACTGTCTCTCAAAGTCGTTGTTGCTAACCAACTCACAACAGAAGAAAGTGCAAAACTCAGACTTGAAGAACTAGAGAGTCTGGAAGGAAAATGACTTGAAGCACAACAACACCTGGAAATTTATCAGGCAAAGATGGTACAAGCTTATAACAAATTGGTCCGCCTAAGGACATTCAAAGTTGGTGACCTCGTACTCGCGCACAAAAGGCCTATTCTTGCACGCCACAAGATAAGTGGAAAATTTGAGCCAACTTGGGAGGGATCATTTATCGATGAAAAGGTCTATGCAGAAGGAGCCTACAAATTAGTAGATTTATGGGGTGAACAACCCATGCTACCAATCAACAGATGATACCTAAAGACATACTACGCAACCTGACATTGCTTATCATCGCTTAATTTGAAATTTTGAAATTTGGATTGTTTTGAGGTTATCTATGAGGCCAAATGTCTGTGACCGGGTCAAAAATTTTTGTAATAAGATTAACCTCAACATAATGAAAGTTTTTGAAAATTACACACTTCAATTTTCTCTTTTTAAACTTACTATCCTACAAAATTAAAAAAAATGCATACACGCTTAAATAAAAAATTTTCTCACCTAAATAAAACTAAAATTTTCTTTAATAAATACTTTATTTTGTTCTTGTTCAGGCTGAGTTTCAGCTCACTGATAATTTTTCTATCATCTGCAGAGAAATGTCAGACCAGAGGCTGATCTTCACATTTAAAGATGGTTGGAACCTCGCACTCAACAAGGAAATGGCGTCGCAGAGCGGCACTATAGCCTTTGGCATGGAATTTAATCAAGTCGACATGGATTATGAGGGGCCTCTAATGGATGTCGTCAGCCAACAAGAAAAGGAAGGGTTGCCCTCACTACTGAGGTTGACCACCGAAGACAATTCATCACTGAAGGGTAAGAATGTGATGATACAACAGGACCCGATGGAGGGGCCCTACCGCCTACCGTCCATGATAGCTACATTGATTGGGGGCCTAGTTGCTACCGTTAATAAAGACTACCAGATGCTCCACTACAAAGAACTTAGTATATAAATGCTAGCCTCCAAAAGTAGAGGACTTTCTTACGAGAAGAAAGAAGATGCCATAAAGAGGCAAAGAATTTACTTACTCATATTCCTGAGGGGAACATCTATGATCTAGGCATGAGAGAAACCTCTTCCAGCTTGCCTGATACAGATGAGGATTCTGGGTTTGTTACAGAGTCAGAAATACCACCAGTTTTAGATGTTCTTTACATGGGTTGCCAGACTGCAATGCCAAAATAACTGCACGAGCGTAAGCTAAAGGGGTATTGGCAGAATACCCGGTCTGTAATGTCCTACACCTATAGCACTACAGCACCTTAAAGGAGTACACATCTACCGATGATGGGTCTCAGACTGTTGATTGCCTGATGGGGGAGTCATACGTCCCGCTGGGAACATATCAATATGTTCTGTGGAGACCAGAGCCATATGTCCCTTTGGATGCTGAGTCACATATTCCGTTAGCACCAGAATAAGCACCAACTTGGGTTCCCGCTGACGTTGAAATGAGAAAATATCCTTGACAATTGCTGATTCTCAGTACGATAGAGTACTATAAGATGAGGAAAGTGAACAAAAGAAATTTTGAATTCTACGAAGAAGTGCAAGCGAGGTTCATCAACAAATTAAAAGGATTGGAATTATAAGCTAGGGTCTTCTCAAAAAGTGATGAACAAAACATTCTCGACTACATTTTTGACCACAAAGATAGAGGTCAAGCAGGCCTGGTTATGGAAAGAACCTATTTCAAACCAATAAAGTGGATGCAAGGAAAGAGGAAGATCACATTTCAGTGCAGCTGTTGCTACAACTTTACCATCGATAGACAAGCAAATCCTCCTCGGATTCTCAGACAAGATCAGGTGGATCGACTACCTCCAATGATAAAATGGATTATTAAAAGAATGGCCAGATGGTGTATACTGTTAGCTAACTACATCCCTAGCAATTGCATCATCAACATATACGATGAAGGAGACTACATACCTCCGCACATTGATCATCATGACTTTGTGAGACCTTTCTGCACGGTTTCATTCTTGAGCAAAAGAAACATCTTATTCAAAAAAGAAATTGATATCATTGGTCCTGGCAAATTTAGGGGAGCTGTAGAAATTCTGCTGCATGTTGGTTCAGTGCTAGTCCTTAAAGGGAATAGGGCGGACGTCGCCAAACACTGTATTTCAGGGGTGTGACACCGTAGGGTTTCTGTGACCTTTCGACGAATGGACAACAGTAAAATGCCATATGGATTTCAACCAGATCCAGAATTGGAGGAACTGCTACCATACGAGCTATGAAAGGGTTGTACCTCTAAGTACATGCAAAGGGAACTCTTGTTCTGGAGCGTGGATTAGAATGTCTGCTCGATCAGGAGATTATCACACCAGGAACAGACCTTTAGAGGGTTCATTTTCGTTTTACTGCACTACATCACAACAGATATGATATGTATTAGACATGCTCATCTTATGATATATACTTGGCATGAAACATTTATGGATGTACTTTGATGCAGTTAGAATATTGTACTTTTTTAGGCTTTGGCCTACATTCAATATGTAACATTTATTGGAATATATTAATGAAGTTTCTTTCAAAAATTTGTCTTTTTGTCAATTTCCTTTATGTGCGATGGATAAAAGCCACAGACCATACGTTGATTCGAGATTATAAAGAATAAAGAACAAAAAAACAAAACAATAAAAGTTGATGATAATAAAATTTAAATGAAAATAACAAACAGGCAAACAACAGAACAATTCTCTTTTAAGAAATTAACCAACTAAAATTAAATTTTTGAAAACATATTTTGAAAATTAAAGAAGATAAAAACAACAAGTAAAGAAAATAAATCTGCTGAGTTGATTCTTTCAATTTTAGGGTCTCTTAGTCTTTGCTCGCGCAACACAATTACTTTTGTCTGCACTAGTGCTTTTCACACCCTCGCGGAATTTCACGTTTTGCACAAAACCTCACAAAAATTTCACATATCTTCCTCAACAATGTTAATCCTTTCAAACGACATATATCCTTGGATTGAACACTTTCAATTTTCATTTTGGAATCAGTCCTTAACTTCTGATTCACTTCTTTTTGTGGTTGGTCCTTAACTTCTGACTCTCGTTTGAGATTGATCATTATCTTTCAATTCTCATTTTAGAATCAGTCCTTAACTTCTGATTCACTCTTTTCAAGGTCGATCCTTAACTTCTGACTCTCTTTTAAGATTGATCATTAACTTTCAATTCTCATTTTCGAATCAGTTCTTAACTTCTGATTCACTCTTTTCAAGGTCGGTCTTTAACTTTCTATACTCTCTTTTGAGATTGATCATTAACTTTCAATTCCCATTTTTGAATTAGCCATTAACTTCTAATTCACTCTTTTCGAGGTTGGTGCTTAACTTGTGGCTCTCTCTTTTGAGATTGATCGTTAAATTTCAATTCAACTTTTAGAATCAGTCCTTAACTTCTGATTCACTCTTTTCGAGGTCAGTCCTTAACTTCTGACCCTCTCTTGAGATTGATCATTAAATTTCAATTCTCATTTTTGAATCAGTCCTTAACTTCTAATTCACTCTTTTCAAGGTCAGTCCTTAACTTTTGACCCTCGCTTGAGATTGATCATTAACTTTCAATTCTCATTTTTGAATCAGTCCTTAACTTTTGATTCACTCTTTTTGAGATCAGTCCTTAACTTCTGACACTCACTTGAGATTGATCATTAACTTTTAATTATCATTTTTTAATCAGTCGTTAACTTCTGGTTCAGTCTTTTTGAGGTCTGTCCTTTACTTCTGACTCTCTCTTTTAAGATTGATCCTTAACTTTCAGTTCTCATTTTAGAATCAGTCCTTAACTTTTGATTCACTCTTTTCAAGGTCGATCCTTAACTTCCGACCCTCTCTTGAGATTGATCATTAACTTTTAATTCTCATTTTTGAATCAGTACTTAACTTCTAATTCACTCTTTTCAAGATCGGTCCTTAACTCCCGACTCTCTATTTTAAGATTGATGCTTAAATTTCAATTGTCATTTTATAATTAGTCCTTAACTTCTGATTCACACGTTTTGAGGTCGATCCCTAACTTCTGACCCTCTCTTGAGATTGATCATTAACTCTCAGATCTCATTTTTCAATCAGTCCTTAACTTCTGATTCACTCTTTTTGAGGTTGGTCCTTAACTTCTGACTCTCTCTTTTATGATTGATCATTAACTTTCAATTCTCATTTTTAAATCATTCATTAACTTCTGATTCACTCTTTTCATGGTCGGTCCTTAACTTTTGACCCTCTCTTGAGATTGATCATTAACTTTCAATTCTCATTTCTAAATCAGTCCTTAACTTCTAGTTCACTCTTTTCGAGGTCATTCCTTAACTTCTGACCCTATCTTTTGAGATTGATCATTAGCTTTCAATTCTCATTATTGAATCAGTACTTAACTTCTGATTCACTATTTTTGAGGTTGGTCCTTAACTTCTGACTCTCTCTTTCGAGAATGATCATTAACTTTCAATTCTCATTTTGGAATCAGTCCTTAACTTCTGATTCACTTCTTTTCGATGTCGGTCCTTAACTTCGAACTCTCTCTCTCTCTTTTGAGATTGATAATGAACTTTCAATTCTCATTTTCAAAATTATCCCAAACTTCTGATTCACTTCTTTTCGAGGTCAGTCCTTAAACTTTCGACTCTCTCTTTTGAGATTGATCATTAACTTTCAATTCTATTTTAGAATTAGTCCTTAACTTTTGATTTCTGTCTTCTTTCGAGGTCAGTCCCTAACTTCCGACCCTTTTATGAAACTAATACCTAAACTTCAATTCCCTCCCCGGGGTCAGCATTTACATACTGAGTCCCACCCTCTATAAACAAAGAAACCTGAAACTTGACAACTCAAACCCACTCTCCAATCCCCAGCGAGAGTTCTTACTTCTTGATTTTAATAAAAAATTCACTTGTTAATTCCCCAGCAAAAATTAATAACACACACAATTATACACCTCCTTCTAAGTGTGTTGACTTAGGAGTCTGCATTGGTTTTGTTGATCTCATTGGTCAACGTCAATACGTGCGGTGTGCTTGCCCAACACACCACACCTATTGAGGGTCCATTTGTTGACTTCACTTTTGATTGAGGTCTAGTTCTTCCACTTTAGTATCCTAGGGTCTAGCCATAGGATTTTCTTGTTGACTATTTTCAGAAAACTATAAAAGCAACCCTCACCATTAGAAATTCTAAACTCCTCTTTACTCAAGTTGAGGTTCCACATAGTGGTCCTAATCTCTAGCACTTAGTAGGTGGGGTCATTAAGAGGGAGCCCAAGGAGAGTTCCTATAGGGCTACTTGCCCTTAGGGGTCTAGGGCTAAGGCACTTACTTTCACTCACCTCACTCACAATCACTCATAAAATTTAAACCCAAAATTTTTTGACTTTGATCCCTCAATCCTTTGAGAGACTCTTGTAGTTGGTCCTCTAAACCCTCTGGCTCTAGGCTAGGGTTTAGCTAAAACTAGTACATAGAGGACCCAAATGGGGGTTCCATTGGTCCATAGCTCATTTAAGGAGGTTGACCCTAATTCTACCAAAAATACCCAACTTGGCCTTTTTGCCCCTAAACTCCCCCAAATTACCTAAGTACCCTTGAAACCCTAAATTTGGCCAAAATTCCCAAATTTATCCAAAATACACAAATTTTTTCAAAAATCATTTCAAATCTTTTGAAAACATCCAAGTTACCCAAAATGCCCAAACATTGTCAAATTACCAAAATGCCCCGCCTATGCCTAAAATTTAAAAAATTAAAAAAAATCCCAAAAATTTTCAAAACCTTCCAAATATTTTCAATTTCATTTTTCTCAACTACCACATGACCGAATTTGACCATTTGACCAAAACCCCTAAATTGCCTTTAAAGGCCCAATTTTCACCAATTTTAATTTAAAACTCAAATTCACGTTATATATGACCAATTTAAACCAAATCTAAGCTCAATTGGTCCATTCTTTGAGCTTAATTTTGTTCTAATTCAAAACCCTAACTTTGGCACTATGACTTGTTTCCACCAATGGCTTACTCCATTGGTCTCAATTTGAATTCTAAAACTCTTCATAACACTCTTAAAAATAAAACTTGACCTTTAATTGGCCTTGGTAAAGCCTCAATTTCATTTAATTTTCACCCAAATCCAAAAAATCCCAAATTTTGCCCTAAATTGGCCATGTCTCAAAATTCCACCAAATTGATTGCCTTAGCGTCAAAATTTCCACTCTATTCCTTCATGAAAAATCTTCATAGAATCTCCCTCGATCATTTTGACCATTTAATTTAGCCAAATTCAAAGCCTAGCTCAACCTAAGGCCATGTATAGTCCAACATGCCCAAATTGACCAAAATCTCATAATCCTCAAATTACTTCAATACTTCACCAAAAATATTCTTTACAATAATCTACACAATTTTGATCAATAAATTGGGCTCAAAATCATGTCTATACTAACCCTAACCTAAGCTTTGGTCGTTTGGATCCATATTGGACATATGCACCAAAATTGGCCTAGCCACCTTAAAGCCACCAACTTTATGAATCCAAAGCCACCAAACTCCTTCTAGGGTCCAGGCTAAACCATGTAAAACCCACCAAAGAATGTTGTGGAAAAATGGACCCAACTTGCAAAATTTCCCTCATCATCAGTAACCCTTGGGGGTAAATCATAATTAAGCCTCCCCCTGGCTCATTTGACTTCCTGGCCACCTCCTCCGGCCTTGTCAGTCGGCTTAGTGGTCGGAAAACACCAAAATCGTGAGCCACCTCAAAAAATTTAAACCCAATTCAAACCTAGAGGCCAACTCACTCTGATTAACCTTTAGAGCTTCTCTGCCCTCCACCTAAGCTTCACATTGCACCCAAATGGAGGTTATGACAGCCACCTTAAGACACTTTTATTTAAACCTCACCTCCATGGCCAATTAAGGAGAGCTGAAATTTTCTTAAGGAAATTTTGCCAAACTTCGCTTAGAGACTCCCTAAGACCTCCTCAGTTCAAGCTAACCATTTTCTCCCACTGAGCTTCAATATGGAAGCTCAATTTTAAGCTTGAACTTTTGTAAAAAATCAGTACAGATCTCTCCACACCTCCATAGTGAATCAAACTTCAATTAAATGTGCACACACCTTCCCCACAGTCAAAGAAGTTGATTCCTCACAAAAGCCCCATCTAAAATAGCCTCTAACCTAGCTCAATACCAACACTTGAAATCAAGCTTGGTCGAATTCATACCAAGACCATTCACTAGGGCACAAGGCTTCATTTTGAGGTTCATTGGGACCAATCAAAGCTACAACAACCATCTGATTGAGTTCTCCCCTCTCAGACAAAGGTATTGAACTCCAACCCTAATTCGAGCCTATTTTCACTCTCAATATGTATTTACTGTATTTCATAACGTATAATAAGTATAAATAGGTTTATCTTGAGTAGATGAAGCTCTAAGACTAAACCCCATGAGATTTGGTTATGTTTAGAGGGAAATCTTAAGGTTTGAGTGTGGATGGTTCTCGGGTTAGCCTATTTGAAAAAGATGACGGGGAGCCGTTTGATCGTGTGTTTATCCCATCAACGGATGAGACAAAGCAAGACAATGCCTCGGTTAATAAAGCGCGAGCCAAGTCAGTGGCTACGTAGATGACAACGTCCAACCAGAGTGCATCACGTATGTTTTCAGAGTCGCCTAGGATCTAGTCAACGCCGCGCATTTAATTAAATAAATAGGGTTTTTTTTTAATTTATTTAAAGGCCTGATCTTTAAAAATTCATATCTTGGTGTATAAAAAGCATAAAAATAAAATAAAAATACCATCTTGCTCAGTGAACAAAGGAGAATAATGAAGATAATTTTAAATTTATGTGATGCATATTTTATTTTTAATTAATTAAACACTATTTTGAGTCTTTTAATTCTCCATGCATGTAGACATTTCTCCATGGCTTAAAAATTTGACATGTTGTTACCTCTATCTTAGGGAACAACCTCTGATTTTTCCAAAGTCAGAGGGGATCTCTAGAGAGAGATCCATATTTTTCAAATTTATGTTTATTATTTGCATAAATTAATCATAATAATTAGCATGTTACTTAGAAAATTCTAAGATAATTTTGGAAGGTTTATTATGGTCAGAGAAACCTTTGGAAAATGTTTCATGATCTAAGTCATTAAGAATGTACCTAATTTGCACAAACCCTAAAATGCAAAGAAAATTAATTTTGGAAAACAAAAACATCTAAATGACTTGGTTTTTAATCTCCACTATAATTTGAAGTTCAGAAAACTTTCTATATAAATTTTAAAATATTTGAAGCTCATTTGATAACTGAAACTGATTTTCTAAGTAAATGTCATTTTTAAAACTAAAATGATTTTTAACAATCAAAATATAACAAAAAAAATATATAAGTAGTTTTTGGAGTTCTCTGTGATTAGATGACTTTTCTAAAAATAAATTAGTAATTAAAATAAAAATTCCATTTTAAGTCTTTCTTTAATATTTAAATAATTAAAAAATGATAAAAATCACAAAAATAATATAATTCATAGAAATGTTTTAAATTGTTTCCTAAGCAATTGGAATATTTTTCTTCATTTTCTAAGTGAAGATATTGAATTTTGAAGCTTAAAATAATTTTTAAAGGCTAAAATTAGATTTTTACTACAATAATTCTAACAATTCAAAGAAAAATTAGAAAAATGTGAAATTTATTTCTTTGGGTTCCTTAACCTCAGAGTTTTTTAATAAAAATGAGAAACTTAATTTGCCACATTTAAAATAATTTATAATTAATAAATGGCTGAGAAATGGAAATAATTCTAATAATTCAAATAAAATTCAAAAAAATAATGAAATTTGGGCTAAGTGTTTCTCTAGTCTAATTCTAGCTTCGGTAAAAATTTCAAGTGATTAGGCTTTGTCTTCATCAAGTTATGGAATTTTCTTTGAAAAATCTTATTCTTGCATATAAATAAATATATAAATTAAATTAAACTTTGAAAAATCACATCTTCTCCTCTCATATCTTAATTGACCCATGAGTGAGGTGAGAAAAAAATTCCAAAGTCATTTGAATTAAATTTGGTGAATTATGAAATATTAGAGCCTTAGGAGCAAAGATGTAATTTTGGAAATTTAGCCTTAATTAAAATTTAAACTTAAGTCAAGAAAGAGGAAATGGTTAACCTTTGATCCTAACCAACATATTTGGATGATTGAAACACAAGGGATTAATTGTTAGAAACCAATCTCACTTTTCTTAATTAAAAGGATAAATTTGCAATTTCCTTAAATTATTAAATTTGGAAGTCATTAAAATAAATGATCTTAGACCTAGGGGTATGATTTTGGGTGTTGATAAGTCACTAATTTAACACCCCTATTTGATGCTCTAATGACTTTCAAAAATGAATCACCACCACTTAAGATTTAGCCTTTTAAATAAATAACTGAGACATCCACCCAAAACCTTAAGGGCTTATTAGTGACCTAGGCTAAATCAAATTTGGTCAAATGAGGATTAGAAAGGTGAACATAATTGAAATTTAAACAACTTTAAGAACACTTCAAGCCCAGATAAAAAAAATTGGCAACGTGTCTTAGCAACTTAACTTGCCCCCTAAGGGTCTTCACCCACATAATTTTGAAATTAAATTATAAATGATAATTACCCTACTCATTGAGATAATTGAGACATCAATGTTCATTAAGCATTAAAGGTATTTACAGGATGGTTTTTAAGCAACATAATAAGTTTAAAAAGATCACGAGACTTTTCACTAGGTAGTGAGAGGGAAGCATGGACCTGCTTCTTTATCCAGATCTGTTGCATACCTCAGAGGTCTACTAAGCTTAATATATTTTGCTTAACAAAAATCATCCTTAATCAAATTAATGGGGACCCACCAAGATATGATTTAGGATTTGGTAGATCACCAGAAATTTGTTTTTTTCACCTCATATAAAATGCCCTTACATGCATTTTTGAGTTTCAAGTGGTGGAACGAGAAGACTCGTCAGGTACGCTTTTTATAGTTTACAGTGTCGACTTTCTTATACTTTTATACTATACTTTTTATCCTTATAAAGTTTGCATGCTAAACAACAACATCACCCTGCATGAAAACTAAACTGATAGGATAGCCACATAATCAAAACCCAAAACTAAAATCAAATCTAAAATCAACTAAGATAAAATTCACTGCCAAAACATTCCAAAAAAAAGATAACTCAAAATTTAATCACAAACATCATGAAACAACAATTGCAACTAAATTAAGATGTCTCTATCGGATGATAGGTAATCCCCTAGAGGAGGTAACCTATGGTTACTAACGAGGCTATCCATGGTCTAAATGAAAGTACGTAACTCATTAAGTTGAGTTTAGTAAATTCATTTGGGCTAAGTGAATTCAATAGAAAATAGTGGTACCAGAACGAGGGAAACATTGGATCCTAACCGGTGTCACTCTAATCAACTTTAACATGCCCCATAATATTTAAAGATGTGTATAGTTGTCAATACTAGTCATTTTTTGCTACGAATGAGGCGTTGTATGAAGTTATTTCTTTTCTTACTGATGAAAGAGGAGGTTTGATGGTGATGAATGGTGTTAAGGTAAACTTTATTCTTTCTATGTTAAATGTAGTATCTAAGGCATGACACTACTTTATTTCTGGAAGAACGATACCAAAAAATCCTCATAGTGAGGTTACAAAGGATAGAGCCATCTTGAACTTCTGTATCTAGTAGATGAGAAGGATAGATGTTGGTTCTATTACTTATAGAAACGCTCGATCTATTGATTTTGGAGAGACTACTGGTGCTTTAGCAGACCCTGCCTTGATCTTCACACTATTTGAACAGGCAGGAGTTGATTTTAGAGTGGATAAGGAGAGGATTCAACCTCTAAAACCTATTGGGCCTGCCAATATAAAGACTTATGAATCTCATATTAGATGGAGATTTGGAAGTAGGATTAGGGATATTCCATCTACTTCAAGTACTACTTCTAGCACCCTTACTAACTAGGAACTTATGGAGTAGATTATCATCCAACAGAGAGATATCTTGAGAATAGAGAGTAGAATGAAAAATATGGAGGCCAGAAATGCACACAATGATGATTTGACAAGACAGAAGTTTGAATATGATGTTGCTTATGATGATGCAATGGTCAAATACATGATGGGTGATCACTCAGTTCAGTTTCCTACTCACCCTGTTTTTACCCCATATCAGCATCAGAATTTGGATGTGGAAGAAGAATAAGAAGATGATGACGATTGGTGATGTTTTAGTTAGATTTTTGTTTAGTTTATGTTTGGTTGTACTTTATTGTTGAGACTGTTTGTTTATTTTTAGAGTGTAACACTTTATTTTAAATGCTATGTTGAATTGTGAACTGTAGATTTGTGTGACTTTTTTTACATTGTGAACCATTTTAGAACGTATTAATTTTTAGTACTTTTTTGGATGTATTTATAGTTAACTCTTTCTCAACAAATTTTTATATGTATTATGTGTTATTTAATGTTTTAAGTCTTGTAGCTTTTCATATTCTTGCAATATTTCAAAATTAAGTTTCAAATCAAAACCTTCAATAGGTAAGTCTTTTCCTTATGTATTCAATGTTTTCTTTGACCCTTTATTTCTCAGTTTTTCATGCAAAATCTTATAAAAATTGAAGTGGGGGGGGGGGGAAGAAAAATTC
>JXCR01139528.1:149985-185886 GCA_002079205.1 Phalaenopsis hybrid cultivar
GGGGGAAGAAAAATTCCTTTTTAAAGAAAAGAAACTTAATTTTATTTTTTCTCAATTAGTTATATTTTCAAAATATTTTAAAATTTAACATGACCTTTGATATTAGTGGGTAACTTTAGATAACAATATTTGTGTTTCTAAATATATAGTAAACTTAAGTTTAAATTTTCAATAATAAAAGTTAATTTTAAATATTAAGATATTTGATACGACATAATAAGACTATTTTTTTCTATTTTAAGTAAACGACTGTGTATTTTTGAAATATTAGGAATCTTAGAAATTCATGTAAGAAGAAAAGAATATACTTTATGAAAAATATTTAAGGCTAATATACATTTATAAAGTGAAGGAATAGTAACTTAAAGAAGGATAGCGAAGAGGATAGTGAAGTTCAAAATCATTAAATGTTATCCAGATATAGTAATCATCACATTAAAAAAAAAAGCGAAAAGAAAAGAAAATAAAAGGATTGAAAATGATCCTAAAAAGGAAAAGAAACGAAAAGAAAAAGAAGTGAGGAGAAGCTTGAGGAGAGCCTAATTAAAACTTGATTTAATTTAAATCAACTTAAAGACGGAAGTTTGACTAAATTTTCTAAACTTATATTTTAGTATTAGCATATTTACTAGTTAAGTTTCATGAAGTTCCTTTTCATATGGATATTCTAAGTGTCTTTAATATGAATAATTTGCAATTTTTCTTGAAAATAATGGAGAATAAAAAATCATAGACTTGACTGTTAGATATTCTTATACATTTAGTGATAACTGGAGTTATTTTACATTTTTCTTAAGTTATATTATTATATTTAGTGGACTAAAATATAGAAATTTAGAAGTTAAAATTTTTGTCATGAGTCATATTTTTATGTAGTAAAGGAGTTACTTGAGGATAAGTAACATTTAAGTTTGGGGGATTTTGATAACCAAAAATATATAATATTTTTAAGACCCATATTTTATACCTATTTTTGGTGATATTTCACTTTAATGGAAGGTATTTTGATGTTTTCTTGCAGGTTGTTGATTAGAGCCATATTATATATACATTTTTTGTGATATTACACTTTAATGGATTGTATTTTTTATGTTTTATTGCAGGTTGTTAATTTTTAGAACTTGGAGCAAAAAGGAAGCAAAAATGATAAAATTTAAAGTCAAAATCAAGTTTTTGAAAAATTGTTCAGCACCGACGGCGCCATTGCACAGCGAAGATGGATTTAATTGGATGTCCACTGGCGCCGATAGTGCCAGAATGGGCGCCGACAACGCCAGAATGGGCGCCGACAGCGCCAGAATGGGCGCCGACAGTGACAGTGTCGTTGTAGACCCGGATTCTAGAAGATTTGTCGAATTTGGACGCATTTTGAAAAATTTTTGGATGCTCTTATTGGAGAACCGACCTTAGGCTCTATTTAGAGCCAAAAATGATGAGAAAAGGCTCTCGTCGCACTCCTCCGCTCGTTCTTGGCCCCCCTTCGCATCTCTTTGACTCCTCCTTACCACTTTACATCATTTCACGCCATCCCACAACATTAGTCATTTATTTTCTTTATAGTTTTGAGTTTTTGTGGTGAGTTTAAGTGTGAATTACTCTCTAAGAAGTGTTAGAGAGGGAGAGAACTGGGAGATTTCTTCTTCCTACATTTCCTAAGAGAGGCTACAAGCGATTTGCTTTGAGAAAGAGTTTCAAATAATTGTTGTTTGTTTATTATTATTGTATGAACTTCCTTTTATTTATGAAATTTGTGTTTCGCTGTTTCTTTTTTATGAAGTCTGAGTAGTTTCCTTTATCTTTCTCCATACTCTGAGATATTGTGAAATGAAGAGATAATTTGGATGTGTCAATGTTAAATTATAAAATAAATTGTGATGGTTTTTTTAACTCCGCTCTTAATTTACTTTTGATCTGACCAATTCAATTGTTAAAATATGTTGTGAAACATATAATCCGGGAAATGGAGTATGAGTTCTACAATAAAGTGAGAATCACATTTAAGTCCATGAAAGAGTATTTCATTCATGGAATTAAGTGCAAATGAATAGGGAAATATACTTTATTGGGTGTAAAATTAGAGATTTTTAGGGTGACATACTAAAATCCACAAATCGATCTTAGTGTTTAAAAACTAAAGTGCGAGCTAGCCTTTATTGGAAAAAAAGTTAGAGCTCTGGAGTGGGAGCCAGTTTCCTCCTTGCCTAACCACGGATTTAGGGGCTAAACCTAAGATTAGCCAATGATTTTCTATAACACTGAATTAGGGTAGAGAATTAAAATAGCTATTATTTGTCACAATATAAATTTAAACAATTTATCTTATCTCATTTCTCCAAAAATTCATTGTAGTGGAAAAGATACTTTTTCATATTAGAAAATTTCATCACATAAACATAGTTTAGTAGTTACTATTTTAAACTCTGCATTTAAATTTTGCTAGTAGTTAATAATTTAGTTTTGATAGTATCTCAAACATTTGAAATTAGTGAAAGTAATTTTGTTTTACTTCTGTGAATTTCCTAGTTAATTTATCATCTCAAATTTAAACCTTTCTGTGGGATCATATTTGGGACTTAAATAGAAAGTCTTATATTACTTGATAACGATACATATACTTGCATATAATCCTAACATTAAGTGCTTAACATTATTATTCATAAAATAAAACATCAATATTTTGACACTGTTGTAAAACAGAGTGAACTTTATTAATTTTACACAACTATATTCACCGGGATCAAATATCATTTTCTCAGATCTTAAGATTTTGTACACTTAGAATGGTTGGTTTTTTTTACTTCACAGTTATTTTAATAGTCCAACAACATAAGAGTTAAATTAAGTTGGATCATGCATTTTTAAACATTTCCTAGTATAATCTCCTTTAGTCCTAATCTACTCTAAATTAAGATATTCAAGGGTCTACCTTCTTTACATAAGAAATTAATGGGTTTATGTCCTTCTTGGGTTCTTCTAATTTTTTACAAACTAACTCCAAATAAAATTTAAACAAACAGCTTAAACTTTTAAAACTAAAAATAAAGGTTAATTACAAATTTTATTGTATTTTTAGATCCTTTACGTTGATTCATTTAATAGCAATAAATGTATTATATTTGTGTAAGTCCAACATAACTAATGGGGTCTATTTATTGACAATATTTTTTAATATGAATGATAATGCTTTAGACTTGTTAGACTAATTCAATCCCTCCATTCGTACTCCTACCTTTATGGAGAGCCAATAATTTTTAAATTCTCTTAGGAATGTATTACAATAGACTTATTCTCTAGCTATCAAAAAGGACTTAAGCAGCTCTATCAGGTAACATTAGTAGTTTAGTTAAGTCTAGTTTGTCTTATAATATAGCCTAAAGTTCACTTAATTTCATGATAGCTTAAACCAAACAATGAATAACCCAAGGGTAAAATAACCTCTTTCATTTGATAAATACTATGGACCTTGAACTTTATTTCTAGTCTATGTGAGCTTGAACTATATTTTTTATAAGAAAAATAAAATACAAAGTAACACTTGATGGGTGAGTGAATGATTGAAACATTCCAAGTTATTATTCCATTTTATGTTTCCTAGGTTTCTCTAGTCACTCTTAGGCATCAATATTTTAAGCTAGTTGAATTTGATCATAGTTATAAGCTATGAACAATCCATAAGAGTCAAAATAGCTTAAGATCAATCAAAATATCCATGACCGTTTGATTTTAACTAACCAACAACTTTTAGAATATAAGCTAAAGTTTAGCAATATTTATTCAAAATAAACTCAATCAAAAATTAATTGTGAATATTCACATAACTTTAAATGATCAATTAATTAATCTTTATATTATTTAAGATTACTAATGGTGTTTAACTATCCTGAATATCATAAAAAAAAAGTCTAAGAAAGCCTATTTACACTTAGTCCACTTAGCATTAGGTTGACAAATGAACATATGATGACCAACATAGAAAGTCATTAAATTAATTATATATTTTATAGGTCACATATACTAAATGCTCAATCTTTATCTTAAGAGCCTTGACATTTTACCTAATGCCAAATGACCAAAAGTGAGCTAACCAATCTAAATTTACCCATTCACTCATTAATAATTTATTAAGATAATTCTATATATAACTGAACCTAATTTTAAGCATTAGTGATTCTAATTGGACAAGGAGGTCCAAATTTTGACTAAGATGGTCTCTAATAGTGACTCTTAGTCAATTATAATTTACTTATAAACTGAAAATAACCCATTTAATAGTTTACGCATTCGATTAAGCTTTAACTTGGTCAAACTATTCCTATTACTTCTTAAGTGGCTACTAAAGTGAGCTACAATAATGAATTAACTCAATCCAAGATAAGCCAAGGGAAAAAAATTAGCTCTAAACACTAATTGCTCAATTCTAGTTTATGTTTGTCCTAAAAGTTGTTGAATTGATGTAGACCTTCAATAAGATATTAGATTAGCCATATAATGATTTGATTGAAAGTCCCATAGTTTATCAACATGACCAAATTTATTTGAGCTTTTTTCTTAGGTGGCGAATGATTAGTTGGTTTTAAGGATTTGACGCTTGTATTCATCTTTTTGGATATTTTCTAATCATATCTAAGATTAAAATTACTAGGTTATCCGTAAATTTATTGATGCCTCGCATAGTATTAACGGATAAATATCTCTCTATCCATTAAATTGAGTGACCTTAAGGGGGAGAAGGTTAGACATCAGGGTTAAAGTTACCTCATGTTATGNGAGTTAATTCTCCTTTTGGAACATCTATCATAGGTTTTCCAGTAGCTAAAAATGGTTTCCCTAAAATGATAGGTATTTCTTCATCTTCCTCCATATCTAAAGCAATGAAATCCATAAGAAAGATAAGTTTATTAACTTTTACTAACACATCTTCTATAACTCCCTTAGGATATGTAACTGAACGATCCGGTAACTGAAGAGTTATAGAACTAGGTGAGACTTCTCATAATCTTAGTCTTTTGAAAATTGATAGAGGCATAAGATTAATGCTGGCTCCGAAATCACATAAAGCTCTTCCATAAAATTTTTCACCGATAGCACACGGTATAGTAAAACTGCCAGGATCTTTTATTTTTTCAGGAAGTTTTTTCTGAATAATTGCACTACACTCTTTGCTAAGTGCAACAGTTTCGTTATCTGTGAACTTCCTTTTCTTGTTCAAAATATCTTTCATAAATTTTATATAATTGGGCATTTGCTCTAAAGCTTCTAAGAAGTGAATATTTACCGTTAACTTCTTAAGAATTTCAAAATATTTAGAAAATTCTTTATTCTGTTTGTGTTGCTTCAATCTTCGAGGAAACGGTGGTGGAGGTTTCTCCACAGTAATTTTCATTGGTGTAAGTGAACATTCTAATTCTGGGTATTCATGATCCTTTTCTTGTTCGGTATCCACTTTCTCTTTTTCAGTTTTTGTTTCTTTTTACATTCTTGTTTCCAATTCTTTTCCACTTCATAACTGTATCGCTTTTATCTATTCTTTTCGTTGATCTTTAGGATTTGGTTCCACAGTACTAGGAAAAGTTCCCAATGTTTGGTTACTAAGCGCGATATGTCCTAATTGATTTTCAATATTCTTAACAGCAGTTCCTTGATTTTGTAATTGATTTTCTTTAATTTGTAATTGATTTCCTTGATTCTACAATTGTTGACCCATGTTTATTATCAGCTCTTCCATAGACAATTTCTTCTACTTAATTTGAGTGTTACTGTTAAATCCTGGAGGATATGAAGGTCTATAGTTAACATTTCCTTGGTTGGTTGAATGTCCTAATGGGTTCAATGGGTTGTTCGCCCATTATTAATTTGCAGAAGAATTGTTATTCCAATTAAAATTTGGATGATTATTCCAACCTGGGTTATAATAGTTTGAATAAGTGTTGTTGGGTCTAAGAATAGTATTTAAAGTCTCATATGAAGGTTAAACGTCCACAAATTGCCCAGATGAATTCTCTTCCATCATAGGAGGTGTTGGAGAATAATTCATCCTCATAATGATCTAAATTCTTTGATATTGCAACAATCTGCGAAGCAAACATAGATATTGCATTAGAATCATGGATACTTTTGATATTGCAGCAATCTGCAAAGCTAACATAGATATTGCAGCAGAATCATGGATACTAGCTAACAGTAATTTGTGAAGCTAACATAGATATTGCATCAGAATCATGGATACTAGCTACTCTTTTAGTAGCAATCTGTGAAGCTAACGTAGATATTGCATCAGAATCATGGATACTAGCTACTCTTTTAGCCAATCTGTGAAGCTAACATAGATATTGCATCAGAATCATGGATACTAGATACTCTTTTAGGATTTACTATCATAGGAGGTGTTGAAGAATAATTCATCCCATAATGATTTAATTTCTTTGATATTGCAGCCACAGTAGGTGTTGGAGAATAATTCATTCCATAATGATCTAATTTCTTTGATATTGCAGCAATCTACGAAACTAACATAGATATTGCATCAGAATCATGGATACCAGCTACTCTTTCAGGATTTACCCTTTCAGAGGGCCATTGAAAATTGTTGGTGGCCATCTCTTCTATTAATGAATAAGCCTCATAAAAAAGTTTTGACATTAAAGAACCACTAGCCACAACATCTATAATAGATTTAAGTGATCCCACTAATCCATTATAAAAAGTTTAAATTATCAGCCAATCTGGTAACGAATGATGAGGGCATTTCCTAAGAAGATCTTTAAATCTCTCCCAAGCTTGTATGTTGACTTTCCTACAATTTGACAGAACGATGTTATGTCATTTCTAAGTTTAGACGTTTTGGGTGGAAGGAAATATTTGGATAGAAATTTCTGTGAAAGTTCTCCCCATGTTCTAATAGATCCTGGTGCTAATAAATTTAACCACATTTTAGCCTTATCTCGCAGTGAAAAAGGAAAAAGTCTAAGTCTAACAACATCATTTGAAACTTTGCCATATTTAAAAGTAGTACATAGTTCTAAGAAACTAGTGAGGAGTAAATTAGGATCTTCATTTAGTGTACCTCTGAGATGATTATTCTGTACCATTTGGATAATAGCAGGTTTAAGCTCAAATGAATTAGCACCTACATCAGGATTTTAAATAGATAAGTAAATTTCATCTGCTGTAGGATTTATATAATCTCATAGGGGTTTAGGTTGGTGTTCATTTTCTATTCCTTGATTGTTCATGTTGTTTTCCATTGTATCATAATTTCAAGGTTCTCTTCTCAATCTTCTAATTTTTCTAACAGTGCGTTCTAATTCCGAATCACAGGGTATAAGATTTTTTGGTCCAAATTTATGCATACAATTTGAAATCAATACAGAGTAAAACAATTAACTGAATATGAAAATAAGTTACAATTCAAGTAAAAATTTTTCTAATAATCCTAATTTGTCTGTTACTCTAATTGTGATTCTTTTTACTCCCCGACAACGGCGCCAGAAAGTTGACATCGACTTTATATATGCTTAAAAATATAAGTATTTAATACTGCTGCTAAAAGATTTAATTCCTCAGCAACTATACCAAAACTTAATAACAGTTATAGATTCGATAAAGATGGATGTATAAAATATTCAACAATTATAAAGTCACACTTATCAATGCAAGTATATGTATTGCTCAAGTAATATAGAGCTCTAACAGAGTCCTAGATATCGATCCCACATGGAGTAATATTAGAATTACAAACTAAGGCTTTAGAAAAGCAATACTCAATTGCAACAATGGAATTCAATTTACTTATTGTCACTAATAAGCAATTGAAATAAATATGTAATTTTTAATAACTCTTAAATAACTAATTATAATAATGAGGTTTTTAATGTGATATTCAATATATAAGAAAGCATACTTCTCTTTGTCAAGCAGTTATAGTGAATGGATAAAGTGAATCAATGCACTTTGTATTGTGCCAAATGGGAGCATACCTATTCTTTACCCTTTGGTCTAGGCATAAAGAACATTGACTAATCCTAAGCTTATTTACTAAATTTGCGGCTAAGCTAGGAGGATACCGGCTCTCACTTTGGAGCTCCCACGCTCCCCTTTCCTGAGGGCTAACATCTACACTTCAACACCCAAATGATAGGGCCGAATTGGGGATTTTAGTCTGTCACTCTAAAATCTCCAATTCTATGACAGATAATTTTATTTCCTAATTTATTTATACCCAACATCTAAGGTCTTTGACCTCCTTGAATCTTGGATGTAATCTTCACTTTAGTTGTAAAACTCAACATATTTTATTTTGACCTCCATAAATCTTGGATGTAATCTTCACTTTAGTTGTAAAACTCAACATATTTTAAAACCTCCCTCAATCTTGGATGTAATCTTCACTTTAGTTGTAAAACTCAACATATTTTAACAAATAATTGTCCAGATTGAAAGTAAATTAAGATCGAAGTGAAAAGATCATCACAATTTCTTAAACATTTTCATAATTGGGCAGATTGAAAGTAAATTAAGATCAAAGTGAAAAGATCATCACAATTTCTTAAACATTTTCATGCAAGATTGAAAGTAAATTAATGAAAAGATCATCACAATTTCTTAAACATTTTCATGGTTTCACCATATCAAATCACCATTTCACAAATCTCAAGACAAGGAGAAAGACAAAGAAAACTACTCATTTCTCAAGGGGAAAACACAACAAAACTCGGAATTCATTTATAAAATCAAAGTCATACAAACTACAATAATAAATAAACTTATCTCTAATTTCTCCCCAAGAAAACTCCTCGAAGTTCCTCTGAATCTCTTCCTTTCTTTACAGCATACATAATTCCTCTTCGAAGAGGCAAGGAAGACGAAATCTCTCACTTTCTTTCCACTCTTACAATCTCTCGAAGAATTCCTCACAATTTAGACTCTCTATACTTTTTTCACCCTGCAATTTTGAGTCCCTCCCCTCTCTATTTTTGGCCAAAGTCTTCTCTTTAAAGATGTGGATGAGCTTTCCCAAGAGTTGCCTAAGCACCCATCCAAAATTCATCCTCATCCAATGCCTAGTTGAGCATAACTGTCGAGCTCACCGTTGGCGGCTCGTGGGTGCCGTTGGTGGGCCTTCTAAGTGAATTAATTCTGGAGTCTCGGGAAAATCTTGTCGGCGGCGTCGTTGGGCTTGCTGTCGGCACCCTAGTTCAAATCTTCACATTTTGGTCCTTTTCGCTCCAAATTCGCTCCTTTTTGCATATTTTTGCTCCAATGTCCCTAATTCATCATTCTTACAACAAAACATAAAAATATCTTTCTTTAAAGTGCAATATCATCAAAAACATTATAAAATAAGTATGAAAATCTCAACATATTTTTCTTTGGTCAGCCCGCAACAGCTACCGACCCCTAGTACGATGGAGTACTACATGATAAGTAAAGTAAATAAAAGAGAATTTGAATTTTACGAAGAAGTTCGGGGAAAATTGATCAACATACTAGAGAGATTAGAACTCTATACTAGAGTCTTCTCAGAGACTGACGAACAAAATATACTTGACTGCATTTTTGACCTAAGGGACAGAGGTTGAGCGGGTTTACTTATGGAAAGGACCGATTCCGATCCAAGGAAATGGATGCGATGAAAATGGAGGATTACTAAACAGTGTGGTTGCTGCTAGAACTTCACAAATGACAGACAAGGGAATCTGCCTCGGATCCTCAGACACGATCAAGTAGATCCACTACCGTCAATGATAAAGTGAATGATCAAAAGAATGGTTAGATGGAGTATTTTGCGAGCTACCTGCATCCCAAACAGCTGCATCATCAACATATATGACGAGAGAGACTGCATACCTCCTCACAATGATCATCATGATTTTGTAAAACCCTTCTGCACGGTCTCATTTCTGAGCAAGAGCAATATTTTATTTGAGAAATAAATTGATATTGTCGGCCCCGGTGAGTTTAGAGGTTCTGTGGAGATTCTTCTATGAGTCGGTTCAGTGCTCGTTCTTAAGGGAAATGGTGCATATGTCTCCAAACATTGCAATCTAGCGGTACGACACCGTAGGGTGTCTGTGACTTTCCGCATGATGGATGACAGCAAAATGCCATATGGATTCCAGTCGGACCCGAAATTGGAAGAGTTACTACCATACGAGCTATGACAGAGTTGTACCTCTAAGTATATGTGTAGGGAACTCTTATCCTGGAGCATGGCTTAGAAGGTCTGCTTGATCAAGAGCTTTTTGTACCTGGTACAGATGGTCAAAGGGTTCACTTTTTTTTTATATAGCAACAAGATATGTATCTGATACATTCTGTCAACAATGTATTCATGACATGAGATGATCTGGATGTACTCCAACATGGACTATATATTGTACCCTTTTTGAGGCGTTAGCCTATGTTTGATTTATAAAATCTTTATTGAAGGAGATTAATGGAAATTTCTAAAAAATGTGCCTTTTTTGTCGGTTGCCTTTTTGTGCGATGAATGAAAGGCACGAACCACGTGTTGATTGAAGATTTCCATGAACAAAAAATGAAACAACAAATCTTTAACAAAAAATAAAATTTAAATAAAAATAATAACCACTGAATAAACAACAAAACAAATTTCACTTGAAAGTCAACCAACTAAAATTAAAACTTTAAAAATATATTTTGAAAAAATTAAATGTGATAAAAAGAACAAGATAAGGAAACAAATCTGTTGAGTGGATTCTCTCATTTTCAGAGTTTCTTACTCTTTGTGTGCGCAGCACAACCATCTTTATTTGCATTAACTCTATTCACATCCCCGCAAAATTTCACATTCTGCACAAAACCTCACAAATCTCTGCAAATCTTCTTCAATAAAATCAACCATTTCAAGTGACACATCTCTGTAAATTCAACATCACAAACTCTCGACACTGTTTTCATATTACTCTTAGGGTTAGTACCCAAATTTTGACTCCCCATATCCGAGGATCGGTGTAAGGCCCCCTTTAATGGATGTTAAGGCTTCCGATTTCTTCAAATTTCAAATTCTCTGACAATTGGTGTGAGGCTCCCTTCAATGGATTTTAAAGATTTTGATTCCTTCAAATTTCAAATTCTCTGAAGATCGTTGTGAGGCCCCCTTCAATGGATGTTAAGGCTTCCGATTCCTTCAAATTTCAAATTCTCCAAAATCGGTGTTGGGCCGCCCTTCAATGGATGTTACGACTTTAGATTTCTTCAAATTTCAAATTCTTCTAAGATCGGTGTGAGGCCCCCTTCAATGAATGTTATGGCTTCCGATTTCTTTACATATTCTATTCACATATTCTCCACGAATTCACATGTGTGAATCTGCATATTTTCTGCATAAGCACACATATTTTCTTGTCACCGCTTGGGTTGGATGTGAGTCCTAGTGTTTTCCTTCCTAACATGACACATATTTTTTTGTCACCGCTTGGGTTGGATGTAAGTCCTAGTGATTTCCTTTCTAACATGACACATAATTTTCTCGTTACCTCTTGAGTTGGATGTGAGTCCTGGTGCTTTCCTTCTTAATGTAACACACATATTTTCTTGTCACCGCTTGGGTTGGATGTGAGTCCTAGTGCTTTCCTTCCTAGCGTGACGTATTTGGTTGTATATGAGTCCTAGTGCTTTCCTTTATAACGTGACACACATATTTTCTCGTTACCTCTTGAGTTGGATGTGAGTCCTCGTGCTTTCCTTCTCAATGCAACGCACATATTTTCTTGTCACCTCTTGGGTTGGATGTGAGTCCTAGTTCTTTCTTTTCTAACGTGACACATATATTGTCTCGTTACCTCTTGAGTTGGATGTGAGTCCTAGTGCTTTCCTTCTCAATGTAACACACATTTTTTCTTGTCACCACTTGGGTTGGATGTGAGTCCTAGTGCTTTCCTTCCTAGCGTGGCGCACATATTTTCTTATCACCTCTTGGGTTGGATTTGAGTCCTAGTGCTTTCCTTCCAAAAGGGACAAACATATTTTCTTGTTACCACTTGAGTTGGATGTGAGTCCTAGCGCTTTCCTCCTCAATGTAGCAGATATTTTCTTTGGAGCCGGATGTGGGCCTCTGTGTTTTCCATCTCGATTTGGTCCTCCCACACAATCCTATTCTTATATTTTGAATAAAGTTTCAAGACCAACTTAAATGGATTATGACATATGATTCTTATTTTGGGATTGATACCCAAATTTCAATTTCCATCTCGGGGTTAGCACTTATATACTGACTCCTGTCCATTAAAATACCTAAAATTTAATAACTCAAAATTCACTCTCGAGTCCTCAGCGAGAGTCCCTACTCCTTGATTTCAATCAGACGATCACCTGCTAATTCCCCAGTAGAAACAAATCATACCCACAACTCTACACATACTTTTGGGTCTGTTGACTTAGGAGTTTGTATTGGTTTTAGTTGATCTCGTCGGTCGACGCCAATACACACGGTGTGCTTGCCCAGCACACCACGTCTATTGGGAGTCCATTTGTTGACCTCACTTTTGGTTGAGGTTTAGTTTTTCCTCTTTAGTAGCCTAAGGTCACTATAGGATTTTCCTATTGACTATTCTTAGAAAACTAGACATGGAACCCTCACCATTAGAAACATTGACTTTTCTATTGACTATTCTTAGAAAACTAAACAAGGAACCCTCACCATCAGAAACTCTACACTTATTTTCTTATTGACTATTCTTAGAAAACTAGACAAGGAACTCTCACCATTAGAAATTCTACAATTTTCTATTGACTATTCTTAGAAAACTAGACATGGAACCCTCACCATTAGAAATTCCAAACTTCTTACTAGAAAACTAGACAAGGAACCCTCACCATTAGAAATTTCAAAGTCTTCTCTACTCAACATGAAGTTCCACATATTAGTCATAACCTCTAGCACTTAGTAGGTGAGGTCATTATAAGGGAACTCAAGATAAGTCACCATTAGGATTGCTTGACCTTAAGGTTGACCCTAGGTGTTAGTCTAGGGCTAAGGCACTCACTTGCAATCACTTGCACTCACAATCACTCACTATCCTAAACTTAAACTTATAGGCTTTGGTCCCTTGATACTTATGGGAGACTCATGTATGTGGTCTCTTAAACCCATTAGTCTTGGGCTAGGGTTTGCCTAAGATCACAATATAGAGGACCCAAAATAGGGTTTCAATTGGTCCGTGGCTTATTGATGATGGTTGGTACCTCAACTCTACCAAGACACCCAACTTAGCCTTTTGCCCCTATATTCCCCCAAATTACCTAGAAACCTTTGGGACCCCAAATTTGGCTAAAATTTACAAATCTAGCCAAAATACCCAACTTGACTCAAAAATCATTTCAAACACCTTGAAAACACCCAAATTACCCAAAATCACCAAAATTAACCAAATTACCAAAATACCCCTCCTTACCCCAAAATTTCGAAAATTTGAAAAAATATCAAAAATTCCTGAAACCTCCCATATATTCCCAATTTCATTTTTCTCAACTATCACATGACTCAATTTGGCTAATTTAACCATCTTTGATCAAAACCCCCAAATTACCCTTTAAAGGGCAATATTTTCCCCAAATCACTTCAAATGTCCATCAATTTGATCCCAATATCCCAAAATTTCAATCCCAAACCCAATTTTACCTTTAATATGACCAAAAAAAACCAAATCTAAGCTCAATTGACCCATTCTTTGAGCCAAATTTTGATTTAGAACAAAGCCCCAATTTTGGCCCCATGACTTGATTCCACCAAATTGAACCCTTGGCCTAATCCATTTGCCACAATTTGTGTTGAAAAACCTTCATAACATCCCCATATATCAAACTTAACCTTCAATTGGCCTTGATGAAACCTAAAATTCATTTGATTTCAACCTAAGTCCAAAAGCCCCAAATTTGCCCCAAATTGGCCATGTCTCAAAATCTCACCAAATTGATTGCCTTAGCCCCAAAATTTCCACTCCATCCCTTCATGAAAAATCTTCACAACACCTATCTTGATCATTTGAACCATTCAATTTAGACTTATCCCAAGGCTAACCCAACCTAGCCCATGTCTAGCCCAACATACCCAAAATTGACCAAATTTTAAAAATCGCTCAAATTGACCCACCAATTGAACTCAAAATCACTTCAACCCTTCACCAAAGATCTTCATAAAAATCATCTATACAACGTTGATCAATAAATTGGGTCAAGTGACATGGCTAACCTAGAACCAACTTTGATAACTTGAACCAACATTGAACCTATGCATTAAAGATGGCCTAACTACCCCAAAGTCATCAAATTAACTCCACCTCAGCCAGGGATTAGACCCTAAGACTGAGAAAAAAGCCCATCTAACCACCAAAATTAAGCCGTGGACCAAAGGTCCCCCAAATTAATGGATTTTATTTCCAAAAATGCACATGCTTAAGATACACTTACCAAAACTAAACCTCATTGCATTAAGTTTCTTTGACAGATTCCTCTAGATGCCCTGAGCACCTAGCCACCTCCCCCTGTCGGCCTAGTCGGCGGAGAAGCTCAAAACTAAGAATCACCCCCATGGAAATTCACCCAAATTAAACCTAGAGGCCAGCTCAGCCAAACCAAATTGTAAAGCATCTCTGCCCTGCACCTAAGCACCACAATGTACCCAAACATTTTCCCTGAGAGCCACCCCATGGCCATTTTTATAAAAACTCACCTCCACGGCCATGAGAAATGTGCTAAAATTTTCTCAGAGAGAGCTTCCCAAATCACTCATAAAGCTTCTTTGAGACCTCCACAGCCCATTCAATTCACTCCATTGCCTTGATTCGCCCTGTGTAACCCTAATTTTTAGCTTAAAAATAAGGGTAGAAATAGGAAATCCCTAATAGCTCCACCAAACTTCAATTGCTCGTGCCCACACCTTCAAAATAGCAAGAGAAGACAAAACCCCATCAAATTACCCTCTGAAATAGTCTCTAAAATAGCTCTAGACCAACACCCAAAATTGTTCTTAATCAAAATCATACCTAGGCTTTACAGCATGATCAAAGCCTTAATCTCTAGCCTCCTTGGATCCCAGCAAACATGCCAAGACCCTCTGATTGAAGCTTCACTTCTCAGAGCCTCGGTATAAAGGTTCTCCTCCTCCCGAGCCTACTTTTATTCCTCATTTATTTAAGCTTAATTTAATTGCATGATTACCGTATAGATATGTTCATCTCACTTAGACGAGTCCCTAGAATCAAACCCGAGGTGATTTGGTTGAGTCTAGGATGAGATCTTTGGGTTTTAGTGTGGACGGTCACGGGATCACTCTATCGGGGATGATGACGGGGAGCCGTCCGATCATGCGTGTATCGGATGGACAGAGGAGATCGAGTCGGACAGTGCTTCCTTACATGAACCACGGGCCGATTCAACGCTGAGGTGGATGGCGGTGTCAAATAGGAGCACACCGCGTAGAGCTTTGGAGACGCCGTATGATGATGTGGCACCGCACATTTGAATTGATAAATAGGGATTTAATTAATTTAGAAAATAACCGCTAGCCTTAAAAATTCATATCGTGGTGTAGACAAATCTCAAAAAATAAAATAAAAATACCCTCTTGCTCAGTGAATAGAGGAAAATAAAGTGGAAATAATTTTAAGTTCATGTGATGCATATTTTATTGTTAATTAATTAAATACTCATTTGAATCTTTTGATTCTCCATGCATGTAATAACATCACATGGCTTGAAATTTTAGCATGTTGTTGCCTTTGTATTACGGAACATTCCCTGATTTTTCCAAAGTCAGAGGAGGTCCCTAAACAAAGAATAATATTTTTCAAGTTTATATGCATTATTGGCTTAAATTAATCATGAAAATTAGCATGATGCTCAGAAAAATCCAGGAAAATTTTGGAAGGTTTACTATGACAAGAGAACCCTTAGAAAAATTTCTCATGAGCCAAGTCATTCAAAATACACCAAATCTTTACAAACTCAAAATCACTAAAATAATTAACTTTGAAAAATACAAACAAGAAAAAGTCTTAATTTTTTATCTCTACTATTTTTTAGGATCCAGAGAACTTACCATAAAGATTACGAATATTTTGAGTTCATTTGGTAACTTAAGTTGATTTTTAATGATAAATAACATTTTTGGCACAAAAATAATTTTTAAAAATCAAAATATAACTTGAAAAATTATAAAACTTCTTTTTTTGAGTTCTCTGTGATCAAGGGTATTTTCTAAAAATAAAATGGAGTTTAAAACAAAAATTTTATTTTTAGCCTATTTTTAAAATATTTAAAATAGTTAAAATCCATAAAAATCATAAAAATAATAAAATTCATGAAAATGTTCTAAATTTTTTCCTATGGACTTAAGAGAAATTGAAATATTTTTTCCGGTTTTCTAAATAAAGATACTGAATTTTAAAGCTAAAAAATAATTTTTAAAGGCTAAAATGAGTTTTCATTAAAAATAATTTCAATAAATAAAATAAAATTCATAAAAATATAAAATTTTCTCTTCTGAGTTCTCTAACCTCAGGAAGACTGTTGAAAAATATGAAACTTAAGTTTCCACATTTAAAATATTTTATATTTAATAAATATCCTAGAAATTAAAATAATTCTTAAAATTCATATAAATTCAAAAAATCATGAAATTTCGTCCAAAGGCTCCTCTAGTCTAGGTCTACGCAATAAAAATTTTAAGAGACTAGAATTTACCTTAATCAAGTTAGGAATTTTCTTTGAAAAATCCTATTTTTACATGAAAATAATTATATAAATTGAGTTAAATTTTCAAAAATCACATTATCTCCTCTGATGTCTCAATTGAACCATGAATGAGGTAGGATAGAAATTTCAAAGTCATTTGAATTGAATTTGACAAATTATGAAAAGTTAGATCCTTAGGGACAAGAATGTAATTTTGAAAATTTAGCCTTAATTAACATTTAGGCTTAATTTAAAGAGGGAAATGGGTAACCTATGATCTTAATTTGGATGTTTGAAACATAAGTGGTTAATTTGTAGAAACCAACCTCACTTTCCCAATTGAAAAGATAAGTTAATAAATTTCAAAATTATTAAAATTTGGAAGTTTATTAAAATAAAATGAAACTAGGGCTTAGAGGTATGACTTTTGAAGTCAATAACTAATCAATTTAATACGTCTATTTTGATTTTCAATTAAAATTCAAATCATGAATTATGGCCACCTAAAGTTTAAACTTTTCAAAATAAATTAAGAAACTCACCTAGGTCTTAAGGGCTTAGTAGTGACTTAGGCTAAATCAAGTTTCATTTAAATAAGCCTGGGTCTTAAGGGCTTAGTAGTGACTTAGGCTAAATCAAGTTTCATTTAAATGAGGATTAGAAAAGTCTTAAGGGCTTAGTAGTGACTTAGGCTAAATCAAGTTTCATTTAAATGAGGATTAGAAAAAGTTTTAAGGGCTTAATAGTGACTTAGGCTAAATCAAGTTTCATTTAAATGAGGATTAGAAAAGTAAATTGAAAATTAGAACATCTTTCAAACACTACAAGCCCAATATTTTCAAAACTAACTAAGACACTCACCTAGGTCTTAAGGGCTTAGTAGTGACTTAGGCTAAACAAGGATTTGAAAAGTAAATATCAATTAAAACTAAGACGTCTTTCAAACACTACAAGCCTAATTAGGACTATGATTAGAAAAGTAAACATCATTGAAAATTAAAACATCTTTCAAACACTACAAGCCCAATTAGCCTGGGTCTTAAGGGCTTAGTAGTGACTTAGGCTAAATCAAGTTTCATTTAAATGAGGATTAGAAAAGTCTTAAGGGCTTAGTAGTGACTTAGGCTAAATCAAGTTTCATTTAAATGAGGATTAGAAAAAGTTTTAAGGGCTTAATAGTGACTTAGGCTAAATCAAGTTTCATTTAAATGAGGATTAGAAAAGTACAGCTTAGTAGTGACTTAGGCTAAATCAAGTTTCATTTAAATAAGGATTAGAAAAGTAAATATCATTAAAAATTAAAACAACTTTCAAACATTACAAGTCTAATTATAACAAAAAATTTGTTTAAGTGTTCCAACAACACTAACTTGCCTCTTTAAGAATCTTCACCCGCATAATTGTCAAAATTAAATTACAGATGATAATTACCTTACTCTTAGGGATAATTGAGACATCAATGTTCATTGAGCATTAGGGTGTTTATAGAATGAATTATTAAGCAACATAATAAGTTTAAAAGAACTCGAGATTTTCCACCAGGTAGCGAGAGAGTAGCACATACCTGCTTTATTCTCTAGATCTGTTGGATACATCAGAGATCTACTAAACTTAATATATTTTGCTTGACAACATCATCCTTAATTAAACTTCGAAGGACCCACCAAGATATGACCTAGGGTTAGGTAGGTCGTCAAAATTTTACTTTCCAGTCTTATATAAACCGCCTTAACATGCCTTTTGAGTTTTAGGTGGTGGAACGAGAGACTCGCCAGGTAAGCTTTTATAGTTTTCAGTGTTGTCTTTCTTGTATTTTCATACTATGTTTTTATACCTGCAAACTTGCATGCTAAACAACGATGTCAGCCTGCATGAAAACTAAAACTATTAGGATAGCCACAAAACCAAAACCAAAATAAAAAATTAAAATCAACCAAGATAAAATTCACCTCCACAATATTTAAAATATAAAACAACTAAAAATTTAATCACAAACATCACACAAAACTACAACTTCAACTAAATTAAGATGTCTCTATCGAGTAATCGGAAATCCCTCAGAGGAGGTAACCTATGGTTGCTAACGAGGCTTCCCACGATCTAAATGAAATTATGGAACTCATTAAGTTAAGTTTAGTAAGTTCATTTGGACTAAGTGAATCCTATAGAAAATAGTGGTGCTGGAACAAGGGAACCGTAGAATCCTAACCGGTGTCGCTCTAATCAACTTTAATATGCCCCCATAAAATTTAAAGAACTTTAACCATAGGGTCACCTGATTTGACATCATAGCTTGACACACTAAAAAACTCAAACTCATCGCGGCAAGGAGCTTGGAGCTTGTTGACCTAATTTTTGAGGTCTTCTTTTCCCTTCTCTAGATACCCTAGGATCTAGCCTTAAGATCTCCCTATTTTGACTCTCTTACAGGACTAGACTGGAACCCACACTCCTTAGAAATTCAAGTCATTTCTTCGTTCTTTGTAGTTTCATATGGACGGTTTTAGATCCTAAATACTCAATTGAGTCGGTCAAAATGCTGACATATTGAAGCTCAAATTGAGCTCCTACAGAAATTTGAAAACGTAGGTGGATACTGTGATGCGTGCAATATTTGACTTGCCACTACGAGCGATATGTTTGACTTTGGTCGTCACATATGTGAGGACCGGTCAATAATATACTCGTTAAATGGCTCCGATCGGGTCAAAATAATTTCATTTGTCGTGCCACGTGCGAATTGAATTTAATTTGACGCGATCAATGACGAATTTGTCCAGATGACTCCGGATAACGGATTGAATCACGTCGTTGCGTCCGGAACATTGATTTTAGCTAGGGAGGACACACATTTTATCAGGGCTCCAAGCGCGAGTAGATCACACAAAATTTAGTATTTTCTTATTATTTTCTGAAATAAAAATATATATATGTGATAAAGTTTTTTTTATTAAAATAAAAGATTTTTTCTAGAAAAAGAAAACAAAAAAAACTAATCCTAAACTCTCCTTCACGTGCAGTCCCTCCCTCTTCTTGGGACCAAATTTTGCCCTATCTCTTTTGCTTCTCTCAGCTGAGTATCGATGGCCCTATTGCCTGTTTCTTCGGTCACCCTCTTCCTCTCTGGTGGCATTTTATCTCTTTCTCCGGTTATGACTGCCGGTTACTTTCTTGTAACGGCCTCTCCCGCTCATGAGCTCGTAGCTCGCATTCTTGAGATCGAATGGGTACCTTTTCGTGAGCTTCTCCTCCCCTCACTCAACTATAAATACCCCCATGGGGGAGAGATAGAGGATGACGTTTTTTTTTTCTTGAGATTTTGAAGGGATTTTTTGCCGGAAGCTTTCATCTCGTGACTTCTTCTTACTCTTTTCATTTCTTGAGCTAGTGAGAAATCGAGGTCAGATTTCAGTTATTTTGAGAACTGGTTATTCTTGATCATGATTTTGATAGATTAATACCACAGTTATATTATTTGACCCTATTCAAATTCATGTGTTGAGATCTTTTGGGTATCAAATGCTATAGTTCCTGTTCTTCTTTCTGCTCTTACTTGAATGCATATACATGGATTATTTCCTTATGGTTTTGAAATAACTATTTGGGGCTTTAATTTTCTATTTCCTTTGCTGCCTTATTTGAATATACATTAGGAATTCATCTATGGGTTTTTGAGGATTTTTTTGGGAGTTGCAGCTTTGCTTCCTCTGCTGCCTTCTTCGAATGTACATTGGGATAATATATTTTGGCTTTTGAGGATAGTTTTGGGATTGTAATCTTGTTTTCTTGATGCCTTATTCAAGAATATTTGCTTAGACGTTTCTTTTTGCCTTGTTTTCTTTTAAGCTGCTCGATTACTCTTATTTGAAGGAGATTTTGGACTTATTTGGCAAAGTGGGCTTCATTTTTTTAGCTTCACGGTTTGTTTGAATTTGAAATAGATGTACATGGATTCTTTTGATATTTGGGGGATGTTATTGTGCTTCCCTATTTTGCCCATTCGCATAAAGATGTTGGTGATCTATTTCATAGCTTTGATAAATTGTTTGGGGGGTTCGATTTTGTTCTTCTTGGTGTCCATATTAGAACATATGTATGAAGATTGTTTTGGTTTGCAATATTAGCTTGAAGTTGTGGTTTTCTTTCTCCTGGCTGCCTCTATTTGAATACATAAAATAGAGCTATTCTTTTGATTTTGAACAATTTTGTGGGGCTCAGTTTTGCTGCTCTTTCGTTCGAATATACTTTGAAGGATCTTAGATGCTTTAGGCAACTATTATAATGTCTCAATTTTTCTCTCCTTGTTATCCCTATTTTAATGCATACAATAGAGATTATATTTTTGACTTTGAACATCTATTTAGAACTGGCTTCTAGTTTGTCTGGTTCGTATGAATTTTTGGAACTTGAATTGGCTCGGAATATCAATTTGGGAATTACAACTTTGCTCCCTTGATTGTCTTACTCGAAAGTATATACATACATATTGATAACATCCTTTTGGTTTGGAAAATTAACTTTGGAGCTCAGTCTGGGGGTTCTTATGATGGTTCGGTTTAGCCTTTTAACTTGAATTTAAACTTAGATTTTAATGTCTTAATTGTTACCTTTTATAAAATTCAATTTCAGTTTTGTGATGGTTTAAACTTAGTCCTTTATAACATGCTTGGTTTTTGCTCTCTTTACTTACCTTTGTTTAAATATATGTTGGAAACCATTTTTAGGGTTTGATGAATGCATGTGGAGCTCGTTTTTTGCTCTCTTTACTTCCCTTTGTTTAAATATATGTTGGAAATCTCTTTTTGGTTTAAAGAATACATGTGGAGCACGGTTTTTGCCCTTTTTGCTTCCCTTTGTTTAAATACCTGTTGGGGATTATTTTTCTGGTTTAAAGAATACATGTGGGTTTCGGTTCTGGCTCTCTTTGCTCTGCTTAATTTAAATATATCCTGAAAATCAGTCTTTATGGGATGAAAAACATATTTAGGCTGCCCCCTCATTTGAGTATTGCAGGAAATCAATTTTTTATGGCATGGAAGATGTATTTGGGGACTTTGTTGTGGTCCTCTTTGCTGCTCCTTATTCAAATAACTGTTGGATTTTTTTTATGCTTTAAAATATATGTTTAGATCCAATTTTAATCTCTTGTTAGAATTAGCTTCCTATTTACATAAATTTTGTAAGTTTGAACTTGGAAAAAATGTATTTTTCCTTGAAAAGTTGATAAAGTATGTAAAGATCACATATACAAGTTTAAAGTTTGAACCCAAAAGTAGAAGGTGGATGTTATAGAAATACTTAAATAGATGATTCTTTCATTTCTCTTGATATAGAATGTATAAAATTTGTTGAATGAGCATATGAAATATTGAGGTGGCCTATTAATTCGAGATGAGGGGTAATAGGCAATGATGCAAGAGAACCATTGGAAAACTTAGTTTATAGCTGAAATATAAAATCAATATTTAATTAGTGCGATGCCCTTTCACCCCTAGATCATTAACAGCTCTAACCCTTTTTCAAAAGTTTCAAGAATTGGTACTCACAAAAGAATAGATACTACGGACACTACTCATATACTACGGACACTGCACAGATATTACACTCACGAAAGAACATATATGACACTACACTGTAGACACCATATCCTGACTAATACATGCATACATTGGATATCACCTGCACATACATTTCATACATAACATAGTACATCTTGCACACTACATATAAATATACCACATATCTTTATTTGATGGATCTAAGTATTATCATATCACCTTCTTTTATACTACAGACACTATATCCACACATTACACCCTGCACGACAGTTATTACATATCATGTATAGATACTATGGGTTTTATGCAGATATTACACTTGCACAAGAAACAAATATTACACTCATACACTATATAGTTCACACACTATGCCATACACGACAAATATTACATTTCACATGCACATGTATTGCATATTGATAAGTTCAGATACTACACTTCATGTATAGGTTCACGACACTTTGAGTAGTTCAGATACTACTCTATTCACCTATTCACTAAATGATAGGGTCTAAGACTGTCTAATTATAGGGGTGATTCGTTGGTGGCCTCTAGTTGATGTCGATAGGTTGACCTCGATATATCAGTTGCCTGTGGGATTGAGATAGAGGAAAAGGGGGTCTTGTCTGAGCTTATCCCCAAATTGAAATCTAATATCCCATCTTGAGACTTTCACATGCTCATCATTTAACTTTTTCTTTTATAATCTGCAAATCTTTACTGACCCATTTATATCATATAATTGTAGTCTGTTTTGAAGCTTTAGCAGAATTTGATCAGGTACGTTTTTATTTATTTAATTTCCGTACTTTTTTTCCTGCATACTTCTTTTTATTTTGTACTGTACTGTACTTCGTTACATGTCCCATGCATTTTCTTAACGCATCTTACAACATAGTCTCTTTGTTTGTTATTTGTTGTACAATATACATTTACCAGCATTCACACTTTAGCTGCTACCTTTCTAGTATGTTTGTGCAATCCCCTAGGATAGGCCGTTCGAGGCATTTTTTTTATTATTGTTCTCTCTTCTCTCTCTCCTCTTCTCAAAACGAGACGACGATGTGGTCGGTTGATGATTCATCTTCGGACAACGGTCGAGACAACTACCAAAGACGGAAGGATGAGCTTATGCCTCGATTGACTTAAATAACATACCTATAAGACGTTGAGGTTGTTTGTCCGACACGACGTAAATCCTCACATTATCTTTTACGACTTTCTATGATTCTATATCTTACAACAAATCCTATACTTTTTAGGATTCCGAGGTCGTCGTTTAGTACGACATAAAGCCTCACATTTTCTCAGGCTATTTGCATATGATATATAGTACAAGTCTCAAACATCTAAATAATTTGCAAGACTGAAACATCAAATAATTTCTCTTTCAAAGATGTAAAGCCAAACCGTAAATTAGTTTGAGATGTTACTGAATCTCCTTCAGTATCTTTGACATCTCCTACTTTTCGTTCCTTTGGATTATGAAAATAACTGTTCCTATTTGAACTTATTCCATTTGATTTTCCCTATGGACAATCATGAAAACTTAAACGTTGAATTCTTGAAAACAAAACATCTGATCATTATCAAGAGTTTTCTTAGATGATGTTAGTTGTCTAAGATGTAATTAACTATAGGGGCTTGCTCTTATAGGGAATTTAAGAACCCAGATTAATCTAAACCTATTTAATCTGTGTATTAGATAGGGGCATTTGTCGGCTATAAATTTTGTAGATCAAAATAGAGTCATAAACTTCTAAGTTTAGATAGTTAAGTCTACCAATAAATGATACGTCCATCCTTCAAGATGATATACCATTTATGGTATCGTGCGCAGCTATTTAAACTATTAGATATATGAGGTCTACTTGGTCTCATCATTTTTCAAAAAATAAAAAGATACCATTTTCACAAAATTAAAATTATATTATATATAATAAATTCCAAATTTAAATTTTACAATCTTACTTTCGAAAGAAAAAATAACCGACAGAGCTAGCTTGGTGGGCAGCACAACCATCTTCAACAGCAAAAACTGTCTTCCTCGACTAAATCAATCTTCCTTCCTTAGATTTAAACAACGAAGCCATAGGACTTTCAGGTTGTTTGCTTATGCAACGTAAATCCTCATCTTATCTTTAGGCCTTTGTATAGCCCTACTATACAATATAAGCCCTAACTCGTCTTAGGGTTCCGAGGTTGTCGTTTCTCACGACCTAAATCCTCACATCTTCCAGGCTGTTTGTGTGATCGTTTAACACCCCTAACTAATAAAATTGATAGGATGAAACACCTAAATATTTCTCCTCAAAACTGAAGCCAAACATTAGGATAGTTTTGGAAGTCATCGGGGTTCTCCTCTGGATCCATGACATCCCCTAGTTCTTCCTCCTTTGGACTCTACAAAAAAATGTTCCAAATTTGAACCAATCCCCTTTCACACCTCTACGTCCGATCTAATTGAAAAGTCATACCCTTTGAAACTCCTTGAAGATAACATTTCCTGATTTTTATCGAGTCTTCTTAGGTGATTTTGGTCATTTAAGATGTAATTAACTATAAAGGCTTGCCCTTGTAGGAAGCATGTCCGAACTTAGCTTAATATAATAATCCTTTATTTTAAATAGGGGAACTTGTCAGCAAATACAAAGGTTTCGCAGACCAAACGGATGTCATATATTCCTTAGTTTATTTGATCGAGTAGTCTTGTGTTTATCCTTCGGGATAGATACAGGATTTGAGGTACAGTGCTCTTTCATTTTAGAGTCTTATGTTTATCTTTCGGGATAGATACAAAATTTGAGGTACAGTGCACTTTCATTTAAAATATGAAAAATATGGGGTCAGTTTGATTTTATATATATGTAAGTTAAAACATCCTTTCGAAGCGCGCGACGGGATTTTGATTCTGATGACCGACAGCTTCTTACGGGCAACTTTCCCCACCGAAAATAGTGCTGACATTATTTTATGAATAATAACGTTAAGCACTGAATGTTAGGATTCTACGCAAGTATACATATCATTATCAAGTAATACAAAACTTTCTATTTATGTCCTAAATATCGATCCCATGAGGACGATTTAAATTTGAAATATTAAATTAAGTAGAGAATTTATAGAAATATAATGAAATTATTGTCACTAATTTTGAATGTTTTAAATACTATCAAAACTAAATTATTAACTACTAGCAAGATTTAAATGCAAAGTTTAAGAAAGTAACTACTAAACTATGTTTATGTGATCAAGTTTTCTAATAAGAAAAAACATCTTTCATACTAGAATGAGTTTTTGGTGAAATTAGATGAAATAACTGGTTTAAATTTGTATTGAACCAAATATGAGCAAATTTAATTCTGTACCTTAATTCAATGTTATAGAAAATTATTGGCTAGGAGAATACTTGCTCCCACTCCAGAACTCCCACTTCCCTTCCCTCGAAGGCTAACTCTCGCTCTAGTTCTTATATTCTATGATCAAATTGGGGAATTTAGTCTGTCACCCTAAAAGTCTCCAATTCTACACCCAACAATGTATATTTTCCGAATTATTTACACTTAATTCCATGAACAAAATACTCTTTCATGGACTTAAAAGTGATTCTCACTTTGTTGTAGAACTCATACTCCATTTTCGGGATCATATGTTTCATAACTTATTTTAAAATTTCAATAGGCTAGATTGAAAAGTAAATTAAGGGTAGAGTTTAAAAACCAACACAATTTATTTTATATTTTAACATTAGCACATCCAAATTATCTTCTCGTTTCACCACATCTCAGAGTAGGGAGAAAGATAGAGGAAACTACTCCGACTTCATGAGAAAGATACCAAAAACAAAAATTTCATATATAAAAAAAGTTCATACAATATTAATAAACAAACAACACTTATCTGAAACTCTTTCTTAAAGTAAATCTCGTGTAGCCTCTCTTAGGAGATGTAGGAAGAAGAAATCTCTCACTTCTCTCCCTCTTCAAAACTTTTAGAGAATAGTTCACATTTAAACTCGCCACAAAAACTCAAAAATATAAATAAATTAAATGACTAACGGTGTGGAATGGTGTGGAAGGATGCAAAGTGGCATGAAGGGGGTCAAAGAGATGTAAAGAAAGACCATGAGCGAGCAGATGAGTACAAAGAGAGTCTTTTCTGATCAATTTTGTGTCTAATTAAAGCCTAAGGTCGATTTTCCAATATGTACATCCAAAAATTCTTTAAAAAGCATCCAAATTTGTCGAATCATTTAGAACCAGGGTCAGCACCGACACTGGCGCCGTCGGCACCCATTCTGGCACTGCCGGCACCAGTGGCCATTTAGTTTAGATAGAGCTTTATCAATCGGTGCCCAGTTTGGCACAGTCTGCGCTAAACAATCTTTCAAAAACTCCATTTTGACTCTAAATTTCATCCTTTTTACTTTTTTGCTTCAAGTCCTAAAATCAACAACCTACAATAAAACATGAAAAATACCTTCCTTTAAAGTGCAATATCACAAAAAATAAGTATAAATTATGGGTTTAAAAAAGCATATATTTTTAGCGTATCAAGAGACTGAACACAGTCGCATGACGTTTGAGTGGACATCCCACATATATGACATTAAAAGTGATGCCAACACGGATAATTAGGATTGTTAGATGATTGAGATGGTGTGGAAGTAAAGGAATCCATGGATCAACATTGTTGTTATTGATCTAAAGCTCTAATACCATAAAGAGAAGATAAATCAGAGAAAAAAGTTTGAAAATGTTATGTATCGTGTATTCGAGACACTAAAATTTTTTCTATCATTCATTACTTTTACCCATACATTGTTTCTCTATCTATTGCTTAGCTTGGCATAGCCTAATCATTTCATTGGTTTTTATTAAGGATATATGTTCACTTGGTGTGGTGACGCTGTAACCTATTCAATTGTTGTGGGTAGAGGTTTAAACTAGCCAAGCCTAAGTGAGCCAAGGTTCGGTTTGAGTTTGACTAGTTAAAAAATATCACTGTTTGTGTTTGACTCATTTATAAATTGAGCTCATAAAATTTATTTGTGTTCAGGTGGTTTTCTTAGTGAGACAAGCACGAGTTGTTCCTGAACAACAAGCCGTTTTGATAACCGTAGTCACACAGTTGTAGGTTCTTAATGGTGGATGTGAATTATAAATGTTATTATGTATATTGATGTATTCATTAAAATAGATTTTCTTATATGTATTTATTATTTAATTAATAGTATATACATATGAATAAAAAGATGGTGGCGGCTGGCTCTCTGGGTGCTCTGCTGGGGTTTCTGCGACATGACTAGTTGGAGGTTGATACACCAAAAATATATGCATTTTTAGACCCATATTATATACCTATTTTTGGCGATATTGTACTTTAATGGAAGATATTTTGATGTTTTTTTGCAGGTTATTGATTTTTAGGGTTTAAATCAAAAAGAAAGCTAAAAGGATGAAATTTGGAGTCAAAATGACATTTTTAAAGAAATGTTCTGCGCCGACAGCACCAACGGCGTAGAGCAAATTAATGCGAAGATTTTTTTCTCATCGTCGACGATGCCAAAGGCGGTGCAGACCCCGTTTCTAGAAGGTTTGAAGTATTTGGACGATTCTTTGAATAGTTTTTGGAGGCACCTCTTGGAGAACCGACCTTGGGCCTATTTGTGGCCGAATTTCATCAGAAAAAGTGCTCCTTTACATTTTTCACTCCTCTACTTTCTTTTTTTGCACCACATCATTCCATTCCACTTCCATATTGGAGTCAATTAGTGATTTTTCTTTCATAGTTTAGAGTTGTTGTGATGATATTTAGTGTGAAACATTTTGTAAGAGTGTTGGAGAAGGAGAAAAGTTAGAGATAACTTCTTCCTGCATTTCTAAGGAAAGGCTAAAAAGGATTTGATTTGAGAAAGTGTTTTAAGATAAGTATTGTTTGTTTATTAGTGTTGTATGAACTTTCTTTTATATATGAAATTTATGTTTTTCTATTTCTTTCTCATGAAGTTTGAGTAGTTCCCTCTATCTTTCTCTTTACTCTAAGATATGGTGAAATGAAGAGATAATATGAATGTGCCAATATTAAATTGTAAAATAAATTGTGATGTTTTTTCAACTCCGAACTTAATTTAATTTTTGATCTGGCCAATTGAATTTTTAAAATGTGTTGTGAAACATATGATCCGGGAAATGGAGTATGAGTTCTACAATAGAGTAAGGGTCACATTTGATTTCATGAAGGAGAAATTTGTTTAAGAAATTAAGTGTAAATAAATAGGGAAATATTCTTTTTTGGGTGTAGAATTGGAGAATCTTCATTTGATTTCATGAAGGAGAACATCATTTATGGAATTAAGTGCAAATAATAGGAAAATATTCTTTGTTAGGTGTAGAATTGGAGAACCTTCAGGGTGTGAGACTAAAATCTTCAATTCATTCTTAGTGTTTAAAAATTGAAGCGAGAGCTAGCCTACAAGTGAAGGGAAGTGGGAGCTGGTATCCTCCTAGCCTAGCCACGGATTTAGGGACTAAACACTGAGATTAGCCAATGATTTTCTATGTCCTATCTCAGGGTAGAGAATTAAAATTGCTCCTATTTGGCACAATACATAGTATGAACATTTATCTCATCTCATTTTACTACAGCCTCATTGTAGTGGGAAGGATGCTTTTTCACATAAGAATCTCCCTTACATAAACATAGTTAATAGATTAGCATTTACTATTTTAAATTTTACATATTTTATTTGATAATAGTTTAGAAATTTAATTTTGATTGCATCTCAATAATTGAAATTAGTGACTGTGATTTCAATTGACGTTTTGTGAATTTCCTAGCAAATTTGTCATTTCCAATTTAAACCTTCCCGTAGGATCGATATTTGGGGCTTAAATAGAATGTCCATCATTACTTAATAACAAAATGTATACTTGCATAGAATCCGAATATTAATTGATTATATTTATCTAAATTTTACACGATATATCGCAACAAAAAAAGTTGGACCAAGTTTTTGGCATCGTTACATGGGGAAGATAACGATTGAATTAAATAGTTTTGATAAATTAGGAAATTTAAAGATAATATATATACCATAAAAAATTATTATCATTATAAAATAAAATAAAATTTAAAAATTAAAAATCCAAAAAGATATATTTTTATTATAGTGTTTTACTTTGCTTACTTTATTTGTTTATGTGAAATATTGAATCTGAAGGTTTAGTACCTTACGATTCAGAATTAGAACGTACTATTAGAAAAAAATGAAAATAACAAAGAGAAATTAAAAATTTACAAGAAATGGCGAATAACTTAGATAATCTAATAAATGAAAATCGACAAAGACCACTAAAAGATTATGCAAATCCGACAGCTGATGAACTTCACTTGACAATTCAAAATCCTGATGTTGGTGCTAATTCATTTAAGCTTAAACCTGATATTGTCCAAATTATACAAAATAATCAGTTTGGAGGATCACCTAATGAAGATCCTAACTTACATCCTGCTATTTTTCTTTAAATTTAAATATGACGGAGTGTCTAATGATGCTGTTAGGCTTAGAGTTTTTCCTTTTTCATTAAGGGATAAAGCCAAGGATTGGTTAAATTTGTTACATCCTAGATCCATTACAACTTGGGGAGAACTATCACAAAAATTTTTGGCTAAATATTTTCCACCCTCAAAAAACACTAAGCTTAGAAATGATATTACATCATTTTTTTCAGTTTGAAGGGGAATTGATATATGAAGCCTACGAAATATTTAAAGATCTTCTTTAAAATTGTCTGCATCATGCTTTACCAGATTGTTTAATAATTCAAAAATTTTATAATGGATTAGTAGGATCACTGAGATCTATTATAGATGCTATTGCGGGTGGTTCATTAATTTCAAAACCTTTTGATGAAGCATATTCTTTAATTGAAGAAATGACTACTAATAACTTTCAATGGCCCTCTAAAAGGATAAATCCTAAGAGAGTAACTAGTATTTATGATTCTGATGCAATGTCTATTTTGAAATCTCAAATTGTTGTTATTTATAAAAAGATTGATAAAATGGGAATGAATTATTCTTAAGTACCCCAATATTAGAGGAGAATTCGCTAGGATAGATTATTGATACTCAATCATCTTATGAAACTTTAAATGCTATAAATTATCAAAATAACAATCCCTATTCTAACTATTTTAACCCTGGTTGGAAAAATCACCCTAATTTTAGTTGGAATAATTATAATAATTCATTGAATCCACCCTGAATTATCTAAATAACAAGCCCTATCCATATTTTTGACCTTGTTAACCTCCGGCATTTAACTTCAACCCTAACCCACAAGTTAAGGAAAAGAAGTTGAAGATGGAAGAAGTAATATAAAATATGAGAAATCAATTACAGATTCAAGGGCCTGCTATTAGAAATATTGAAAATTAATTAGGACATATTATTACTGCACTTAGTAATAGACCTTATGGAATTCTTTCAAGTACTGTGGAAGTTAATCCAAAAGATCAAAATAAAGAGCAAATTAAAGTTATTCAATTACGAAGTGGAAAAGAAGTTGAAACAAGGATCCAAAGAGAAACTAAAGCTTATGAAGAATTGGAAGAAATGGAAAATGATCAAAAGAAAAAATGAACAAATACAAAGCCCCGTACAAAAACCATTACCTCCATTTCCTCAAAGACTAAAATAGAAGAATAAAGATAAACAATTTAGAAAATTTTTGAAAATCCTTAAGAAGTTAACGATAAATGTTCCTTTTGTTGAAGCTTTGGAACAAATGCCAAGTTATGCTAAATTTATGAAGGATGTATTAAAAAAGGTAGTTAACAAATTATAAGACCGTTGCACTTAGTGAAGAGTGTAGGGCTATTATTCAGTAAAAACTTCCTGGAAAAATTAAAAGACCCTGATAGTTTTACTATACCTTGTGCAATTGGAGAAATGTTTTACGGAAAAGCGTTATGTGATTTAGGAGCAAGTATCAATATTATGCCTTCATTATATTTTAAACGTTTATATTTGGGAGAAATTTCCCTTACTACTATAACTCTTCAGTTAGCTGATCGATCAATAACTTATCCAAAAGGAGTTATAGAAGATGTGCTTGTAAAAGTGGATAAATTTATTTTCCCTGTAGACTTTATAGTATTGGATATGGAGAAAGATAAAGAGATTCCCATTATTTTAGGGAGCCATTTCTCGCAACAGAGAGAGCTGTAATAAATGTGCAAAAAGGAGAATTAATGATGAGAGTTAATGATCAAAAAGTGAAATTTAATATAGCAAATGCTATGAAATATCCTGCAATAGAAAAAGATAATGAATGTTTTTAGGATGGAAGTTGCTTATTATCTAAGTAATGAGCAGTTTAAGAATGAATTTGATGATAAATTAAAGGAAAAATTATTGATACTGAAAATGAAGTAAAAGAATAAGATTTATATTATATTCATGGCAAATTTGAAGCATTAGACTTGCTGGAAAATGATAGTAAAAATCTTATTCCTTTAATTATTAAACCACCTGAACTTGAATTAAGATATTACCTGCCCATTTAAAATAAATATTTTTACGAGAGTCATCTACATTACCTGTTATTATATCTTCTGAGTTAACTCAAATTCAGAAGCAAAAGTTGATAGAGATGTTGAAAAAGTACAAAAAGGCTTTTGGATGGACTTTAGCAGATATTAAAGGAATTAGTCCTTCAATTTGTATGCACAGAATTATATTAGATGAACAATACGAACCTAAAGCTGATCCTTAGAGGAGATTAAACCCAATAATGAAAGTATGAACCTAAAGCGGATCCTTAGAGAAGATTAAACCTAATAATGAAAGAAGTTGTTAAAAAAGAGATTTTAAAGTGGGTAGATGTTGGAATTATATATTCTATTTCAAATAGTGCTTAGGTAAGCCCAAGTCAATGTGCTCTCTTTGGTTCCACCTAAAGATCTAATGGTGGAAATGAATCAAGAATTGGAAAGAGATTGGCAAGTTTAGAAAACAAAAAAGAAAAAGAAACATGTAGTGGAAGCAAAGAAGGTTTTGGCAGAAGAATAAGGAGGGACGCTCCCAGCCTCCTCTTAAACAATCATCTATCCAGCTTAATGGGGAAAGGACTAGATCAAGGCCTCAGCCTTCTCTTCACCCATCCTCTTCATCATGATCAATTTTCTTTCTTGGAATGTAAGGGGTATTGCTCACCCTTCTTCCTTGAAAAGAATTTCTTATCTTAATAAAAAACACAAACTTTGGTGTATTGTTATTTTAGAACCTCTAATTCATAAACATCCTCAAAAGATCCTTTCTAAATTTACTGGATTCTCTCACTTTGCTAATCACAACAACTAGATCTAGATTCTTTATAGACAGGAGATCAGTTGGCAGGTTCTGATTGACATTCTCAATTTGTGCATTTCTCCTTCAACATTGGTGGGCATGCTGGATTTGCCACATTTGTGTATGTTGGTTGCTCCAAAAAGCTTCTTCTTGCCATTGATAGACAAGAGAACTTCATATTCTATTAGCCACTTCACAAATTGTGATAGTAACACTAAGTTTTGTTATGCTTACATCAAATATAGAAGACAATGCAATACAATTCATAAGATTCAGAGCTCTAATGGAAATTGGGTTCGTAATAATTCTTCCATTGCAATTGATGTTGTTGCTCATTTCCAGCAAATTTTAACTCTGTCAGACCTCTAGAGATCTTCCATTAAAAAATTTTATTCTACTGAGGAGATTAGTAATAATTCCAAACTCAATCTGACTTCTCCTCCCACTGAAGCTGAAATTTGGCAAGCTTTTCAAGGTATTGATAGTTCTAAATTTGCTGGGCCTGATGGTTTTACTAGTGATTTCTACAAAAAAATCTTGAGAAATCATTAAAAATGATGTGATTACTACTATTCAAAGTTTTTTTCAAGGTTCATCCATCCCCCATTACTTCAATTCCACCAATATTGTGCTCATCCCCAAATATACTATTCAAAAAACATGGAATGACTTCAGGCCTATTAGTCTCACTTTTATCATCAACAAACTCATTAGCAAGATTATTGTAGGCAGACTTCATCTCCATTGTAATCATATGGTTTGTAGCAAGATAATTGTAGGCAGAATTTAGCCCCATCTGAATTATATGGTTTGTGAAAACCAGTCTACTTTTGTCAAAGGTAGATCCATCAGTGATAAGGTACTCCTTACTCAAGGGTTTCTGTTGGACCTGGATAGACCCTGCAGAAATGGCAACCTGATCTACAAATTGGATATCAAAAAATCTTATGACACAATTTATTGGGAGTTTATCTTGGAAGTCTTAACTACTAAAGGTTTTAAGCTGATTTATGCAATCTAATCCACAGGTGGCTCAGGTACAACTCTCATTCTCTCCTTACTAATGGTCAATCTTGGGGTTCATTCACTGCCTCTAAGGACTTAAACAAGGAGACCCCTTATCTCCAACCGTTTTTATATTGGCACTTGGTCACTTGCCTAGAATGTTGAACAAAAGTCTACTCCCCTTCAACTATGCCAGGCACCATGACAATTCTAAAGTGCCCGTTTCTCATCTTGTTTATGCAGATGATCTTATGGTGTTCTCTGGTACTTACAAGAATATAGTGAGGAAAGTCATGAAGTGCTTACAGACCTTCCAAAGCCATTCTAGTTTATCTTTTAATTCAGACAAATGCAATATCTATTTCAATCAACACACCTCAACTATGCAAAGAAATTGGATTCTGGATTACACAGAATTCAACACTTGCCTATTAAGTACCTTAGTGTCCAACTCATTAAAGGCGGGACTAAACAAACACAATTTGAGGATGTATAGGGAAAGATATCTGCCACACTTTCTAGCTGGACTCATTCTTTTCTTTCAAATGGAGGTAGAATCACACTGTTGAAAAGCATACTTACAACCTTTCCCTTCTACATCCTCCAAATGACTAGTATGAAGAAAGGCACCCAAATGCAACTGGAAAGGATGTCAAACAGATTCCTTTGTTCCGGCCAAAGGCAACAACTTCACTGGGCTAGCTGGCATAAATCAGCTAAACCAACTGTAGCTAGGGGAATTGGCTTTAAGGGACTGCAGCATTTATTACAAGTCAACCAGTGCAAGATGTGGATCAAGTTTAGAGAACATAAATCTTTTTGGGCTAAATTCATGCTGGGTAAATATTGTAAGAATTTTCATCCTAACATAGTTTGCGGAAAGCCTGAAGACTCCAAAATTTGGGTGAACTTGCTGAAAGTCAGAAAATAAGCTGAAGACCTCTTCATGTGGGATATAGGCTATAGAAAGGTCAACTTTTGGCTTGATTCCTAGTGTCCTAAAGATGTCTTACAACCAATTAACAACCAGATTAATACTCAGATTACTGTGGCTGACTGCTGGGAGGGGAACCAAGGGTCATTGCCTATACTCCAAAATATTCTATAACCACATTCTGCAATCCAAGTTACCAGAATTCAGGTTGACAGCTCTACAGCTGATATATTAGTCTGGCAGTGATCTAAACTTTAGAGCCTTACTAAAGCTATATACTCTAAACTTAACACATAGGAGGCTAAAGATTGGGGGGAACTTATCTGGCACAAAAGCTTAACCCCTTCCATGTCCTTTTTTAGTTGGAGAATTCTTAATGGTCTACTCCCCACTGATGATATTCTTAAACTCAAAGGCTTGAGAGGCCCATCTAAATGCTACCTTTGTGGGGAGATGGAGGAATCTATTCCTAACCTCTTCTTTATGTGTAGCTTCTCTAAAAAGGTATGGACTAAACTTTCCCACAACATCACACTGAATACTATGCCACTGAACTGGAGCAACATCTATCATTGTTGGAAGAGCTAGAAGGCTGCTAAAGTTGGATCAGTCATTTTTTTGGTGGCCTGGTTTATCTGGATGGCTAGAACAAGGCCAAATTTGATGGTCAAGTTAGCACACACCTGCAAATTACCAGGCGTTGTTTCTCTTATTTGCATAAACTTATACCCTATCAAAGATTCCCTTGCATCTGCTCCCTCCCTCCATTGGAAAGATCCAACTCTTTTAAAATTACCACAATGTACTGGTCCCCACCTACCTACCTGTAAGTTAAAATTAATACTGATGGTATTTTTTCTTCCTTCGGGGCTGGGGTGGAGGTGTGTTTAGAAACCATCTTGGACACTACATCTTGTTTTTCCAGGCTCTTGTTTGTGTTGTGGATGCTCTTGAAGCTGAATTAATTGTTGTTTATTTGGCTATCACACTTGCTAAGATGAACCATTGACATGACTTAATCCTTGAGGGAGATTCAGAGGTACTTTTACACATGCTTTTTGGTTTCATGTTCATTGGGCTAACAAAATTATGTCCATGTTGTCTACTTTTAAGGTTCAATTGCCTTTCATTTACAGGGAAGGGAACTAACCTGCCAATTGGCTTGCAAGGAATGGTTTGTATACTGCTGGGAGTCTTGTTTCTTATTCTCCACCCCCTCCCTCTTCTTTTTTTGATGGCTGGAGATGCTTTATATGCTCCCCAATTAAGAATTGTAACTTGCTCTTCACATCAATGATATGTTAAGTTTCTTATATATATATATATATATATATATATATATATATATATATA
>JXCR01139528.1:197971-209964 GCA_002079205.1 Phalaenopsis hybrid cultivar
TATATATATATATATATATATCATAAAGATGGTGGCGACTGGATTTGCTCTGTTAGGGTTCCTGCGAGGAGGATGGAGCTTGGTGTCTGCTGCCTGAGGAAGACCCTCTTTTGGGTTGGGTGGGAGAGTCCTTCTCAACCTTCTCTTGGAGAGACTTTTCTGCCTACCCGGGCTAGGGGGCTTAACCCTAATGAGTTACTATTCTATTGAAGTCTGTTGCTTTATTACTGTTCTATTGAAGTGTCCTGTTATATGAAGTCACTGGTCTGTTGACTACTTGGGGGTGGGAGCCTTAAGCAGCAGGAGTTTTTTTAGGGGAGCTCTGTGGTTTGTTTCACTCACCTGAGATTTCTCTTTTGGTTCTGGCCCTTCATGTCAGTGTGGGGCTCATGGCATCCCCTATTGACTTGGAGACTAATGCATAGTGGATTAGAGCAACTTATGCAGGAGTGATTGGGAAGAATGTGGTTTCATTGCTTGAAATGGAAAGACTTGTGTTCCCACAAGAGTTCCATGACACTGCTGCAGGCAAAGGCACCTCACCTTGCATTCACCCTATTGGCCTTAAGGAAGGGGAACCTTCTGTGTTCTTCTCAAATCAGGAACCAAATATCCTTAACAAAGAAGTTCAATTTACTTTGATTGGTAAATTCAGTTTGGGTCCCCCCAAAATAGAGCTAGTGAGTGGTTTCCTTGACTCACTTCAGTTTCTAGATCCATGGAAGTTAGGTTTGCTTGATGGAAGACACCTACTAATTCAACTCACCACAGAGGAAGACTATGCTAGAGTTTTTGCCAAATAGACAGTTAGAATAGCTGGAGCTGACATGAAGATTTTAAAATGGACACCAGACTTTGATCCCTCAAAGGAACCTCCTGTGGTTCCAATCTGGTTCAAACTACCAGGACTTCCACTCCACCTGTTCAATCTAAAAGCCCTATTCAACATAGGCAGTGCTATAAGTACTCCTCTTAAAGTGGATGCACCCACCTACAATAAAGTAAGACCAGCAAGTGCAAGAATTCTCATAGAAAGGAATATCACATTGCCTGAGCTAAAAGGAGTGTGGATTGGTGAGGAAGCAGAAGGTTTCTGGCAGGAAGTAGTCATGGAACAAAAACCTTACTATTTCTAACATTGCAAAATGTTTGGACATACCAAGGAAAAATGTTACAGACTACACCCACCTACCAAAAGACTACCAACAAATCCTATTTCAAATGTTGCTGAGGAGGCAAATTTAACTCTGAATCAGGAAGGAGAAATACAACAAGCAAGAAGGAGTAAAAACTTAGCTAAATCCACAGTAAATAATACTGAGGAACCATGGGGTGATCCAAGGGTGCATGAAGGAGATACTCAACCTGTAGGATCTCTCACACAGCCAAGGCCAACAGAAAAAGAGGCAGATAAACATACCAATGACAAAACTATAGATGTTGAACTAGTTGGGTACAATGAAGTTAGCAATCACCCCAGAAAAGAAACAGAAAATGTGGGACAAGTCCCACTAAACAAAGGCAATATGGAAGGGGCCTCAAGTAGTAAAATGAAGTGCACACCTTCAGAGTAGATGATAAAAGAGATACAATACTTAATGGAAAGTGAATGGCAAACACAATAGAAAAAAAAGAAGAAGAAGCTCAGAGTAGACACTGAAACAAAGAATGGAGAACAATAGAAGGTGCAAATGATAAATAATTCTCACAATACCAAGGGCAGGACAAGATCTAGGTCCCAACCTTCTTCCCATACCCCAAAAGCATGATTAATCTGATATGTTGGAATATAAGGGAGTTTGCTGATCTTCCTTCCTTAAAAAGATTAAAGTATTTAAATCAAAAGTACAAGTGTTGGTGCTTGGTGATCCTAGAACCTTTAGTTCATCAAAATATTCAGAAATATGCTAAAGCCTTCCCAGTGTTCTCTTTTAACACTAACCAAAATAACAAAATCTGGATTTGGAGTAGAATTGAAATGAAGTGTAAGATGTTGCTCAATCCTTCACAATTCATACACTGCTCTTTTACCATGGCAAACCAGGTTGGCCAAGCCACCTTTGTTTATACTGGATCCTCCAAATCAGCAAGAATTGAATTGTGGAAGGAGCTCCACCAAATTAGAAGCTTGAAAAACACTGCCTGGATTGTTGGAGGAGATTTCAACAGCATTGCTTCACCTGTTGAAAAAAAGGGAGGAAGAAATCCTTCCACAAATAACATGACTCAATTCAATGACAACATCAATTTTGTTGGGCTATTTGATTTGGGATTCAATGGACCAGAGTTCACTTGGAGAAGGGGAAAATTTTGGGAGAGATTGGATAGGTTCTTGGCTAATGACAGCTGGATTCAGAATTATTTGCAAACTGATGTCACTCACCTTAGTCTGGCAGGGTCTGATCACAGACCTATGTTAATTTCCATCTCAGCCAATGGACACAACAGCAGACCTCCCTTCAGATATCTTATTGTTTGATCAAGCCATAGAGATTTCATACATATTCTCAAGGAGAATAGGAAGGATTGTGATTACAAAAAACCCCTAATCAAGCTGTGGAATCTACAGAAAAAGACTGCTAAAGCCCTTAATAATTGGAATTGGAGCACATTTGGGAATATTCTGATTGGAGTGGAACAGGCTGAGAAAGAGCTCCAACTTCTGGAGGAAGGACACAGCAAGGGTCAGGTGGGAGATTCATTCCTTCTGGAAGCCAATGAAAAATTATTGAATGCTGTAGAATGGCAAGAACAATTCCTGAAACAGAAGGCAACAAAGAACAAGTTCATGGATGGTGACAGAAACACTAAATTTTATCATGTCTGCATCAAGTATCAAAGAAAATGCAACACCATTCACTCTATCAAAGACAACCAAGGAAATTGGATCAGAGATGCCCAAGGGATTGCTGACAGTGTTGTGGCCTACTGTAAAGAACTGATGCATTGTGAATTAACTGAAAGACAACATGTGGAATCAGAATTGTTCCAAGAAGAGAAGGATATTTGTTCCAAGATAAAGCTAGCTGAAACCACTGCAGAGGAAGAAATGAAAAGAGCCCTATTCTCTATTGGTAGTGTCAAATCAGCAAGTCGTGATGGTTTCACTGCTGATTTCTATAAGAAGGCCCGAGAGGTCATCAAAGTACAGATTGTTGAAGCTATACAGCACCACTTCAAGGGACAACCTTTGCCAGACTATTTCAATACTGCTACCATCATTTTTGTTCCTAATTCATCAGTAAAAGAGTATTGGAGTAGCTACAGAACTATTATTCTTACTAACATTATTAGTAAGATTATTAGTAAAATTCTGGTTTTTAAATTCCAACCCGTCCTTCAACATCTCATTAGCCCCAAACAAGCAGCCTTTGTGAAAGGGAGAAACATAGGGGACAAAATTATGATAGCCTAAGAGCTTCTGTTGGATCTAGATAAACCTTGCAGAGGGGGCAACATGATATTTAAACTGGACTTGAAGAAGGCTTATGATATGATTAACTGGAACTTCATCATGGAGATTATGAAGGCTAAGGGTTTCACAAAAGACTCCTGTAAAATCATCCAAAGATGGCTTGAAGGAAATGTTAACACTATTTTAATTAATGGGAAAACCCATGGCCTTTTCAAGGCTAATAGAGTTTTGAGACAAGGGGACCCCTTATCTCCAACCATTTTCATGCTGGCTCTAGACTACCTCTCTAAAATCATAGATAAACCTGGCAACAGAAAAGATTATAGCACTTATCTCAACAGATCCAAACAAGACATCAGCCATCTGATTTATGCTGATGACATCTTAATTTTCGCCGAGCTAACAAAAATGCTATCAAACATCTGTATGCCGATTTGGAAAAGTTCCAGCAAGCTTCTGGCCTTGAAGTGAATAAAGATAAAAATCACATTCTCTTTAGCAAGAATTGCTCCACAGCCTGCAAACAATGGATTTTAGAGCTCACTGGTTTCAAAACTATGGATACCCCCTTTAAATACTTGGGGTTTTATCTTACTAAGGGAAGGAACAAACAAATACAATTTAATGAGATATTGGATAAAACCATTGCTACCCTCCAAGGGTGGGCAAATTCCTTCTTATCTAATGGAGGCAGAATTACCTTGCTGAAAAGCATCTTAACCACCTTCCCCCTTTACACCTTACAAGTGGTAGTGATGAAGAAAAGCACTCAACTTATGCTGGAAAGAACCTTCAACAGATTCTTGTGGTCTGGGAACAGGAAAAATAGGATTTGGCCAAGCTGGCAAAAAGCTGCCAAACCTCTATATGCTGGGGGTTTAAGCTTCAAGGGATTTCAACAGTTACACCAAATTAGCATGTGTAAACTTTGGTTGAAGTTCAAACATAATGACAACCTCTGGGCAAATTTCATGCACTCCAAGTATTGCAGAACTGATCATCCTAACCAGGTGAGGGCCAAACTGGGGGACTCCAAGGCCTGGAAATAGATGCTGAAATTGAAGGATCAAGCTGAAAATCTCTACACTTGGGAGTTGGATCAAGGTAACATCAACTTTTGGCAGGACAAATGGTGCCCGGAGAACACTATTAAACCATTAGATGAGAATTTGGACAAGAACCTAAAGGTGAAGGATTGCTGGGAGGGGTAGAAGTGGTCTCAGGAAGTACTCCAAAAGGTTGTCACAGAAAATTCCATGAGGCAGATATCTAAAATCCAATTTGACAGAAATAATAAGGATAGGATGATTATAAAAGTTAACTCAACCAAAAGTATGTCCCAAGCCATTTATAATCAGTTGTTCACCTGGGAGGAAACCTCTTGAGGTGAAATTTTGTGGAACAAATTCCTATCCCCCTCAATGGCTTTTTTCTCTTGGAGAGTGCTGAATAACTTAATCCCTACTGATGATATTCTCATGTTAAAGGGCTTGAACGGGCCTTCAAAATGCTATCTATGCCAGAATAGTGAAGAGACAGCTACTCATCTTTTTTTTCCAGTGTGACTTCTCCAGGAAGGTATGGGGATCCCTGAAAATTAAGTTCCACATCAACACTATCAACTTGCAAAGGGAACAACTTAAGAAGTGCTGGTCAGATTGGAAAAAAGCTAAACTATGTAGAATCCCTTTCATCATAGCCTGGTTCATTTAGAATGCAAGGAACAAAAACAAGCATGAAGAGCATAAGGTGAATACTGCAACAATGGAGTCAAATTATCTTGCTTATATCAAAAAGCTGATCATTTGGAAGGGGTTTCCAAACATCCTTACGATGAACCAAAGTATGGATCAAATCTGCAGTAAAGTCATTAAAGTCTACTGGAAAAAACTCAGTTATCCCCACCTTAAAGTTAACCCTGATGGAAGCTTTATAGCCCACACAGCAGGAATTGGAGGGGTTTTCAGATATTACAAAGGCAGATGCATAATGTTCTTCAAAGCTCCAGTTATTGTTGACGATGCCTTGGATGCTGAGACAACAGCTCTTTACTGGGCCACCAAAATGGCAGTCATAAACAAATGGACACAAATTCAAGACGAGGTTGATTGCTCTATGCTGATTGAGTGCATGATAGGTATTGCAGTACCTCCATGGCATATCCAACAGTGGATTATTAAGATAAAAATCTCACCAAGGAGATCCAAATCAAATATTATTTTACCTATAGGGAGGGAAACAAACCAGCTAACTACCTAGCTACTGAAGGTGCTGAATCCCAAAGAGTAACTATTGCTACTAATCCTACACAGATTTTGGCTGACCTGTTAAAGGGTGACAATTTACAAATACCTTACCTCAGAATTGTTAGGAGCTAGATGCTTTATTTATTCTCTTTTAGAAATGCCTTATTTTTTCTTAATTACCACACATTTTGATGTAGCCTTTACTCTCTCTTCTCCCTGCTGTAACACTCTCTGGATGTTTTGATCATAATTAAGTAATTAACATGGAGGGAGACAAAAGTGGCTCCTTTTTGCATTATATATATATATATATATATATATATATATATAATGGAGTTGGGAGTGGCAGCTGGCTTGGAGTTTGCTCTGCTATGGTTTCCATGGACTTCTTGAGGTTTGTGGTAGCTACTGGCTCTAGACTTCTTAGTTTTCTCCCTTTCCTGTGGTTGTTCTCCTTTCCTTTCATAGTTCTAGCTAAGTTTTCTAGTGTTTCCTGCTTCCCGGGAAAACCTTTTTTGAATTTGATATGGTTCCATTGAGGCTATGCTGTTATGGCTGAGCATAACAAAATGGATTTATCCACCAATATTCAATGGGCTAAGGCTACATTTGCTGATGTAGTGGGTAAAGGAGTTACCACTATTAAAGACTTTGATGATCTTGTATTCCCCCAATGCTACCATGAGGTGGCTGACCTGATTATTAAANGCTGTTCTCCTTTCCTTTGATAGTTCTAGCTAGGTTTTCTGGTGTTTCCTGCTTCCCGTGAAAACCGTTTTTGGATTTGATATTGTTCCATTGAGGCTGAGTTGTTATGGCTGAGCATAATACAATGGATTTATCCACCAATATTCCATGGGCTATGGCTACATTTGCTGATGTAGTGGGTAAAGGAGTTTCCACAATTAAAGACTAATGATAGTGTATTCTCCCAGAGCTACCATGAGGTGGCTGACCCTATTATTAAACCTCTGAGTAGGAAGAATGGGAAAGTGGCTATCATTTATAATGATATGGATATCCAGAATCTTACTGAGGTCTATAAATTTACTCTTATAGGCAAGTTTCAGCTAGGAACCCTATAATGGAAGCTATAAGGAAATATTTTGAGGTCATTAAACTCAAAGATGCTTGGAGGGTGGGCCTTATTGATGGGAGGCACATCCTAATTAGCCTTTCAAGATTATGCTAGAATCTTCTCCAAACAGCTCTTACAGATTGAAGGTAATACTATGAAGATCTTGAAATGGTCCACTGAGTTTGACCCTAGTAAGGAGCTCCCTGTAGTTCCTATTTGGTTCAAACTTCCAGGATTAAAGCTATATTTCTTCAACCATAAAGTTCTGTTTAATATTGGTCAAGCCTTTGGTAAACCTCTGAAATTGGATGTTCCTACTTACAACCTTTCCAGACCTTTACTTGCCAGAATCTTAGTAGAAAGGGACATCTCCCTCCCTGCTGTTGAGGAAATCTGGCTGTGGACTTAGTACAGTGGCTATTGGCAAAATATAGTTGCTGAACTGAAGCCCTACTACTGTTTCCATTGGACCATGTTTGGGCATACTGATAACAAATGTTATAAACTCCATCCCCATCTTAGAAGGTCTGCTGGTGGGATCCGTAATGAGGCTGACCCTTTCCCTGTGGAACCCCTGGATTAGCATTTGAGAGAAGAGGCAAATGATATTCCAGTAAAAATTCATCATATTAACAAGGTCATTGAGGATGCTGGCCCTCAGGGCACTAACCTAGTCCATGTTGTTGACCATGGAATTGATGATTAGCAGGATGCCAACAGTCCTTGTAGCAATGCCAATACAGAAGCAGACCCTCCAATAACCAACCAGATTCTAACAGATGCAATAAACATAGATTGTACGAGTGTTGAAACTGACATTGAAATAAACACTCCTGTTGTTAAAACAAATCATATTGAAGGGGATAAGGTCACCCTATTGATACTACAATAGTTGAGGCTTTGCAGATTGCATTGGATGATGAATGGCTTGTCCAAAAATCTAGAAAAAAGAAGAAGGGCTTCCAGGCATTGAATACTGTAAAGGAGGGAACTTACACCCTCAGGGATAGAAAATCCTATATAGAAACTAAGGAGGATATGGCTAAAGCCAGAAGGAGGGGTAAATAAATATCTATTGGATGATGCATATTCCTTGCTGGAATGTTAGGGGATTAGCACATCCTAAATCCTTTAACAAACTTATTGCCTTGAATAAGATGTATAAATTTTGGTTGATGGCTATTTTGGAGCCAATAGTCTCCAAAAACCCCCAGAGAGTTATTAACAAATTCTGTGGCTTTTTACATCTATCTAATCAGAATAACAAAGGGTGCTTCATAGGAAGGAGGTGTCTTGCAGCATCTTGTGGGATCACCAACAATTCCTCCATATTAAGTTTCAGTTTGGGGGTCAGGAAGGTGTGGCAACTCTTGTTTATGTTGGGTGCTCTCCAAGTTCTAGAAAGGAGCTTTGGGATAGTATAATTGCTATAAGTAGCTATTGCAACTCTTTTTGGATGGTTGGTGGGGACTTTAACTATATTTCAGTTCCTTCTGAAAAGTTGGGAGGCAACCCTCCTGATATTAACCAGATGAAAAACTTTAATGATAAAAGCAACATGGCTGGCCTTTATGACCATGGTTTTTCTTGTCCAAGGTTTACCTCGAGTAGGGGTCCTCTTTGGGAGAGGTTAGACAGAATTTTTGTAAATTCCCTTTGGCTTAGTGAGTTTCTACATACTTTAGTGCAACATCTCAGCATGACAGGCTCGGATCAAAGACCACTGCTTTTGACTATTTCTGCATCTAATGTCAGGCACAAGTCAAGCTTTAGATACCTCATTATGTGGTCTTCTCACAAAGATTATCTTAATCAGGTCACTGTGGTTTGGAGGGATTTCCATCACTCTAACCCTCTGATTAAGTTATGGCAACTACAAAAGAAGTTAGGAAAGCATTTATCTAATTAGAATTGGAATACAGTAGGAGACATCAACTTAAATGTTTTGGAGGCTGAAAAGGATGTTGCTCATTTGGAAGCTTCCTTAAAGGCCAACCCAGAATTGGAAAAGGATTTAATGTTAGCAAATGAAAAATTGATGATTGCCATCTGCATGTAGGAGGAGTTTTATGCCCAAAAAGCTGCTAAGACCAGATTCTGTGAGGGGGATAGAAACTCCAAATATTTTCATGCTTGTATTAATTATAAAAGAAAGTGTAATACTATACATAAGATTAAGGATACTGTTGGACAATGGCTCCATTCTGAAAACCTGATTGCTGTCAGTGCTGTCAATTATTATCAAACACTTTTTAACCAACCTCCAATTTTTTAGCAACCTATTTAGCAGGAATTGTTTTGCATGGATAAGAACTATACTAGGGGGCTGGACCTGGCTTCAATTTCTAAGGAAGAGGAAATTTGGTCTGCCCTAGCTTCCATTGATAGCCCCAAAGTGGCAGGTCCTGAATGAATTTTCTGCTGACTTCTATAAGAAATCCTGGAGGATCATTAAAGATGATATAATTAAGACAGTCCAAGATTTTTTCAGAGGTTTGGATCTTCCCAACTACTTTAAATGCTCTACTATAACTTTAATTCCAAAAACATCTTCTGCACTCGGGATAAATTCAGGCCTATCAACCTTACCAATGTTCTTTCTAAGATTATTAGTAAGGTGATCTCTAACAGAGTCCAACCCCACCTACCCCAGCTTATTAGTGAGAATCAATCAGCTTTCATAAAAGGGATAAGCTTAGTGGAGAATGTTCTGTTGGCTCAAGAATTAGTGATGGATCCAAATGAGCATTGCAGACGTGGAAACCGAATCTTTAAATTGGACATTAAAAAGGCTTATGACACCATAAACTGGGATTTCATTGAGGAAATGCTATATTCTAAGGGATTCACACATAAATTTATCTTGCTGATACACAAATGGCTAAGAAACAACTCTCAATTAGTGTTCATTAATAATAAATCTCATGGTTTCTTCACTTCATCAAGAGGAATCAAGCAAGGTGACCCCTTATTCCCTACTATATTCATTATTGTTTTTTATTACCTCTCTAAACTCTTGAATTAGCTTATGGTTACATCCCCTCACACACTCTACAGTCATATATCTAACCTTGTTGTGTATCATTTAGCATTTGTTGATGATGTAATTATCTTCGCCAAAGCAACTAAGCCAGCTGTTAAATTGGTTCTTCAATGCCTGGAGAAGTTTCAGGAATGTTCAGGTATGCAATTCCACACTAAGAAATGCCAATTGGTGTTCAACAAAAGAGTTAAGCCCAAAATCAAGCATTTGATTGCAGACCTCTCTGGTTTCAGTTCCAGCTCATTGCCTTTAAAATACCTGGGCACTTTCTTATTGAAGGGGAGAACCAGGCAAGTCCAATTTGATGAGTGTGTCACCAAAATTCAGGACAAGCTGAACTGTTGGGCTAACTCCTTTCTTTCCAATGAGGGTAGAGTTACTCTTCTCAAAAGTGTCTTGACAGCTCTTCCATCCTACATCTCTCAGGTTTCCGTTATGAAGAAATCCACCCAATTAACTCTGGAAAGAATGTTTAATAGATTTATGTGGGCAGGTCAGAGGAAACAAATGAATTGGACTAGGTGGCAAAAACTTTGCGGAGGCACTAGAGCTGGTGGGCTGGGGTTCAAAAGTATCCAACAAATCTCCCAAATCAACTTCTGTAAGCTTTGGATTATGTTCAGAGCTCAAATTTCTCTTTGGACAAAATTCATGAAGGGCAAATACTGCAGAGAAATGCATCCTTCCCTTGTCACTAAAAGGCTAGGTGATTCCAGGGCATAGACTAATATGCTGAAGGTAAGGATACATGCTAAAAACTTATTTATTTGGAAACTGGGAGAGGGCAAGCTTAATATTTGGTTGGATAATTGGACTAGTGAGGGCTTAATCAACCCCCCATCTCTTTCTCCCCTTAATCCTTCAACTTAGGTGGCTTATTTATGGCTCAATGGTGATTGGAATCAGCAAGCTCTACAGAACATACTGGATAACAAAATCTTACAGAAAGTCTTGAAATACAGCATTGACAGAGATAGTAAAGATAAACTGATTGTGAAAAAGAAGGTGTCCCAGTCTTTATCAGCATCCATATCAAACTTCTATTTTCCACAACAAGAAGTCACTTGGGGCAAATGTGTGTGGAATAAATTCCTTTCCCCTTCTCTGTCTTTTTTCTCTAGGAGATTATTTCATGGCTTTCTTCCCACAGATGACATACTGAAGTTAAAAGGTTTGAGAGGCCCCTCTAGATGTGGGTTCTGTATGTCCCAAGAGGAATCTATTCAGCGTTTATTTTTTAACTGTACCACTGTTCAGCAAGTTTGGAACTGTTTGATGCCCAAACTGAAGTTAAATACTGCTAAGCTGTCTTGGATTGATTTCTCTCTTAGTTGGAGGGATTGGCAGGCCCAAGCATTACCCCCTATTCCTTGTATCACTGCCTGGTTCAGATGGATGGCTAGAAATATGCTAAAATATGAAGACGCCTATGTGGAAGCTGCTACCATTGCTACTAACTGCTTCAGCTACTTGCAGAAATTGTATTGTCATAGGAAGCTTCCGAAAATTATTTACAGCACTTCCTACTGTCTACCCAGAAAAATTAAGTATGCACTTATTCATTGGGGTTCTCCCCGTAAGGGTGGAATTAAAGTTAATACTAATGGTAGTTTTTCTACTCCTTATGCTGGGATAGGAGGGGTGTTCAGAAGTGACAAAGGGAAGTGTTTACTCTACTTCCATTCTCCTGTAAGAGTTATGGATCCCCTGGAGGCTGAAACTCTGGCTATCTTCTAGGCTATGTTTATGGCCCATAAGTGTGGCTTCCCCTCCTTAATTATTGAATCAGATTCCATGGTCCTAATTAAAATCATTGAAGGGAAGACACCTACTCCATGGTACCTGTTGCAATGGATCAGAAGCATTCACTCCTTAAGTGTGGGAATAAGCACCTCCTTCTCCCATACATTGAGAGAAGGAAATAGACCTGCCCACTGGCTGGCAAATGTTGGCCTACACTCTAAGCTTTTTTTGGTAGGCATTTCCCCTACCCCCCATTTAGAATTATTGTTGAAAGGAGACCTTGTGGCTCTACCTTTCATTAGAGTTTTTTTCTGATTAAACTTTGGGAAGGGACTCCTCTCCCTTCTCTTGTATTCTCTTTTTTCTGATTAATGAATCAGTAGCCTCTGTCTCCTTTTATAATATATATATATATATATATATATATATATATATATATATATATATATATATATATATATGTATATA
>JXCR01139528.1:211229-235571 GCA_002079205.1 Phalaenopsis hybrid cultivar
TTTTTTTTTTTTGTTGTTTCTCCTATTGCTTAAATTATGATTATTTTGGGATAAGGAGGATAATGATTATTTTGTCATGATTTTGGTGGTTGACTACATTAAGGATTATTCACTCCAAAAAGAATATCATATGCAAAAAATAATTAACTATTAAAGAAGAATTAATTATTTAAATTTCTAACAATTTTGCCAGGACTCGCTCGGTTTAGTCAGTATAATACTCCTAGTCACAGTTCGAATAACTCCGATTGTCTGGATCCACTCCCTCCACATTTTCCTTAGTTAGGATAAGCACCTTTAGAGGCCTTTAGGATTCTGGTATTTTTGAATCCTCAGCTACGGCTCTCTCTAGGGTTTTCAAGATGGCTTCAAAATGTTATGCTTGGGATGCATTGGCTGATCCCAACTCCAAAGAAGAAGAATGAAAGAAATTATAACCAGAAAAGTTCTTTATCCCTGTGGATCAGTTTGTCTTTTTTTTGTAGGATAAATTTCTATTACAATGACTATGTTTTTCCCTGGGAAAAACTTTAGGATACAAGTTTTCAAAAAATGAAAGTACAGCCCTAACCATATTATGTTGCAAGGTAATTATTTTGTTGGTTTGACATGTAGTATGTCATCCAAGTTGGTTTTTTGACTTCTCTTCACATCCTAGTTTGTTTTTGGCTCTAGATGTTTTCTTCATTTGACTTTTATCTTTTTTTTTGTGTTTTGTTTATAGTTTAAGCTTCATATCGTTACTTCCCCGCTCAAAAGCAACCTTGGCTTCAGTGTTTTGTTCTGTATTTAATTAGTTTAATTCATCAAAAGCTTCCCAAGCAATGCCCTCTTCTGATATTCCTTCTCACTAAACTACTACTTGTTTCTTTGGTTGACCATTATGTAATAATATTCATTGCTTAAGAAAAGCAATTAGTTTTATCACTTATTGACCTTCATCGAATTTTTATGGTAAAGCAGTCTAATGTAATCTAAGATCTTCTCGAAATGGCTTTATGCAAGATACATGAAAATTGGGTGTACTTTAGTTGTTTCTGGAATATTTAGTTTATATGCTACTAAACCATGTTTTGATAATACTTGAAAAGTCTCACAAAATTTTATGTTCAGTTTGATGTATTTACACTGAAAAATAGATGCTTGTTGTGAGGTTGGAGTCGAACTAAGACCTAGTCCTCAATCTATAGCTAGAAATCTCTTCTTTTACAATTTGTAGTTAATTTCAACTGATTTTGAGACCATTTGAGATTAGTTCTGAGTTGAATCAATATTTTATCTCTTTGCTATAATATTGTGTTTATTGTTTCAATTATTGAGCTGTTAGAGTCATATGAAATAATGGAGCTCTTCCATCTAAAATTTGAAAAGGGAAAAAGCCTATTGAAGTATGCTTTGTTGTAATACAAAAGTATTCTTCTTCAGGGGGAAATTATAGCCATTCATTTAGAGAGTTGACATAAGTCAATTTTACGTGATTTTACTTGCATGTTATCATTCCATTTACTTGCTATTTCATCTTTTTTATCATGATTTTAAGCTTATGGAAGGTTTTTTTGTGCCATTTTGTAGGTTATAATTGTCAAGCCCTCAAAACTGAGTCAAAATGCATGAAAATGCATTGCTTGGCGTGACAATGTTAGATCTGGGTGTGAAAATGCTAGAACTAGCATGACCATAATAATTTTGGGCGTGACCACGCCAGCTTTAGACATGGTCATGCTATTGGACTGGAAGATCTCATTTTGAAAGGATTTTTATGTCGATGTTTGTTAGATCTTTAAAAGAGAAGCTTTGGCACAAATAGAAGATTCCATTGGGTGGAAAAAAGAGATGGAGAAAAGGTTTTTGAGATTTTTCCTTACGTTTCCTCTTCCTCTCATGGGGTTGAGGTCCTGAGGGTTTCTTCTACATTTTTATTTGTATTGTTATTACATGTTTTGAGATTTTATTATATGAGAGAGCAGTTAGTTGTTGCGGAAGAGGAAACAAATTTGCTTATAAGTATTTACTTTTTAGTTTTACTTGTAACAAAGGTTTTGTTGGGATGTTCTTCTGGTGTTCTTTCTATCATTTATAGCTAAACTTTATTTCGTACCTCTATGATTTGTGGTTTTTTTGGATGACTTATTTCCTTGTATTGTGTTACTGAGACATCAGGGCTTTTTGCTATTGTGTTAATGATAGAGTTTCATGTACACTTGGAATGATCGATTAGGGTGTTAACATATTTCGTGATATGTGACTCCTACTTGTTGCATAGAGGAACGAAATGGTTTGCCACAATATCTGGGTAATAATAGAAATATTTTATCCATGTATTGCAACCTAGAAAGAGGATCGAAATAAATCTGTGAGATGTCATGGGGATTGAGGAAGCATCAACTTCAATGATACTATCTTTCTTTTGATCTAGACATAAACATAAGAATGATTATCTATCTCTATTAACAAGAATCACATTGGAGAAAGTCTAGGAAAATTATTAATCACTACATTACCTAAATCATTTGGGCACAAGCCTCACATACCTTGAAGAACAGTAAGATTTATATGTCATTGTTTTCCATTTTTATCGAAAATGTTATCTTTTGTATTCCCTTTTAAGTAAGAGTTTAGGAAACCATCTACTATTGTTAATCACACTAGGTTTAGAAATTTAGTAAAATAGATATTCACTAATCAGAATACTTCTTAGTCATTTCCTTGTGGGATCAATACTTGATACTCTTTACTGCATTATTACTTGACACGTATACTTGCATTATATGGCCAACTTACTTCGTGGTGAGTTTTGGTGCTTCAAGAGTTCATTAACAATCATCTCAATTATTGTTCAAGATTTCTATTAGTTACTTTTATCTACACATGTATCTCTATAAGATAAGAAATATTGTCTTAGGTTAGTTCCACAAAGTTTGAATAATTTACTCCCAAAACTATTCATGAATATTGGATCTTAGTCAAAATTATGATTTTTGGAATCCCATGAAGTTCACGAATTTCTGAGCAAAAAAAAAAGCTACAGTTAAGGCAATAATATTTGATTTCAGGGCTAAGAAATGAGATCAGTACCTAAATGGCCTTTTCTATTACCGTCACTTAACTTTTTATATCCAAAATTAATACCAAAATTCAATTTCAGAATTTAGGTTCTGATCTAGAGATGAGAATTGAAATTTAGGTATCAATCCAAAAAAGAGAATTAGAATTTAGGTACTGATCTCGAAAGAAGGGAATCATAATTTATGTACTGAACCCGATATGGGAATTGAAATTTTGGTATCAATCCCAGAAAGAGAATTGGAATTTAGGTACCGATCTCGAAAGAAGGGAATCAAAATTTAGGAACTCACCCCGAGATGGGAATTAAAATTGAGGTATCAACCCCAGAAAGAGAATCAGAATCTTGATACCGATCTGGAAAGTAGGGAATCATAATTTATGTATTGACCCCAAGATGGGAATTAAAATTTTGGTTTTAATCCCAGAATGAAAATCAGAATTTAAGTAGCAATCTCGAAAAAAGGGAATCAACATTAATTCCTGACCCTAAGATGGGAATTGAAATTTAGGTATCAATACCAGAAAGAGGATCAAAATTTATGTACCGAGCTCGTAAGGAGGGAATTAGAATTTAGGTACTCATTTTCAGAATTTCATGAGTGTGGAAAAATTACTCAAAAAGGAGAAAAATTTAGGGAATTTAAAAGAATCAGACAACCTTGCACCGACTCTGGAATTTGATTGATGCTGAAAATTTCTCTGAAGGAAGGCAGAAAATTTAAGGAATTTCAAGGAATCAAACGACCTTGCAACGACCTTTGAATTTCATGTTAGTGGAAAATTTCTTGGAAAGAAGGCGTAAAATTTAGGGAATTTAAAGGAATCAAACGACCTTGCACAGACCCTAGATTTTCATGGATGCAGAAAATTTCTCGAAAGGAAGGTAAAAATTTTAAGGAATTTAAATGAATCGGATGACCTTACACCGACCCAAGAATTTCATGGATGTGGATAATTTCTCAGAAAGAAGGTAGAAAGATTTTGAAATTTTAAAGGAATCAAATGACCTTGCATCGCCCTAGAATTTTAATAGAAATGTTGTGATAGGGAGGGGCTCTTAAAGCAATTCGGAATCAGATGTAGCATCCTCATCGTGGGAGTCAAAATTTAGATACTGTTCTCAAACTCTAAGATTGTCGAGATTTCATGAAAGTATAGAGATTTCGTGGGGATATAGAGATTTCAAAATGTTGAGATATCATTAAGATATAGAGATTTTAGAAAGTTGAGATTTCGTGAAGATATAGAGGTTTTTGAATGTTGAGATTCAGTGGAGATTGTGACAAATTCGTGCAGACAAAGACATTTGTGTTGTGCAAATAAGGAGTGGGGAATCTCGAACTTGAGAAGAACAAACTCACCAAATCTATCATTTTCTTTTCTTGTTGTCTTTATCACATTTAATTATCAAAGTATATTTTCAAAATTTAGTTTTTTTTGGTTGATTTTCAAAAAAGAATATAAATTTTAATATCATATTTTCTTTGTATTGTTCTTTTTCATTATAATTCGGAACCAACATATGATTCCATGGCTCCTTATCAATTGCACAGAAAGGTCAATTTGACAAATATGTCGAAATTTGAAAGAAATTTCATTGATCTGCTTCAAACAGGTGTTACAGACTGAATGCATGCTGGAATATCAAAAGAGACAACCTGCTGAATATATTTGAAACATCATATGCAGATTTAGTACAAAAGGTGACAAAAATTCTCTATATGTCCACTATGGCAAGCTCATGATCAAGCTAACCTACTAAGCCACGCTCCAGGACAAGAGTTCCTTTTACGTGTACCTAGAGGTGCAACCTTCTCATTGCTCGTACAGGTGCAGCTCCCCCAACTCTGGATCCAGTTGGAACCCGTACGATACTTTACATTCATCTATTCTTATGAATATCACAGACACAATGCAATGTCGTACTCCTGGAATGCAGTGCTTTGCTAGGTCAGTTCCTTTTCTCTTTAGAATTAGCACTGAACCCATTGGTAGCAAAATCTCGACGGATCCTCTGAACTTCCCAGAGATAACAACATCGATCTCTTTTTCAAACAGGATGTTACTTTGACTCATGAATGCATGGTGGTCGATGTGTTGAGGGATACAATCTTCTTCATCATAAATATTAATTATACGGCAATTTGGAATGCAGTTCGCTAGTAGTATACTCCATCTAACCATTCTTTTGATCATTCTCTTTATCTAAGAAGGTAGAGGATCAACTTTGTCGTATCTGAGGATACCTGGGGTTCTCCCTTTCATATCTTTGACAAATTTATTACAGTAACCATACTTGATGGTCAACCTGCCTTTCTCGTGCATCTATTTCTGTGGCTCTGAGAAAGTTTTCTTCATCAGTAGACCAGCTTGACCTCTGTCTCCCAGGTCATATATAGAGTCAAGAATTCTTCTTTCATCATTTTCAGAGAAGACTCCTGTATATAGCTCTAGGCCTTCCAAAATATTGACGAACTTTCCTTAGATTTCTTCATAGAATTCAAATTTTTACTTTTAACTTGGTTCTTCCTTTCCAATTCTGCCGTAGGAATCCTTTGAGATTTTCGAGACGATTCCCTCATCTCAACATCTGTATGATACCATGTCTGACTCGGCTCTGTAGATAATGGAATTTATGACTCAGTGTCTCGGTATGCTACCAACTGACACCCTATCTCAGCGTTGTGAACTCCTCAAAATAACATTAGTGATCCAAATGAAGAGCACTGCATGTTAGGCATTCCATGAATGCTCCTCTTATTGCTACTTGTATGGGAATCTTGACGTTGCGCATTGGGTAACCTCTGTAAAGTTTATTGGGATTTGCTGGTAGTGTGTGCTCTACAACAAACTTTGGCTCATCCTCTGTAGCAGCAAACTAGAAGAGGTCTCTCTCTTGCAGTATAAATTTTACCCTTAGAAATCAGAGTCAGTATGTTTTCTACCTCAGTCAAAAGTCTCTTTTTTTCACGTAAGAAGGCTCTGTGCTTGTGGTGATTAGCGTTGTGGCGTTGAGTTCTTCTTAGTGGCGCATTTGGAATTCTTTCTTCGTCAACTCCTATTAAATTTCCTGTTAGAGTGGTTAACATGGATGGAAAACGGCTAGTCCCTTCCATCAGATTTGGTTGTGTTATCACTTTCTTCATGTTTAGCAAAGAGTCTTCTTTGGTACCAATCTTCAGCAGTGCCGGTAATCCTTCTTTCTCTTAGTGACTGACTATGTCCACCAGGGGCTCCTCATAGTTCATGTTGACCTGACCGAAGTCAGAGTCAAAGTCTATGATGCCACCCTAAACTGCCCTTTCTTTTTTTACTATGAGATTTAAGCCATCTCTAAAGGTGAAAATCAGCTTTCGTCCTGACATTTTTGTAGAAGACAGAAAAACATCAGAGCAGTGAGATTCAGCACGAACAAGAACAAAAAAATAATGTATTTCTTAAATAAGATTAAATTTTTTAATTTGTAAAGATGCAAATTTTATTTACTTAATTTATTTTAATCAAATGAAATTTTAGAATTAAAGAAAGAAGAAGAGAAATAAAGTGAACAACTTCAAAATTTTCATTTTAATGAGGTTAATTTTATTACAAATATTTTGACTCAGTCACAGATGATTGGCCAAATAAATAACCCTAGAACAACCAAAATTTTAAAAGAGTTGATTTCAAGTAGTGTCATGTTGGGTAGTAAATCTTCAAGTAGTAGCCATTAACTAACAACATGGAACATTCACCTTGAAAATCCACCAGCTGTTAAGATCCTCATGAATAGACCTTCTCTATGACAAATGGTCCCTCCCTAGAATATGTCGTTTGAAAATGAGAATGAGGTCACCAACTTTGAACGCCCTCGGGCGGACCAATTGGTCGTGAGCCTGTAATAACCTTTCTTGGTAGAGCTCCAAATATAGTCGTCCTTCCAATCTGTTTCCATCGAGACTTTCCAATTCTTCAAGTCTGAGTTTTGCACTTTCTTTGGTTGTAATTTGGTCGGTGACTGCGACTCTGAGAGACAGTGTCTAGACTTCTAGCGGCAATACGACCTCGGACCAGCACACAAGTGCATTGGGTGTACATTGAGTGGAAGTTCATAACATTGTCTGGTAGGCTCGCAAACCTTCAAATAATTTATTATGCCAATCTCTTTTATTTTTGTCCAATGTTTTCTTTATAATTTGTGCGAGCATGTTATTGAAGGCCTCAACTAGTCCGTTTGATCTGAGATAGTAAATCATAAAGTATCACTAATCTGTTCCATGTTGTTTGACAAAGTTGTTAATCTTTGTGCTTTTGAAGGTTGTCCCATTGTCAAAAATCACTCTGCATCAAAATTGTAGACGATTTGGATTTTGAAAATTTTTAGAACATGTTGTGTTGTAACCTCTCGTAACGGCATTGCTTCTTCCCACTAGAAGAAGTAGTCCAGAGTGACAAGAATAAATCTATTTCCTTTAGAGGATGGAGGGTCTATCAAATCTATTATGTCCATGCCCCAACACTCGAATTGCCACGAGGCAACAGTTGAGTGTAACACATTTGGGGATTCGTGTAAGACACCAAATGCACTTGACAAAGGTGACATTTTCTAGCCATATATATGCAATTGAATATCATTGCTGGCCAATAATATCTGAGTATTGTCGGCACTATTTTTGGTGTGGGGTTTGCCCGTAAGAAGCTGTCGGTCATCGGAATTGAAATCCCGTTGCCCGCTTCGGAAGGATGCTAAAAAATTCAGTTTTGAAAAAGATGGAGTCAAACTGACTCCATAATTTTCATAGTTTAGATGAAAGAGCGCTTTACCTCAAATTTTGTATNTGATCACACAGCAGTCAAGAAACTAAGTTTCATAATTTTTTGAGTTATATTTTGATTTTTAAAAAATCATTTAAGTTAAAAAACTAAATTTCATAATTTTTTGAGTTATATTTTGATTTTTAAAAATCATTTAAATGTCATATGGTGGTATTTATTTTTAAAAATCAATTTAAATTATTAAATGAACTCAAAATATTTTGAAACTTTTATGATGAGTTCTCTGGATCATAAATCACCGGAGATAAAAAATCAAGTCATTTAAATGTTTATATTTTTTCAAAATTAATTATCTTAGTGATTTAGTATATTGAATGAACTCAAAATATTTTGAAACTTTTATGATGAGTTCTCTGGATCATAAATCACAATGAATTAAAAATCAATTTAAGTTATCAAATTAACTCAAAATATTTTGAAACTTTTATGATGAGTTCTCTGGATCATAAATCACAGTGGAGATAAAAAAGCAAGTCATTTAAATGTTTGTGATTTCCAAAATTAATTATCATAGTGATTTAGTATTTGGAAAATTTAAGGATGTTTTAAATGACATTTATATTTTCCAAAATTAATTATCTTAGTAATTTAGTATTTGGAAAATTTAAGGATATTTTAAATGAGTTGACTCATAAAATTATTTCTAAAGGTTTCTCTGGTCATGATAGACCTTCCGAAATTTTCTTGGAATTTAATAACCAATATGCTAATTTCCATGATTATTTTAAGGAAATGACGTGAAATAACTTGAAAAATATGGATCTCTGTATAGGAATCTCATCTGACTTTGGGAAAATCAGAGAATGTTCCCCCTTACAGAGGCTACAATATGTCAAAATTTCAAGCCAAGGTGAAGTGTCAATATGCGTGGAGAATCAAATGATTCCAAATAATATTTAATTAATTAAAAATATTTTATGCATCAAATGGACTTGAAAAATGTTCCACATTATTCTTTTCTGTTCACTGAGCAAGTGGGTATTTTTATTTTATTTTTGTGATTTTTCTACACAAAGTTATGTATTTTTGAAGTTTTGGGGTTAAATAAATAAGAAAATGTTTTCGTTCATTTTTCTCTTTTTTTTATTTTTAAAAGGAGTCGCCAGCTTGTCGATCGTCGTATACTTCCNTATATATTGATCGAACTATATTTTGTTCTGATTCATAAACAATTCAAACTCACTGATGTCTCCCTATTAATTTAAAGGAGAAGATGTCAGGACCGCGGCTGATTTTTGCTTTCAAAGATGGTCTGAACTTTGCTTTCAACGAAGAAGATGTACCACACTGATGGTACCGTTCAAGAGTCAAGAAAAGGGGGATTGCCCTCAATATTTAAATTCAGTACCAGGAGTCTCTCTTCCTCAAAAGGGAAAGAAAAGGGATGATATGAATATAGAATATGAAAATCCACTGATGAATACTGTTCAAGAGCAAGAAAAAGAGGGATTTCCAACATAGAATATGAAAATCCACTGATGGGTACAGTTCAAGAGCAAGAAAAAGAGGGATTGCCCTCCTTAATCTCAGTTCCAGGAGTCTCTCTTCCTCAGAACAGAAAGAATAGTTGAAGAGATCAGATCCCATGGAAGGGCCAAGCCGCCGTTTGCCCTCCATGGTAACTACTACAGCAGGGCGATGCTGACGATTGAGCAAAAAATACCTTTCTCCTTGTTACGGAGGACTCGGCAAAGAAATGCCGATCGAAAGAAACAAAGAGCTTTGGCTAAAGCGAGNTATTTATTATGGTCATATTTATTGAATCTATAACTGTTATTAAGTTTTGGTACAGTTGTTGAGGAATTAAATCTTTTAGCAGCAATATTATATACTTATATTTTTAAGCATATATAAAGTCGCGATCATTAGTTTAGCCAAGGCACTTATCTCAAGATGATAAGTAGTAGTAATCCTATAGTTTATATGATATTTCTTTAATAATTTATCCATTATGGTATTTCTGAAATGACTTCCCCCATCAGTAATGATAACTCTCAGCATCCCAAATCTACAAAATATGTTTGTTTTCAAAAAAATTTAAAACACTTTGAGCATCACATTGAGTTAAAGCAACAACTCTATCCATTTGAATACTTAGTCAACTGCTAATAAAATATATAAATTTCTGAAAGATGGTATAAATGATCCCATGAAATGTAATCCCCAATCATCAAATATTTCAACTTTTAGCATATAATTGAGGGGCATCTCATTTCTTCTAGAAATATTGCTGTTGTCATCTATCACAAGTTTTGATATAAGCATTAACATCTCTAAATATTGTAGACCAATAGAATCCAGATTGTAAAATTTTGTATGTTATTTTATCAACACCAAAATGTCCCCCAAAATCAGAATTATGACATTTTTGGATAATTTCATAAATTTCTTCTAATGGTACACATCTTCAAAGAATTAGATTCTTTCCTTATTTATATAAAAATAGGTCATCCCAAAAATAAGTCTTAGCTTCATAAATAAATTTCCTCTTTTGTTGGTATGTCATTTCATATGGTATAATATCGCTAACAATAAAGTTCACAATGTCGACATACCACGGAACACGCCACTCATTAATAGTGAACAAATTTTCATCTGGAAAATGTTCATTAATTTCTTTTTCAATATAGAGTAACTCAAGCCTGGACAAATGATCAGCAATTTGATTTTTAGTCCCCTGTCAATCTACTGTTTAAAAATCAAATTCTTGCAAAAGAAGAATCCATCTTATAAGTCTAGGTTTAGTATCCATCTTTTTTATTAACTACTTAATAGTAGAATTATCTGTATGCACTACACAATGAGTTCCAATTAAATATGATCTAAATTTATCAAAAGCACATAAGGAACTCTTATTCAGTTGTTGTATAATTGATTTGATTTTCATTAAGAGTTTTACTAGCATAGTAAATTACTGAAAATTTTATCATATCTTTGTCCTAAAACAACTCCTATAGCATAATCATTAGCATCACACATCAATTCAAAAGGTTTTCCCTAATTTGATGAAACTATAATTGGTGCAGTGATTAATTTTTCTTTTAATAAATTAAAAGCTTTTAGGCATTCCTCATCTATGTTTAGTGCAGTGATTAATTTTTCTTTTAATAATTTAAAAGCTTTTAGGCATTCCTCATCAAAAATTAAAAATTGTATCTTTCTCTAGTAAATGGCATAAAGGCTTAGTAATCTTTGAAAAGTCTTTAATATATCGCCTGTAGAATCCAACATGTCCTTAAAAACTCATAATTTCCCTTACATTTGTTGGATAAGGTAAATTAACGATTACTTGAATTTTAGTAGGATCTACTTCCATACAATTTTTTGATATTTTAAGACTTAATACAATTCCTTCTGCTACCATAAATTGGCATTTTTCCCAATTAAGGACTAAATTTATTTCTTCACTGCACTTAAAAACTTTAGATAAATGTTCTAAACATTTGTCAAATGAAGTTCCAAACACTGAAAAATCATCATGAATACTTCAATCCCTTTTCAATTAAATCACAACAAATTGTCATCATACATCTTTGAAATGTAGCAGGGGCATTACATAAACCAAAGGGCATCCTTCTAAAAGCAAAAGTACCATAAAGACTGGTAAAAGTTATTTTCTCTTGATCCTCAGGAGATATTTGTATTTGGTGATAATTAGTATATCCATTTAGAAAATAAAAATATTTATGCCCAGCTAGTTTATCCAACATTTGATCTAGAAAGGGTAATGAAAAATGATCTTTCCTAGTGGCAAGATTTAATTTTTGATCTAGAAAGGGTAATGGAAAATGATCTTTCCTAGTGGCAAGATTTAATTTTCTATAAAATCTAGAAAGGGTAGTGGAAAATGATCTTTCCTAGTGGCAAGATTTAATTTTCTATAATCAAAATCCAGCATTTGATCTAGAATGGGTAATGGAAAATGATCTTTCCTAGTGGCAAGATTTAATTTTCTATAATCAATGCATATTCTCTATAAAGGGTAGTGGAAAATGATCTTTCCTTGTGGCAAGATTTAATTTTCTATAATCAATGCATATTCACCACCCTGAACTGTGTCTAGTAGGTATTAACTCATTATGCTCATTCACAGTTACAGGTACTCCTCCTTTCTTAGGAATTTATTATTTTCATTCACAGTTACAGTTACTCCTTCTTTCTTAGGAACACTGTGAATTGGACTAACCCATGCACTATCTGAAATAGGGTAGATAATTCCAACATCTAACCACTTTAAAATTTCNTCAAATGATATGAACGTCAGATAAAACACAGCGTGACACATTTTTTGGGCAAGAATTGTTCAAACTGAAATTAAAAATAATACAAGGCTACGATTTCAGCAAACTTACTCTCAAATTGGTTGGCTAGATGAGACGAACCCACTGACACTAAAATGTATCCAATCGGGTCAGATCAAGCCCTGATCAAGATATTATATAACTTTTAAAAGTTTTTGGTGGTTAATTAGAAGGTCAAATGAATTTCAAATCTGATGAATTTATAGTTGAATCGAACATCTCAATGTGACGAATCTAACGAACCCAAAATTACTCAATTTTAACATCATTAAGGCACTAAAATGCCCACAAAATATCGGTTGATTGTGGGAGTCTCTCTGGGTAACCCTATGAAGTGATCCATAATCTTTGCTTACTTTTAGGGAATGTCAATCCCCAAATCTATAAATAGAACTCTTTAGGGAATGTCAATCCCCAAATCTATAAATAGAACTCTAGCACATCCATGAAGGGGGACTTGGTCATGGAAAAAAAAGAAGAAAATGAACTTATTTCAAATGATATTCTGGGTTGAAGATCTGATGATCTCTTCCTTCGTAGCTACCGACTACCATAACCATTGCTCATCGACCATCATTGAAACCATCAACTGACCTTGTTGATAGGCTGTGTCTATTATGTTTTTGGCTGGACTACTTCTAATTTTCATGTTGCTTGTTTCATTTTAGTTGTTGTTGATGTTAGTTCATGTTCTTATTGAGATATGTAATTGTTGTAATATGTCATGATGAATTGTGGTGAAACTTTTATTTATGTATCTTTGTTGTTGGATGTTAAAAGTTGTAATTTATTGAAACTTTGTTATGTATTTTCAGTTGTTGTACCGCTGCAAATTTTATATTTATTGTTTTATTTTTTTTATTTATATTCATACCTCATGAAGTGTTAACTTGTGCTAGTGACACGGGTATTTTTGTTGCAATTGTTATATGTTTTCCATTATGTTTTATTTTTATAGTTTCATTTGATTAAGTTTGGGGGGATGTTGTTAGATTTGTTACTCCGTAAATAAAATACTATATTTTGATACTTGTTGACATATTTAGAATGTGGTGAACTTGGAACCACAATAATTTTAACAGAAAAAGGAAATTGGTTATATAACGAATAGACTCCTAATGAATTAAGTTGAACTAGATGTAGAATGATCTTCAAAAATTCACCAAATGATTATTTAATCGTCATATTTAATTTTCAAAAAGGTTCAATTAATAAATAAATTAATTGTAGATAGATGTGATCTTTTTTAAAAATTTAGCCTCAATTATATTTGAATTTCATGTTAATAATTTATAGCTTATAAAACTTGAATTAAAAGAGAGGATGTTAGAGTATTTTAGTTTACGGAGATTGTTGTAAAATTTAAAATCATTAAAAGGCTAATCCAGGTTATTGTGAAATTTAGGGCGAAGAAAACACAAAATTGACACAAAACTAGAAGAACACAAAGATTTAACGAGGTTTGGCAAAGATGTCTACATTCTCGAGAGCGATTGACGAATTTCACTATTTCAGAGGAGTTACATACCCAAAGAATTACACATCTATTTATAGATAAAACCCACAGACAAATTTACAAACACGCCCTCACTCCCCCAGCCCACTAATCCAAAAGACAACCTCTTCACATCAAGAGACACACATCTTCATTCCATGAGACACACATCTTCAAATCCAAGTGACTCCAAATTCCTCGTATATAAGCCATACCTAACAATTCTCCACCTTGGCGAATATCCAGCCCGTTAGGAGAAAATCTTCAACTTGCGAATATTCAGCCCCTTAGGAGAAAAATCTCCACCTTGTGAATATTCAACCCCTTAGGAGAAAAATCTCCACATTGCGAATATCCAGCCCCTTAGGAGAAATTCATCATTGAGTTTCTTACATCGAAGTGTGTTAGGCAACCATGCCAACTAGCAACTGCAAACATTCAACAAGTTCAAGTAACGCAAGAACTTATTAAAAATACCTGGCTTAGTCAACTTTCCTGCTGCATTTTCATCATATGATCTAACAGAGTTAACTCCACCCACAACTGTACTCCCCAACAATTTATGGATATTATCATCAGGTTTCATAGCTCGCAATGCCTTCAAAATTTTTTGTTGTGCAATTTGCCACAATCTGAAGTTCTTGGTTCCATCGAACTTCACTATCTCAAATTTTGCACCATACATTGCTATTTGAATTAATCCTATAGTGAATTTTTTTTGTCTTGTGTTGAAACAAAAACACATCACAAATAAATTCAAAGAAGCCTGAAATTTCCTCTATCAATTGTAGTAATTTTCCTGTAATTTGCTGTGATTCATGAATTAAAATTTTCATACGTAGCACCTTTCCTGTTCGCACAAAAATTCGGCCGAAATACTGTGAACACCAGTCGAACTCCACCTGTCACATTTTCTCCTATGGCAAACCTGCGAACAATTCACGAAATTCGCGAACTCAACCTGTCGCAACTCCACATGCGACGAACTTACAAACTCCGCTGAACTCCTCTCCTCTGAGAAACTGGAGAACTCTCGATTGCCCCTTCTCCTGAAGTCTTGATCTGAATTCCTTTTGCAGCTCGCCTGGGCCGAACCGAACTCATTGTCAAATCGCGAATACCACAATTCGCTCATCTCTGTTTCTGCTCCGAACCCTAAACTACCAGAATTTCTCGAACTTCACCTATCGCAATTTCTTCTGTGAATCAGAAGCACGAAAGCTGCCTCTACCTGTCGCGCGACCCCGACTTCTATTGTGAATTCCCGAAGCAGAACTGGTTGAACTGCAACAGCACTTGTTCGTTCCCGCGAGCCCATCTGCCTTGCGAATAATCCGCTGAACTCCTCTATTCACAAAATGATGCTTCTGTTCGTGGTAACTGCACGGGAACTCCTCTGCTCTCGGTGAAACTGGACTGGCTTTCAAACGGCAAACGGCGAACTCTTCCGTGAAACTCCTAGCGCCTCTTAGCCAAACTGTCTCCTCCATAAAACCCTCGCGCATGTTCGCAAAACACCTTTGCGAACACAACTGGTCGCAGAAGGCCTCGCTGAAATTGCAGCCGAACTCCCTGTTGCATGCCGTCGCTGATTCCCTCTCGAGGATTGCGCAAAACCTGATCGTGAGAATCGCTCCTTCCTGCTAGCAGAACCGTCGCCCGAAGCTCCTCTGCAAATTTTCAGCGAAGCCCTTCGTCTTCGTGCGGAACTGATTGGAGAAGAAGTCCAAAAAAACCACAAACCGCCAAAAAACTATCTTTATCTTCTAATTTTCCGCAAACTATTCTGCCTGAACTCCTTCCGATAGTGATCCTTCTATGTCACGAACCAAGTCGAGACCCATCGCCTTTATCTGTCGCGGAAGAAGCGTGAACCGATCGAAGCCCGTCCAATCGCAAACTGCTCCTGTCCGAATGATCGCACGCCAACAACTGCCCCTGCCACGAACTACTCTCTGTTGCGCGATCGCGAACCTTCTCGCAAAGACCCTCGTCTAGTCGCGATGCCGAACCGTCCAAGTTTGCCTAACTCCCACGGGAACTCTTCCGGCACGCGACTCATACGATTCACGAACTCCTTTGCAATTTATGGGGCGAATCAGCCCTGTCGCAATTCTCGCCTTCACCTAACTGATTCAAAGCGTAACCTTCTATGTCGCGTAGATCTGCCGCTGAAGCCCTTACGCGAATCTCGCGGAACTTCCTTCGTTCGCCTGCTTCTTCTTGTGCCTAACCACCAAAGTCTGTCTGAAGCGTTGATCGCTTCTTTGTCTCCCTGAAACTGCCGCAAACCACAACCTCATCTGTTCGCATGTCTGTTCGCGTTGAAGAAGCCCAGAACCGCGATTCAAACTTCCGCGAACTGGAAGTTTTCACCGAAGCAAACCGCCCGAACTTCTCCCCAAATCTCCAAATCGTTCTTTACTTCATGGGCCTCCAAATTTTTCTTCTCTGCCCTAGAACCTCGCTCTGATATCAATTGTTGTGAAATTTAGGGCGAAGAAAACATATAATCGACACAAAACCAGAAGAACGCAGAGATTTAATGAGGTTAGGTGAAGATGTCTACATCCTCGGGAGCGAGCGACGAATTTTATTATTTCAGAGGAGTTACATACCCGGATGGTTACACATCTATTTATAAATAAAACCCACAAATAAATTTACAAACACGCCCTCGCTCCCCTCATCCTACTAATCTAAGAGACACCTCTTCACACCAAGAGACACACCTCTTCATTCCATGAGACACACCTCTCCAAATCCAAGAGACTCTGAATTCCTAGTATATGAGCCATACCTAACACAAATATAGTAATATTTTAGGATGTGAATGAAAAAAGGGATTATTCAAAAAGAAATATGATTGAAAATATTCATCCCATGGAAATAAAGAGAAAAGAAAAAAAAATTGAAAAAAAAATTATAAATGAAAATTGTAAAGGAGAAGCTTGAGAAGAAGCCTTAACTAAAATTAGTTTTGTTACTATTCTTATAAATTGAAAACTCATTAATATTCTTTTAATTAATTATGTGCAGATGTTTATAAATTATTAACAAATTATCATATGGAGGACTAAATTCCCTCTTGAACTTTATATCTAGACTATATTAGCTTAGCAAGTTATTAAATCCCTTCGAGTGAATATGCAATTAAATAACATTTCAAGAAGTTCAATGTCTTATGAAGCACGTGTCAGAATAATTCAACAGAAGCTTTTCGTTATAAACTCTATCTATTTGGAAATTTGATTGTAAGTGGTCATTTATTCAATTTCATTTCACTTATGTCCAACAGGATCTTTTACTTATGTTTTGTTATTACTTGGGGATAAGTAACCCTTGAGTTTGAGAGATTTTGATATGTTGTTAATTTTGCACATGTTGTCATATGTATTTTTGAATTTTATAAGATGATATTGTACTTTGAGGAAGGTTTTGGTTGTTTTTGTTGGTGTTAGCAGGAATTGGGATGAATAGGGAGATTGAATCAAGAACCTGACTATTGGCACTTAGGCACTTGGCCACTGGCATGCATGCGCTAGAAACCTCCCAACACAAGCTGATACCCGAGAGGTTAGTGTTTGGGTGCCAGCCAGTGGGCGCTTAGGCGCCAATACAAGCTTCTACTCAAGAGGCTGGCACCAAGGAGCCCTAACTTGAAACTGACAGTTTGTGCAGTTTGGACTTCGAGAAGAATGTGAAGAAATATATAAGCTACGTCTAAATGAAGGGGGATCTTTGATTACATTTTCTTCTGTTATTTTTCTGAGAGGGGAGTTGAAGGAGAAGTCCAAGGAAGATCAATCAAACTGAAAAAAAAATGAGAATTTGAGCGATTTTGTGTGATTGAATGTTTGTAATCTCAACTTCTCAAGATTGAAAGAAGGAAGACAAGTTCTAAACCTTTATTTTATAATTGCTTTCATTTTCTTTGTAAGACTTTCATATTGTTATTTGTTATTCAATAAATTAATCAAGTTGGTGTGTTCAAGCACACACATAAAGAGTAAACTATCCCTCCTTCCTTGGAATGGGGAGATCGAAAACTTGAATGTGAAAGTTTCTTTATAGATTTGTGTTGACTAAAAATGAATATTGCTTGTCGAGGATTAATTCACAACGAAACTTGGACCATCTCTGAGCTTTCTTCAGTTTTATAACTCTTATTTCAATTCTATATCTTCCATTGTATATTCTCAAACTTTTTTTTTTTATGTAATATTCATTTCTTTCATAATTGTTAAATGAAATGGTTTGTGGTGGCTCTCAACTTGAATGAAAAAAAAAAACCATAGGATACAAGAAGTTAAAAAAGCAATTTGACAAAGATTGGTTTCCTTTGTAGGTCTATTCATGATGCGGGATCCCAGCATTAAATTAAGCTCTAATGATTACAATTAACATAAATAATTCAGTTACTAAAGTAAGCTATGGTGTAGGTGTAAAAAAAAAAAAGCACTAGCGTTGCCGCATAAAACGTCAGAGGAATAGAAAAATAATTCTGATAGACCATTTTTTAAATTTATTTTTAATGGTGACATGACATGCTAATGATTTAGACAACAGTGCAGGTATAACGTAAGAGAGTAGTTAACATAAGCCTAACTTATAACTTTGAGTTAATTTTAAGTTTAAATTTGGGCATCAAGTTGATTTGGATTTATCAAGGATGTAGTATAAGTCCATTTGAAATAAATTTGATATATTAAATATACAATAACCACCCTCACCCTCATCTTATATATTTAATAATAACTTAATATTATGTATATTATTAATATACTAAAAAAATTAGAATANGGCACTAGCCTTGCCGCATGAAACGTCAGAGGAATAGAAAAATAATTCTGATAGATCATTTTTTAAATTTATTTTTAATTGTGACATGATATGCTAATGATTTAGACAACAGTGCCGATATGACTGTTTGAATGATGGCGTAAGAGAGTAGTTAACATGAGCCTAACTTGTAACTTTGAGTTAATTTTAAGTTTAAATTTGGGCTTCAAGTTGATTTGGAATTTATGTAGGATGTAGTATAAGTCCATTTGAAATAAATTTAATATATTAAATATACAATAACCACCCCCACCCTCATCTTATATATTTAATAATAACTTAATATTATGTATNGAGAGAGTAGTTAACATAAGCCTAACTTGTAACTTTGAGTTAATTTTAAGTTTAAATTTGGACTTCAAGTTGATTTGGAATTTATGTGGGATGTAGTACAAGTCCATCTGAAATAAATATAATATATTAAATATACAATAACCACCCCCACCCTCATCTTATATATTTAATAATAACTTAATATTATGTATATTATTAATATACTAAAAAAATTAGAATAATTTGATTAAATTTCAAGGAAAAAATAAATTTAAATATTCAACAATTTAAATTTTGGAATTTGCCACTATATATATATATATATATATATATTTCAATTTTAAGACAACATGAGATAAATTGCAATTAAAAAATTAAAGTTAAGCTGAGATAATTTCAATTGAATCTGAATTGCTTTCCAACTTAAGAATATTGAAAGAAAAGAGGGGTATTTACATAAATATTACATACCATATTATTTCAATATATTTACACATCTAACATCAAAACTTTATGTTTATATTTATTGCACTCAAATCTTTCTTATCATTATTAAAAAACTCTATGATTCATTTTTAATAAAATATCATGCATTTCATGTATCCAAGAAATCATGTTTTCATCTGAAGTGAACTTTAAATATTTTTCGAGTAAAGTATCAAACATATATTTCAATAATGCATAGTTAGGCTTATAAAGTCTTTTTTTTTCTTTTTTAAATTTATTTATATTTATTTATTTATTTGTTTTCTTTGGGGAAGATAATAGCAAATTTTCATCTTCTTGGTGGAAGGAGTAGTAGTAAAGGCTTTTATTAAATTATTGTAAGACTCTCATCATTGAGGATGTTGGCATCTGAGTCATCATCAGCCAAAAGGCTTGCACTTTAGAAAAAAAAACATTAATCTCTTACCATTAGGAGAATTTGAAGCTATTACTATATTTTTATAATCACTTAAACAATACGATAATGGGGATTTTATATACAGGCCACACAAACTTGCTATTTACAAATCAACCCCACTCTTTCTTCTATTTTTCATATTAGATAGGGATTTAGAAGATAGTCTCGCTTAAAGAATGTATAGAGATACTTTAGTTCAATAAAAGAATTATGTATTTCATGCCAATACTTAATCATTGACCTCTTATTTGTGGATGAGAGTGAAGATGGTGGAAAAAGATGTGCAACAAAATAAAATTATGAGAAAAATAATTAATTAGACTTTGTATAACTAGATGTATTAATGGCAGAGTTCAATTTATCTTTGGCTATCAATAGGGAAGTTCATATGGGTTTTGAATTGAGAATGAGTTCTCTTATGGAAAATCTCAAGGCAATGGAAGAGTACTTATAATTGAGTAATTGAGTTTTATGAGAAAATAGACTTATGAAGTAGATGTTGACCTCACTTTTGGTTGAGGTCTAGAAAACTTCTTTAGTAGCCTAGGTCTAGCCATAGGACTTTCCTATTGACTAGTCTTAGAAAATTAGAAGAGGTACCCCACCATTAGAAATTCAAAACTCTTCTTTTTTACTCAGCTTGAAATTCCACATATTGATCTTAACCTCTAGCATTTAGTAGGTAAGATCATTATAAGAGAATTCAAGAAGAGTCCCTATAGGATTACTTGGCTTTAGGGTCGACCCTGGNCAATTCTTGCGTTCATCCTTCGGGATAGATACATGATTTGAGATAAAGTGCTCTTTCATCTAAACTATGAAAATTATGGGGTCAGTTTGACTTCATCTTTTTCAAAACTAAATTTTTTAAAAAACGTCCTTCCGAAGCGGGCAACGGGATTTCAATTCCGATGACCGACAGCTTCTTACGGGCAAACCCCACACCAAAAATAGTGCCGACAGTAGACAACTTATGAGTTCTCAAGTAAGCTTAACAGAGTGTTAATCTTGAGCATTGAGTAGGTTTCAAGTTCTATACGACTTGATGTTATCACGTAGGCGGGGTTTGTTTTATATGGAATCTAATCTTGATGTGCTCTTTCAGGAATTATATTGTTATGCTTTTGTTTGATTTTTCTTTCTGATTTCTTAAATTGAAAATGTAATTTCTAACTAATTGAAGCCCTAAAAGTATTTATTTAAATAGTTCCAACTTCCATCCCAACAGCCATCATTGATTCACCCGACCAGTTTTTGAGCATAGTCCAAATTCTTATGAGACAAAATCAGCTTTTTCACTTGGAGCAATACGTGCGCGCAAAGTTTTCTACCCACTTTGACAGTCCCAAAAGAGGTGAACAGTTTTTGTTATATTTTACTTTATTGCAATCTAAAAAATTATAATATCATAAATTTATACATAGATCCTTTTCTTAGCCCGTCACTCTCTGTGTGTCCCTGAAGTAAGGAACAGAAAAGCAGAAAGGTGAAATAAGCGGAACATTTTCTTGGGCATGGCAGTAAGAAGTTGTAGGAGAGGGGAATGGATGAGTTACTTGGATAAGACGGGCAAGCCGAAGGTAGAGAGAAAGAGGGGGATAGAGTGGGCGGCGATGGTCAAAAGTGCCGGCAAAGACATTCGGTTCATGACGTAGACACCTCAATAAAATATATATTATATATATTTTTTCTTAACGGCAAGGAATTGAGTTATTCTATTCACTCTGCCGAAAGCCACCAGCAAACCGACCCATAGGATATCTATAGCAACTAATTGGGAAATTTCTAAGTTCATTTGTAAGTTTATGTAATATATTTTTATGTATGTATGTATATTCATTGGGTCGGGATTGATAGTATTATAGTGACACTGGCATCAACCTTAGAGGCCGTGTTGTTTTCATCTGTTTTAATTTGGACCACTCTAGTTTTGATTGAGAAGGCACTGAAATGCCGACATGCATGTTCTTTTTCGTTTGGTAAAGCGCTACTTTCTGACGTCTCCCGAAATTATTTTTATCATTTTAGAACACGGATGACAATATTTGTTCCATCACTTGACTTTTAATGTCACTACACCACAACACATGGATTATTATTTTACGCTTCACTGAAGCTAACCAAAGATGTCCATCATGTTATAGTATGAATCATATGCCATATAGGGACAGACACTAGAATAAAGCGGAGCAGAGCGAAGTGGAAGAATATATCCAAATCGAGAAGTTACGTTATGTGGATTAGGGGTGCTGGGTCAACGCCTCGCTATACGGTATATGGATAATTTGGGAATTACATATTGTACTGTAGGGTTTACTCTAGCATTATAAATAGACTTATTATAATCCTAGGTCTTTGAGAGAGCTGAATCTTGTATTTTGTATTCTATTCTAAATATTGAAAAGGAAGTCGCCGCTCTGCTCCCGAGGACGTAAGCATCTTTGCCGAACCTCGTTAAATCTCTTTGTGTTCTTCTAGATTTGTGTCGTTCTTGTATTTCTTTGCCCTAATTTCTCAACAAGTGGTATCAGAGCGAGGTTCTAGAGTAAGGAAGAAATATTTTGGCGGTGCATAACCAAATAAGATTTTGGCTGAGGATTTCGGCGGATAGAGCGTCCGATTCATCGCAGTTCGAAGTTCACAGGAAGAAGATCCTCAAAAGTCATAGTGGCTTAATTATTGAGGATCTTTGCTGGAGGCTCAATTAAGGCTTAATTAAATTATTTTCCTTCGATGGATTTTCTTTGCTGGATTTGCAGAGGTGAGATTTCTTTTACTTGAGGCTGAAGAAAGGAAATGATTTAAAATTCAGTTAATTAAATGAAATATTTAATTAAGAGAATATTTTAATTCTTTTTTGGAAAGATTTTGTTACTTTTCTGAGAAACTTAATTAAGGAAAAATATTTTTTCTTGGAAGCTTAATTAAGGGAAAATTAATTAAGGAATCTTAATTAAGGGATTACTTAAAAGGATTTGTGGTAGAATCAAAATACAATTTCTGGCTCAATAAGGAATGTTGCGGAGAAGAAAATTTGGAAGTATTTTCTAAATTTCTTTGGTTGGAGAAAAGAATCTTTGCTGCGGCGCAGAAGAATATAAAATTTTGTGGACTGTTCGCAAGGTAGATGGGCTCGCGGGAATGAACAAGTGCGAAGCAGTTCGGATAATGGGTTGCGGCAGTTCAGCGAGTTATGCTTCGGGGAGTTCGCGGTAGAGGCGGCGTCGCGACTTCGAGGCGCGACAGTTCATGAACATTCGCGGCATTAAGCGAGGTGGAGTTAGCGAACAGAAGTTCGTGTGCAGTTACCACGAACAGGAGCGTTTGCGAACAGAGGAGTTTGGTGGTGTTCGTCGCAGGAGGAGTTGCGACAGGTGGAGTTCGGTAGGGTGCTAGCAAGCGAGCAGGCGCGATTATTCGAGAACAGTAGTTTCGCAGAGGTATTTCGCGAAGGGTTTCGCTCACGTGACAGCAGTTTAGCCGAGGTGCTGGCGCGAACAGGAAAAGTGCTTCAACCTACATTTGTGCATAAGAAATTCCATGATATATTTCTCCTAAGGGGCTGAATATTCGCAAGGTGGTGATTTTCTCATAAGAGGCAGGATATTCGCTAGGTGGAGATATTTCTCCTAAGGGGTTGGATATTCGTAAGGTAGAGATTTTCTCCTAAAGGACTGGATATTTGCAAGATTAGATATTCACAAAGTGGAAATTTTCTCCTAAAGGGCAAGATATTCGCCAAGGTGGAGAATTGTTAGGTATGTCTCATAATACTAGAATTTGGAGTCTCTTGGAATGAAGAGATGTCTCTTGGAAATGAAGAGATGTGTCTCTTGGAATTTAGTGAGTTGAGATCAGTGTGGGCGCAGTAGAAGCATGGTGACCCAACCCACATTAGTGCATGTGTAACTAACTCCCAGGTATCTTTTCTCCTAAGGGGTTGGATATTCACCAAGTTGGAGATTTGTTATGGTATGACTCATATACCATATAAGGACAGATGCTGGAACGAAGCGGAGCGGAAGAATCTATCCAAATCGGGAAGTTACGTTATGTGGGTTGGGGGTACTGGGTCAACGCCGTGCTATACAGTACATGGGTAATTTGAAAATTACATATTGTACTGTAGGGTTTACTCTAGGATTATACTTATTTACAATCCTAGGTCTTTGAGAGAGTTGAATCCCTCTGCTCAATACTTTTTTCTGAATTAGTGAAAAGCCGCCGCTCTGCTCCTGAGAACGTAAGTATATTTGTCGAACCTCGTTAAATCTCTGTGTTATTCGGGATTTGTGTTGATCTCTATTTTTCTTCGCACTAATTTCTCAACACATCATAATTTTTTAGATAAAGACACACGTTTAATTTTACCCCTTATAATAGTAAACCACAATGTTCTACTTCTTAGGTATGACTCATATACCAAATAAGGGACATATGCTGGAGCGGAACGAAGCGAGCCAGCGAAGCTAGCAAGTAGAGCAGAGCTCGCAAGCGGAAGCATCTGCCCAATCGAAGGAGTTTCGTTAAGTGGGTTGGGAGTGCGAGGGCAACGTCCCCGTGGTACGGTACATGGGCAATTTTGTAATTACATATTATACGTCAGAGCTATATATATATATATATATATATATATATATATATAT
>JXCR01139528.1:238232-280858 GCA_002079205.1 Phalaenopsis hybrid cultivar
TACCTCATCCACTGGCTTGCCATCTTAGTCTTCTCTAATAAGTTTTATAATATTCAAAGTCTTCTGAATGTGATGTGGGTATATTTGCAATTAAATTCGCCCAAATTTATAAAAAAAAATAAAAAATAAAAGGAAAAATTGAAACCTAGCCTAATTTTATCCATAAAAGGCAATGCCTATTGTGCTAGAACAGCCAATATAGGTTAGACAAAAGTTGCTCTTGGCTTCCTGCTATCTCATCAATGCCTTATCCAGGTGATTTTATCTTTTATTTATTACAAAGGCGTTTGTTGGTCATATTTATTGCTTTCTTATTCTCCTTCACTATATTAAATAAAATCATTATTTTTTCTAATATAAATAGAAACGGCACCCTGCATTTTATTGGTTATGGCTGTTGAACTCATCGAAAAAATCTAAAATTTCTATTTTTTTAAATTCAATGGAATAATAGAAAATAGAAAATAAAAATAAACTAAACAAGGCTTTATTACTATAAGAATTTTTCTTAGTTATTTGTTAATGAATAATTAATGTTTTTTAGAGCTAAGCTCTTGTTTAACACATTTTATTGGGCTTTTAGATAACTGGTGAGACCATAGGAGAGGTCAGACCTGTATCCGGCATGCATCAAAGGAAGGCAGAGATGGCCCGGCAAGCAGATGCCTTCATCGCCTTGCCTGGTAGGCATCCCACATATTTATAACTAATATTACTTGCATATTGCCTTTAAATGTTAGCCTAGTAAAAATGACATAACTTATTTCAAGCGAAATATCATATTGTTAGATGTAATATTTTATGTATGGATTAAAATGATAATTTCAGAATGTATAACTTGTTAAAGTCCATCAGCACCCTCCCACACCCTTTGATTATTGATGTCGGCTAAGGAAGGACACCCAATCATTCACTGAATGTTTCATAACTGTGCTACATAAAATTTTGTAACAAAAAAAGTGTAACACACTTTGACAAATTGCACTCATTTTCTTAAATTCTGAGTCAGGTGGCTACGGAACTTTGGAAGAACTTCTTGAAGCCATCACTTGGGCTCAGCTTGGGATCCATAACAAGCCGGTAATTACATCTATATGCATACTTATACATATATATATATATATATATACACAGACATACATTTAATTTCTATTACACTCATTGAAAGTTTCATTTCTTAATTTTGAGTTGATTAATGCTAATAATTATGATTAAGGTTGGTTTGCTGAACATTGATGGATACTACAATTGCTTGCTATCATTCATCGATAAGGCCGTGGAAGAGGGATTCATAGATCCCGCTGCTCGTAATATTATAATCTCCGCACAAAGTGCCCATGAGTTGCTGTCTAAGCTCGAGGTACGTACGTAGTTGGCAACCGCGTAATAGCTTGTATAAAAATTTTGCACGAAGGTTATATCTCTAATTTTGTGAATTTAATTTGTAAGGACTTTCATTTTATTTGAAATGGAAGGTCTTATTTGTGANCGTATAAAAATTTTGCACAAAGGGTATATCTCTAATTTTGTGAATTTAATTTGTAAGGACTTTCATTTTATTTGAAATGGAAGGTCTTATTTGTGAAGATGAATATAAAATTGGGCGCAGAAAATTCTTTACACGGGCTCGTAAATATATCGAAGGGCGGCGCTAATGAACCACTTGAAATCATATAAATATACTCTTAAATATTATATTATACAGGAGTTAGACAAATTGGCAAGCTACAATTTGACTAAAATACTTATAGTTTATCTAATTATTCGTACAGAGAATTTAATATAGCAAAAGATGATAATATTTAAATTATATTTATATTTTTAATTTTTTAAGCTTTCTTTTAGTATTTGGCTATGATTGTTGTATATTATTAATATTATTCATTTATTTTGTCAAGCATGAAAAATGTCTCTGTAATAATTATTACTTTTCTGTTCTATGTTTTGTATATAAAGAAAGTTTTTATTTGTATATTATCAGAAAATATATGTATATATAATTAGTTTTTTTTATATATCTTTATATTTCTTATACTACAGGAATATGAACCCCGAGAGCAGGGCAATGCACTTAAACNTTTTTTTTATAGTTTATCTAATTATTCGTACAGAGAATTTAATATAGCAAAAGATGATAATATTTAAATTTTATTTATATTTTTTAATTTTTTAAGCTTTCTTTTTGTATTTGGCCATGATTGTTGTATATATGTCTTTATTTGTATATTATCAGAAAATATATGTATATATAATTAGTTTTTTTATATATCTTTATATTTCTTATACTACAGGAATATGAACCCCGAGAGCAGGGCAATGCACTCAAACTGAGTTGGGAGATGGAGCAGCTGAGTCAGCCACCGAAATTGGACATCGCTCGCTGACTCGGTGCTGACTCGGGACTGCTGTACAGTCTTCGTTAGATTAAACATATTTAAAAATAGTTTTATAACTTTCCATTAGTGCTTTTTAATTTAAACTCAAGAAAAATATATTATCTTTCTGCTAACGAAATGTCGACGTGGCAGCTAGTTCTAGCTTACCTTCCCTTTCCGATTTTCTTTGCGTGGCAAAGCTGCACTGCGGGGAGCGTGGGATCCACAAAGCTGTCCTCGTCGCCGACCTCTGGGAGCTTGACTTCTACCTACTAAGTGACCAATAGGCTCCTCTGCATAACATGCATGACTTGTGTGTGTATATGTATATATATTTCGCTTAATATATATATGAATTAATTTGATGTCTCTTTAAATTCAAGCAAAATCATTTTTTTTTCTCTTTAAAATAAATGAGTTGATTCGATCCGAATTAAATTCAATTTAAAATCGTCATGAGCTAAAAATATCAATCATTGTCATTCGTTTGATTTGGAGTCTGTTTATGGAAATCGTGGGACTTTGCTTTGAACGGCGGATGCTGCCTCAATAATCAAATTACTTGGGGCAGAGGGCTCTGNCCTGTTTATAGAAATCGTGGGACTTTGCTTTGAACGGCGGATGCTGCCTCAATAATCAAATTACTTGGGGCAGAGGGCTCTGGGGTTTGGATATTGCGCTCTGTTTATTTAAAAAAATTAACTCAGAAATGTTTTGGTTATTTATTAAATTATTTGATTTACTGTCCGTTGGGCACAAAGTATATCTAATATTTACGTTAGAGTTAACTTATTATATTTAATATTCATTTCTAATTATTTTCTAATCCAATATATTTTTATTTTTTGCCTATTGGATTTTACCGACTTGGGACTTATCAAGAAGGTATGGGTGTTTGCGGCATCTGTACACAGGGATGTGCTTTACTTAGTTTAAATTAGAAAATCAAATCGAATCGTGCCAATTTGGTAATTTCAGTTCTATTTAAGAAAAAAAATTGATTTCGGTCTTAGAAATGTTAAACTTTGGTTTTTTTTTATTTATTACGGTTTGGTTTTACTTCTTTTTTTTATTGAATCAGCCGAAATTAAAAAATTCTAGGTAATTTTTTTTAAAATGTTTAGGAAGCAAATTTTTTAGTGATTAGCATTATATAATCATCGCTTAATAATTTTTTATTTTCTCTAATTATCATCATATTTTATGCCTTCAACCTATATTTCGGTTCATGTAAAAACGAACCGTTTAAAATGAATTAAACTTTGTTTTGACTGGTTCGATTTTGTCAAAATTTTGTTTGGTTCAGTACTTTGAATTTTGGATTTCGGTTGAAGTCAGTTTACCCAATTTGAAACCAAACCGTCTGAACCGACCGAATGCTCATCTCTAGGGTTAAATGTATTATACGAAAATCATGCAAAAATGTAGAAATTCATACAATAACAATCAAACACAAGAATTTAGATGGTTCGACAATGAATGAATCACCTACGTCCACATGGAGGGAGATTTCACTAGCACCGAATGGGAAGAAAGAAAGATAGTTTGGGGTTACAATACAACATACTCCTCTCATAAGCCTTATTTCTTATATATATATATATATATATATATATATATATATATATATATATATATATATATATATATATNTAAACTGAGTTGGGAGATGGAGCAGCTGAGTCAGCCGCCGAAATTGGACATCGCTCGCTGACTCGGTGCTGACTCGGGACTGCTGTACAGAGTCTTCGTTAGATTAAATATTTTTGAAAAAAGTTTTATAACTTCCATTAATGCTTTTTAATTTAAACTTTAAAAAAATATATTATCTTTCTGCTAACGAAATGTCGACGTGGCAGCTAGTTCTAGCTTACCTCCCTTTCCGATTTTCTTTGCGTGGCAAAGCTGCACTGCGGGGAGCGTGGGATCCACAAAGCTGTCCTCGTCGCCGACCTCTGGGAGCTTATACTTACTAAGTGACCAATAGGCTCCTCTGCATAACATGCATGACTTGTGTGTGTATGTGTATATATATTTCGCTTGATATATATATGAATTAATTTGATGTCTCTTTAAATTCAAGCAAAATCATTTTTTTCTCTTTTAAATAAATGAGTTGATTCGATCCGAATTAAATTCAATTTAAAATCGTCCTGAGCTAAAAATATCAATCATTGTCATTCGTTTGATTTGGAGTCTGTTTATAGAAATCGTGGGACTTTGCTTTGAACGGCGGATGCTGCCTCAATAATCAATTACTTGGGGCAGAGGGCTCTGGGGTTTGGATATTGCGCTCTTTTTATTTAAAAAAAATTAACTCAGAAATGTTTTGGTTATTTACTAAATTATTTGATTTATGGGCACAAAGTATATCTAATATTTGCGTTAGAGTTAACTTATTATATTTATTATTCATTCTAATTATTTTTTGATCCAATATATTTTTATTTTTTGCGCGCTGATCCTATTGGATTTTACCGACTTGGGACTTATCAAGAAGGTATAGGTGTTTGCGGCATCTGTACACTGGGATGTGCATTACTTAGTTGAAATTAGAAAATAAAATCGAATCGTGTCAATTTGGTAATTTCAGTTCTATTTAAGAAAAAAATTGATTTCGGTTTTAGAAATGTTAAACTTTGGTTTTACTGCTTTTTTAATTGAATCAGCCGAAAATAAAAAATTCTAGGTAATTTTTTTTTATAAAATGTTTAGGAAGCAAATTTTTTAGTGATTAGCATTATATAATCATCTCTTAATAATTTTTCATTTTCTCTTATTATCATCATATTTTTATACCTTCAAGCTATATTTCGGTTCATGTAAAAATGAACCGTTTAAAATGAATTAAATTTTGGTTTGACTGGTTCGATTTTATCAAAATTTTGTTTGGTTCAGTACTTTGAATTTTGGATTCCGGTTAAAATCAGTTTGCCCAATTTGAAAATCAAATCGTCTGAACTGACCGAATGCTCATCTCTAGGGTTAAAGATATTATACAAAAATAATGCAAAAACATAGAAATTCATACAACAACAATCAAACACAAGGATTTAGACGGTTCGACATTGAATGAATCTCCTACATCCACAGGGAGGGAGATTTTACTAGCAACGAATGGGGAGAAAGAAAGATGGTTTGGGGTTACAATACAACACTTATTAACGTACTCCTCTCCTAAGCCTTATTTCTTTTTTATATATTTATATAGAGGAGACTTAAAGAATATAAAGAAAGAAATAAAAAATGAAACAAATAAAATAAAATAAATCTATTAAATAAAAGTCATAAATACAAACAATCTCCACATAATCTATTACCTTAAAATAAGTGAGAGACGATCAATTAAGCTTCGACTCCAAATCAGTAGAACTAAGATGGTTTTCTATGTACCTCCCTCCTAGAGGGATCAAGCATCGCGTAGTTCTTCAAAATGCATGACTGAGTAATCAGTCCTAAGCTCGAATGTTCACCAAACTCTTGCAATATGTGTACAACTGGATTCTACTTCGTGTCAATCTTCTTCAACATAACAATGCCTTCTTCAATATACCTACGTCATCTTTTCAAACATACAGTGCTCATAAAAATAAAGTTTGCAGGTGCTTGCTCCTTTGATATATCATTTCTTCACCAAAGTCTGAAGTTAAACTGTCAAACATGAGCTAGCCGCATATTCCATAACATTGTGGCGTTAGAAGAATTTCAGCAACACCAATCCTTCAAGTCACTGTACTATCCTAAAGATTGTAAATATTGTGATGACGAACTCCCTCATAAAAACCATTGTTCCACGACATATCCTCAAATCTTCTGTCTCGATAACTAGCTTATCTCCCTTGGACTCTAAGACCCCAAATGATAGCAAAATCTTTCTGATATCTGAAACATGTTTAATATCAGTCAGCTCTCTCATTGTACCATCATGTGTCCTCATAAAAATACTCGTTACACCAATAGTACGACAAGTTTGTTAGTTGCATATAGTCACCGCACCACTATCCAACTCCTTGTACGTATAGAACCACTATTGTGAGCACAAAGGTGCTAGGTAGCACTTGTGTCCATAATCCAACGCAAATCATCTGTAAAAAAAACTGTGAGAAACTGCAGATAAAGATACATTTGAATCTACCTCTCCACATTTATCCATATTGACACCGACATTCTCCTCATATGCAATTTCATTTCCCTTCTCCTTGAGCTTCAGATAATATTTCTTCCATTAACCAGTCACTAAAAAGAGAACACACTAATTTCTTCTAAGACCGCTCCTATGGGGCTTGTCCTGCTTTTGAGAAGTGTCGTCGATTTCACCTTTCTTTGACAAATTCTTCATCTTCTTCTCAGATCTATCATGTTATAGGGTAAGTCTCTCAATTGATTTCATCTTTGCAAACACATTGTCCCTTCGATAAAACTCGTGATTAAATAGTGTCGTGGTCACTTCGTCATAATTAAAGACCTCCTCCCATGAATGAGTGTCATGGTGATGTTTTCATACTCATCTGAGAGTAAATTCAACATAAGAAGCGCCTTATCTTCATCTCAACGTTCTTATCCAAATTGAACAAATTAGCTAGCAATTTTATGAAGTCATTCAAGTGTTCATCATCTGTAACCCCCATCTTATCTGAAATCTATCGAATCAACACTTCATATGGAGACAAGTTTTCACGCTTTTTGTGAGATATTTATTCTCCAGCATCCTTCATAATTTCCATGCATAAGTCTCCATCATTACCCTACATTTAATTTCTTGGTCACGCAACTTTGGATCAAACTACAAACACTTTTGTTTATTTTTAACTAATCTCTCTCTAGCATCTCTTTAGGACATTCCCCGCTATTCATGATTTCCTCCAAATTTAGAAAACACGACTCATTCATTACCTTGTATCACCTCATGCCAAAATTTCTTTTATCGTTAAATTTCGTCATATCAACTTTGATGGGATGCATAACCTCGTGATGAATTGATTTTTCCACTGTGATAATGGATGTTGAAGAACCTGACATCGTACTATTAATTATTTCTGCCACCGTTAAAATCTTTCCCAAAAAATTCTTCTAACAGAATATCTGAAAAAAAGAAAAAAAACTACAAAAAAAAAAAAAAAGATCGTCCCAATAAGAAATAAATTTCAGAAAATAAAAAATTCTCTCTTTTCCCTCTCTAAAATTCCTTTTTTTTCTTTCCCTGTTTTTTTTCCTTTTTTACCTCTAAATTCTTTCTTCCCAAGAGAAATATACTTTTTCTTTCAATTTTCTTAAATTCCTCTTTTTAAAGTTACTTTTTTTAAAGAATATTCCAAAATAAATAAATAAAAAAAACTCTCCCATAAATCTTGTGAATATCTTGTCCGCCAGTTAGGAATTTTCTGAAATTCTCGCCGCCTGAAAAGTGAATATCCCCTCCATTAAAATCTTCTTCCCGTTCAGGAGAGCGCCACCCATGGGAAGCCTAATCCCGCCAAACTGCCGCCTTTCAACAGCTGTATGAACTGCCTCCTTTCCGGCATAGCACTTCGGACCACGCTCTATAGAAAATGCCGGCAACACGCGTTTGATGGTTGCAATAGATGCCAAGACACAAGATTCAGAAGTTGCCGTCCAAAAATCAAACTCTGATTCTAATTGTTATGCGAAATCATAAAAATTCACACAATAATAATCAAATAAAAAAAAATTTAGAGAGTAAGATACCACTTGATGCGTGCTAGAAAATTCGCGGCAGTAGAGTAAATGATTATCGTCTTAGCGTTGCACGAAAATTCAACACACTCTCAGATGAAAATGAATTAAGTTGTGATCACACCAAAAGTTTTTACGTGGAAAACCCGTAAAAGGGAAAAACCACGGGGTCTGGCCCAGTTGTAGAAATCCACTATAANCTTAAAGAATATAAAGAAAGAAATAAAAAATGAAACAAATTAAATAAAATAAACCTATTAAATAAAAGTCATAAATACAAACAATCTCCACATAATCTATTACCTTCAAATAAGTGAGAGACGATCAATTAAGCTTCGACTCCAAATCAGTAGAACTAAGATGGTTTTCTATGTACCCCCCTCCTAAAGGGATCAATCATCGTGCAGTTCTTCAAAATGCACGACAGAGTAATCAGTCATGAGCTCGAATGTTCACCAAACTCTTGCAATATGTGTACAATTGGATTCTACTTCGTGTCAATCTTTTTCAACATAACAATGTCTTCTTGAATATACCTACGTCATCTTTTCAAACATACAGTCCTCATAGAAATAAAGTTTGCAGGTGCTTGCTCCTTTGATCTATCACTTCTTCTCCAAAGTCTGAAGTTAAGCTGTCAAACATGAGCTAGCTGCATATTCCATAACATAGTGATGTTAGAAGAATTTTAGCAATACCAGTCCATCAAATCACTGTACTATCCTGAAGATTGTAAATATTGTGATGGCGAACTCCCTCATAAAATCCATTGTTCCACGACATATCCTCAGATCTTCTGTCTCGATAACTAGCTTATCGTTCTTGGACTCTAAGATCCCAACTGATAGGAAATTCTTTCTGATATCTGAAACATGTCTAACATCAGTCCGCTCTCTCATTGTACCATCATGCGTTCTCATAAAGCTACTCTTTACACCAATAATATGACAAGTTTGTTAGTTGCATATAGTCACCGCACCACTATCCAACTCTTTGTACCTATAGAACCACCATTGTGTGCACAAAGGTGCTAGGTATTATTTGTGTCCATAATCCAACACAAATCATCTGGTAAAAAAAAAAACTGTGAGAAACTACAGATAAATATACATTTGAATCTACCTCTCCACATTTATCCATAATGACACCGACTTTCTCCTCATATGCAATTTCATTTCCCTTCTCCTTAAACTTCATATAATATTTCTTCCATGAACCAGTCACTTAAAAGAAAACACACTGATTTCTTCTAAGACCGCTCCTATGGGACTTGTGATGCTTTTGAGAAGTGTCATCGCTGTCACCTTTCTTTGACAAATTATTCATCTTCTTCTCGGATCTATCATGTTATAGTGTAAATCTCTCAATTGATTTCATCTTTGCAAACACATTGTCAAAACTCGTGATTAAACAGTGTCGTGGTCACTTCACCATAATTAAAGATCTCCCTCCCATGAATGAGTGTCATGGTGATGTTTTCATACTCATCCGAGAGTAAATTCAACATGAGAAGCGTTTTATCTTCATCTCAACGTTCTCATCCAAATTGAACAAATTAGCTAGCAGTTTTATGAAGTCATTCAGGTGTTCATCATCTGTAACCCTCATTTTATCTAAAATCTATAGAATCGACGCTTCATATGGAGACAAGTTTTCACGCTTTTTGTGAGATATTTATTCTCCAGCATCATCCACAATTTCCATGCATAAGTCTCCATCGTTACCCCATATTTAATTTCTCGTCAAGCAATTTCGGATCAAGCTATAAACACTTTTGTTCATCTTTAACTAATCTCTCTCTAGCATCTCTTTAAGACCATTCCCCGCTATTCATGATTTCCTCCAAATTTAGAAAACACGACTCATTCATCACCTTGTATCGCCACATGCCAAAATTTCTTTTGTCGTTAAATTTCGTCATATCAACTTTGATGGGATGCATAACCTCATGATAAATTGATTTTTCCACTGCCATAGTGTATGTTGACGAACCTGACATCGTACTATTAATTATTTATGCCAATGTTAAAATCTTTCCCAAAAAATTCTTCTAATAAAATATCTGAAAAAAAGAAAAAAACTACAAAAAAAAAAAAATGATCGTCCGAATAAGAAATAAATTTCAGAAAATAAAAAATTCTCTCTTTTTCCTCTCTAAAATTCCTTTTTTTCTTTCCCTATTTTTTTTCCTTTTTTACCTCTAAATTCTTTCTTCCTAAGAAAAACATACCTTTTTTTTTTTGAATCTTCTTAAATTCCTTTTTTTAAAGTTACTTTTTTTAAAGAATTTTCCAAAAAAAATAAAAAAAAAAACTTTCTTATAAATCTTCTGAATATCTTCTCCGCATGTTAGGAATCTTCTGAATTTCTCTCCGCCTGAAAAGGGAATATCCCCTCCGTTAAAATCTTCTCCCCGTTCCGGAGAGCGCCACCCATGGGAAGCCTAATCCCGCCAAACTGCCGCCTTTCAACAGCTGTATGAACTGCCTCCTTTCAGGCCTAGCACTTCGGACCACGCTCTATAGAAAATGCCGGCAACGCACGCTTGAAGATGCCAAGACACAAGATTCAAACGTTGTCGTCCAAAAATCAAACTCTGATACTAATTATTATGCAGAATCATAAAAATCCACACAATAATAATCAAACACAAAAATTTAGAAGAGTAAGATACCACTAATACTACGCCCCGAGAAAGAAACATAACTAAGGGTCCGTTTGGGGCAGCTTATAAGTGCGGGCGGCGTTTTCAAAACACCGCCGTACCGTTTGGTTCGCGCGTTTCGCCAGCTTATCTGAAACTGCATTTGAGTTTTTACACTAAACGCAGACCGCGGGTCGACCCCTGCGGCCGGCGGGCCGCATTTCAGGATAAGCAGCTTATCTTGAAACGCACAAGCTGCCCAAACGGACCCTAAGTCACAACATAACACTTCTCACTTTAAAGCATATAAAGAAAGAATTAAAAAGAGAACAAACCAAATCAAATAAAATAAAACAATTAAATAAAAGTCAAGGAAATGAATGCCATGAATCATGTTCTTTTAAAATCATAATACATTTTATAAAATTAACAAATAACGGCTTTTTTTATGATATCTGCAATAGTTTTGAAGATATTTACCATAAAATTCTAAATTTGATAAATGAAATATTTTTACAATTGTAAACGTTTTTATGAAATATTAATTTCTTAATTAGAATTTTAATACTGACGTCATAAGAAAAAAAATCTAAATCTCCATTTCATGTCCACAAATTCTTAAGAATTCTGCCGGGACCACGTGGCACTGTGAGCGATAGGGCGGGTGGTCCGGTCTTGGCCGCTAACAGCAAAGTCAATATTTCTCACGTGGATTAGCTTAATAATTTTTTAATATATACTTAAAGATAATGAGAACATCGAATTTTAATAATGTCTTTTTTTGTATTAAATTTAAATTTAAAATAATATATTTTTCTTGTTGCGTAATTTATGGGATCATGCCATAAATATGATTCAAAATTTTAATATTCAGTAAAATGAGATTATTTTAAGGCCTTAATTAAACTAGTTGAAACCATTTATACTTCCGTCTCGATATGAAGAAACTTGAATCAAATTAGGAGTGTAAACAAGGTGAACATGAGCGAGCCTAGACTCAGCTCGTGTTCGGTTCATTAAAAACATCACTGTTCGTGATCGGCTTGTTTATATTTCGAACACAAAAAGTGTGTTCATCTTCGCTCATTTGCTTAGCGGGCCAAACACAAGCTGTTCGCGAACAAAGAATTGTTTTTGACAACCCTAATTATGCAGCCGTAGAATATTAGGAGTTGGGGTAAGATTTAAATCTTATTTTTTATTTTAAAACATCATTTAACTATAATTTAATACGTTTTTATTCTTTTTTTTAATTCATATTTTTAATTTATTATAATTGTTAGTAGCTTTGCAGCCAATTAATTTTTTTTAAAATACTACACATCATATATATATATATAATTGATAAGTAATATTTCGAATCAAAACAACGCGAATAAGAACGAAAAAATCTTTATACGTGCTTGGCTCGTTTATATATCGAGCGCTAAAAAGTGTCCATGTTCGGCTCCTTAACCTACCGAACGAATCGAACACGAGCTATCTAACAAACCGAACATGAGCTGTCCATGAATAATATTTAAAAACGTTCAAAATATCTAAAAAATATTTCAAATATTTAAGAAATAATTATATCATTTAAACATATTTTAATTCAAATTAAAATATAAATAAATCAAAATAATAATAAAAGAAATTGATCCAGCCCCTAAAGTTTTATAATTAAAACAATCTTCTTATCGAGATGATTGCAAGAAGATTTAGACCATGTGAAGTCTAGATCATTTTGGGCACTATATTAATGGGCTACTACTTCATCCCAGCGCTGTAATATTACCCACCATACAAAACCTTGATGATAAGCCACTACCCAAAATAAACAATAATTTTTAGCGTTTTCTGTAGGCTGCGCAAAATAAGCTGAAGTTATGATGTGTGGGAATTAATATGGACATGAAATCAAATGTGAAGTCAAAGCAATGCAGAGATGCCCAGAGATAATTATATAAGATCTTAAAGGTGGGCATTATGGACTTCACTTTCGACGATCAAATCATTGGCATAGCACATGCTGATAGACGTGGCCATAATAATATAATAAAAAGCTGAGCCATCCTACGCCGAAGACGTTGTATGGCTTAATTCCAACCACTCGTCAAAAATCCCATTTTGTATTTAAAAATTAAGATGAAATAAATGTTTTTTATTATGAAAGACTCTATCAATAATATCAATTTCATATTCAGTTTGCTTGGAACACATTTCTGTCTGTTTTGCTTCCACACCATCATCACAGTTCTGTTTGTGGAATTATTTTTCTGTTTATTTATAAATTTTTGTTGTATAAATTTGTTTTTTTCAAGTTGAGCTGTTAAAGTGTGGCGTCTGTGAGAAAGCTGCGACCAAAAGTTTTGAAACTAAAAAAAAATCTGTAATAGTCCTTTTTTGAAAAGTAATTTCTTCTGCAGTAGCTTCGCAACTGCTTCTTCAAACAGCTCTCGGTGCCTCAAACAAACCCTCATACTTTTATCAGCCTTTATTACTTTACGATGATGTCTTTGGCGTTAAGAATTGGGAGATAAATTCAACTTCTCTATTTGATAAGAAAATAAATGGAGATGTTACATCTTTTAGTGCACATTGTTTACATAGAGTGCAAATTATGTTCAAATAAGGTTAGAACAATAATATTTGAATATAATATTAATTTATCTCAAATAATTTTTTAAACATGATTTAAGCTGGCCTTACAATAGGTTCCACCAGTTGTAATAATACAAACTACAACTTTGGTATGATTTGTTTGTTCCATCACATTAAGGGCCCGTTTGGGGCAGCTTATTTGGTGCGATGACATTTTAAAAATGAACTTGGTATGTTTGGGTAAATTGTGTTTTGACAACTTATGCGTTTTCAAAACACAGAAAACAACATTTTCACACCGCACCTATCTATGTGCGGTGGGAGCTTATTCGCAATTGTACGACTTTTCCAAAAATTAAAAATTTATAATAGCTACCGCACCTAACTTATCAACAGATTATTTTTAATCAGCTTATCAGCAGATTATTCAATGAGCTACAGCTGCCCCAAACATATCCTAATTATAACAAAACTTCTTATAAGATAAAATATAGAAAATATTCTAATAATTATAACACATCGAATTGATTCTTATTAATTACTATATGAGGTATATAAGATATATATTCAACAGAAATACATATTCTTAACAACGATGATACTTGATTCATTTTTAAAAACATATAATCAATAAATGAATATTTCACCAATATTAGAAAATATGTTAATTAAGATTTAGGTCATGATTAATTATAATTTAAAATAGTTCAAATCATATTAAAGCATAATTCGAGTCTTATTTGAACCATGATTGATCATGGCTTGAACAAGGGCAATGAAATCCTAAATGAAATACTGATAAAAACCAGTGAGAAATTCAAAGTATGCAATGTGAATAAAAGTATATAAAAGCTATTTTGATCAAAATAAACATTCAAGCAAATTCCTTCATATAAATAAAAGTGAACATATTTCTTCACTAAGGGCTATTTTAAAGCATGAAAATTCAAATTATACACATGCCCATAAATATAGCAGCCATTAGGGCTTTATACTGAAAATATTATCATTTCTTCTTTCTCGTAACCATGTCGGGAAAAAGAGATAATATTACGTGCCCGTTCGGACGTACGGATGATGCCGTCGATCAAATCTTGCTGGCAAAATTACCTTCATTGACTTTAAAGGTTAAAGCTTTCAATCAATTATCCTTGGACTATGATCGACCACTTGTAAAGTTTCATATTTTATAATTTTTTGAGGGCTTTTGAAGAGTATTTAAAGCCAATGAAAATAGTAATAAAAGCTATCATTTTTATGGTCCTTCCACAGTTTCCTCTCCAGTTCTGGCTCTGTTTCCCGCTTTTAAGGCCCACATGTGTTCACATGATGGCATCAAGAGTCTTGTATATAATATTATAAGTGGTTTAGGTCATCTTAGAGTAGGTTTTTAGAATCAAAACAGATTAACTAGTTTAGTTCAAATATGTCGATATAAATATCATTATAATTAAAAGAAATTTATGTACATATCACACAATTCCTACTTATTTATATTTTGAAAAGTTGAAATTTTATATTTATATTTATAGTACTTTGGTGCATAAAATTTTGCATGAAAAGTTATATTTCATTTTTTTATTTTTGCTTTGCGTGAGTATTATGTACATAAATATGAATTTTTAGTTGCTATATATTTGAGATTTTTTAGTTTAAATGGTAAGGTATTTTTAATAATTGTAATACGTAAGCGATAATTATACCTATAATTGAAATAATTTTTAAAAATAATACTTCCAAGTAGGGTTATTAATGATCTGATTTCGAGCCGAATTGAGGTATGTTCGAATGGATCGAGTGCGGCTCAAAATCCGCTTGTTTCTCGTTATATATATTTGGTTTTGAGCTCCAACAGACTTGAAATCCAAACGAGCTAGCTCAAATCGAGTTATTTGAATTGTTCCAGCTTGACATAGGTTCATTTCGACTTGAAATTGAAATAAGCTGCCTTAAATTAAGTTACTTAGATCCGTTCCAACTTAAATGAGTTTTGTGACTTGTTGTACTTGATTTTATATAGCACAATTTCTATAATTTTTATAAAAATAAAAAAAATTTCGAGCCAATCTAAAGCCACTTCGAGCCAATCTAGAGCCACTTCGAGCTAATCCATTTATAGCTTAAAATTGGCTTGAAAAAATTTTGATCCAAAATTTTGCATCATCTAATTCAATCCGATTTTACCAGTTTTCGAAGCTAAATTCATAATAACCCTACTTTCAACCTTACAATTTTATATCTAATTGGTTTAGTGTCTGTTTGAGATAGTTATGACTTATTAAAAAGCTGCTGAAAAAAAATGATTTTTTAAAAAGTTACGGTGCCAATTACAATTTTTTATTTAAAAAAATCACGCCGCTGCTAGAAAATTATCACCGCACCTAGCCAGGATCAGTGTGAAGAAGCTGTCTAAACAGGCAAAACTATATTTCACTCTCAGCACACCTCCCCTCCGCCCCAACCCTTAACCACTGCTAATTGAATAATTGAGCGATTTGACTGCTGATTCATATGATCTTCTTACCTTCTAAATTTAATTTTTATTTCAATTGAATCAAATCAATCATGATTTGGTTTACTTTTTATAATCATAAAGAGAGCCTACAGGCTTTAATGGCATTTACTATATCTATACATTGGCAAGAAACAAATAAATAGACTGTTGGGAGGATAAGGTGCAATTAACTGTCAATGATTAATTAGGTACCAGTTGGGAAGGACACTTGTCTAATACTGACCCTGCCTAACTTTTCTATCCTCCACACACAATTATAATCCTTTTTTTTCTTATAGGGAAATGAAATATGACCTTTTTTTTCCAAAGTAAAAATTGATTTTTTTTTTGTGTTTGATGTGTAAATACAGAAAAAGATATGGTATGTATGAAAATTTTTCTTGTATTTTTTTTGTAGGCATCATATTCAACCTATAATTATATCAATAAAAGTGCATCATATATATTCAGAATTTGACAACTAATGTTTGGGCAACAATAGTATTATGATTGGTGACCTCTCATGAAGTCCTCATTGCATCTTTCTATTTTTTTTTTTGGGAAAGTTTATGTAGATACTACATAATTTTATATATTTATATATCTACCACTCGAAACTTTGATATTAATATTTATAACACCTTCATCTTATTCACCTGTAAGCAAATGTGTATAACACTTAAAAATATCGTAGTGATGATAGTTTAGAAATGATGTTAAAGATTTGTGTGATATATATCTAAAGATGAGGGTGCATTTGAGTCAGCTTGTGTTTATCTAGATTACAAGTTTATCTTGAAACGCGACCTGCGGGTGACCCTCGAGACTAGAGTAAAAATCATCACTACATTTTCAGTATTATCTGAGTTTAGAGTAAAAATTCAACTGCGTTTTCGGATAAGCTGTCGAAACATGTTTTCTAAACGGTGAGGTGGTATTTTGAAAACGCCGCCCGCACTTATAAGCTGCCCCAAACGGGCAATATTTTGACATTTGATATGTAAATATTTCAGTATTATCTGGTGTGTATGGAAATACTTATTTTTGTTATATTAGTTTCCGCGAATAACAGGTTCTGGAGTTAAACTGAGATTTTGGCCCATTAACTTGCTATTACTGGGCCAGTAGTAGCTTGTGTATATCTTGTTGATTTCATATAATGCTTTGGTTCTGTGGTAGAACGTAAATTTAATGCCTCTTATTGGGCCTGCTATGTTTGGTTACAACGTAAATTCAACGAAAATGTTGCTTCCGAAGCAAATATCATACGGACTCTCATGATACAATATCATTTGCAAATTGGTGTGATAGGATTTTGTGAATTAAAAAAATATAAATTTTTTTTTTTGTCGGCCCGAAAACCACCAGGTGGTATTTTGGTGATATTCTGTTGATATTATGATCGTATTCTAGTGGTATTAAGGTGGTATTTTAGTGTTATTCTTGTTATATTCTTATGATATTCTGGTGATATTTTCGTGGTATTTTGGTGTTATTATGATGACATTTTTTGTGGTATTATGTGGTGTTATGTTCATACTTTAGGGTATTCTTGTGGTATTTTTGTGGTATTCTGATGATTCTTGTGAAATTATGATGACATTTTTGTAGCATTCTGATATGCTGGCAGAATACCACCAAAATATCACTAGAAAACTATAAGAATAACATCAGAGTACCACTATAATATCACCAGAATGTCAAAAGAATACCACCAAAATATCATAATAATACAACAATAATATCACAAGAATATTACAATAATATTACTAGAATACAATCATAATACCACAAGAATATCACCAAATTACATCACAATATCATCATAATACCACAATAATACCACGAGAATACAACAACAATATCACAAAAAAATCATTATAATATCATATGAATACTACCAGAATACCACCATAATACCACCGGGTCGTTTTCAGGCAGAGACTTGAAAAAATTTCTTTTTCATATATCTTTAATTCACAAAAATCCGATCCTACCACTTTACAAAAGATATTGTATTATTGGAGTCTGCACGGTACATACACCTAATGTAACTTTTTCTCTTTATTCAGAGAGGGTTTGACCTATCATAGGTGTTAGTCTCACTTCATATTATTCGTAGGTGGTCAGCCAAACAAAAGTGATATTAGAGTAATTTTAGTTTAGTTAATATTATGTTCATGTTTACACCATTGATTACTAAACATGGAATATAAGTAGTATCTTGTGTATGATAAAGAAATATAACATCTTATTAAATATTGTTGCTTCTTACAAAAATTTCAACAACACAAAAAATCAAGTTTTAACTTAGTAGATACATTCAACACATGTGAATATAACTGTTGTACGTTGCAAAATTTGTAACATTCTTGAAGTTCAAATTACAAATTTGTAACGTTCTTGAAGTTCAAATTACAGATCCATGATCTAAAATCATTTAGGATTTGTTTGAGGCAGCTTGTGCGTTTCGAGATAAGCTGTTTATCCTGAAACGAGACCCGGTCGACCCACAACCTGCGTTTAGTGTAAAAAACCCAAACTCGTCAAACATCGTTTTAAAAAACACGCAAATCACACGGTTAGAAGGTGTTTTCAGAAACGCCGCTGCACTTATAAGTTGCCCCAAACGGATCCTTAATCTTCAATTTTGCAAACCAACCGATCACTTAACCTAATTATTGCTATTGTTGTGGAAGGTTCATCTGATTGCTTGGCTTGTGTTTTGTTAGCTCAAATATCTAAGTTTATAANCAGTCTTGAGCTCGAATGTTCACCAAACTCTTGCAATATTGTACAACTGGATTCTACTTCGTGTCAATCTTCTTAAACATAACAATGCCTTCTTCAATATACATACGTCATCTTTTCAAACATATAGTGCTCAAAGAAATAAAGTTTGCAGGTGCTTGCTCCTTCGATCTATTGTTTCTCACCAAAGTTTGAAGTTAAGCTGTCAAACATGAGCTAGCCGCATACTCTATAACATAGTGGCGTTAGAAGAATTTCAGCAACACCAATCCATCAAGTCACTGTATTATCCTGAAGATTGTAAATATTGTGATGGCGAACTCCCTCATAAAATCCATTTTTCCACGACATATCATCAGATCTTCTGTCTCGATAACTAGCTCATCGATCTTGGACTCTAAGACCCCAAATGATAGCAATTTCTTTCAGATATCTGAAACATGTCTAACATCAGTCAGCTCTCTCATTGTACCATCATGCGTCCTCATAAAGATACTCTTTACACCAATAATACGACAAGTTTGGTAGTTGCATATAGTCACCGCACCACTATCTAACTCCTTGTACGTATAGAACCACCATTATGAGCACAAAGGTGCTAGGTAGCACTTGTGTCCATAATCCAATGCAAATCATCTGTAAAAAAAAGCTGTGAGAAACTGTAGATAAAGATACATTTGAATCTGCCTCTCCACATTTATCCATAATGACACCGACTTTCTCCTCATATGCAATTTCATTTCCCTTCTCCTTAAGCTTCAGATAATATTTCTTCCATTAACCAGTCACTAAAAAGAAAACACACTGATTTCTTCTAAGACCGCTCCTATGGGACTTGTGATGCTTTTGAGAAGTTTCATCGCTGTTACCTTTCTTTGACAAATTCTTCATCTTCTTCTCAGATCTATCATGTTATAGTGAAAATCTCTCAATTGATTTCATCTTTGCAAACACATTGTCAAAACTCGTGGTTAAACAGTGTTGTGGTCACTTTACCATAATTAAAGACCTCCCTCCCATGAATGAGTGTCATGGTGATGTTTTCATACTCGTCCGAGAGTAAATTCAACATGAGAAGCGTCTTATCTTCATCTCAATGTTCTCATCCAAATTGAACAAATTAGCTAGCAGTTTTATGAAGTCATTCAGGTGTTCATCATCTGTAACCCTCATTTTATCTAAAATCTATAGAATCGACGCTTCATATGGAGACAAGTTTTCACGCTTTTTGTGAGATATTTATTCTCCAGCATCATCCACAATTTCCATGCATAAGTCTCCATAGTTACCCCATATTTAATTTCTCGGTCAAGCAATTTCGGATCAAGCTATAAACACTTTTGTTTATCTTTAGCTAATCTTTCTCTAGCATCACTTTAGGACATTCCCCGCTATTCATGATTTCCTCCAAATTTAGAAAACACGACTCATTCATCACCTTTAATCGCCACATGCCAAAATTTCTTGTCTTTAAATTTCGTCGTATCAACTTTGATGGGATGCATAACCTCCTAATGAATTGATTTTTCCACTGTCATAGTGGATGTTGAAGAAATTGACATCATACTATCAATTATTTGTTAAAATCGTTCCCAAAAAATTCTTCTAACAAAAAAAGTTCGTCTGAATAAGAAATAAATTTTAGAAAATAAAAAAATTCCCTCTTTTTCCTCTTTAAAATTCCTATCTTTTTCCTTCCCTTTTTTTTTTTTTTCCTTTTTTACCTCTAAATTCTTTCTTCCTAAGAAAAACATACCTTTTTTTTTCAATTTTCTTAAATTCCTTTTTTTAAAGTTACCTTTTTTAAAGAATTTTCCAAAAAATAAAAAAAAAAACTTTCTTATAAATCTTGTGAATGTCTTCTCCGCATGTTAGGAATCTTCTGAATTTCTCTCCGCCTGAAAAGGCAATATCCCCTCCATTAAAATCTTCTCCCCGTTCCGGAGAGCGCCACCCATGGGAAGCCTAATCCCGCCAAACTGCCGCCTTTCAACAGCTGTATGAACTGCCTCCTTTCAGGCCTAGCACTTCGGACCACGCTCTATAGAAAATGCCGGCAACACACGCTTGACGATGCCAAGACACAAGATTCAAACGTTGCCGTCCAAAAATCAAACTCTGATATTAATTGTTTTGCGGAATCATAAAAATCCACACAATAATAATCAAACAAAAAATTTTAGAAGAGTAAGATACCACTAATACTACGCCCCGAGAAAGAAACATAACTAAGGGTCTGTTTGGGGCAGCTTATAAGTGCGGACGGCGTTTTCAAAACACCGCCGTACCATTTGGTTCGCGCGTTTCGCCAGCTTATCTGAAACTGCATTTGAGTTTTTACACTAAACGCAGACCGCGGGTCGACCCCTGCGGCCGGCGGGCCGCATTTCAGGATAAGCAGCTTATCTTGAAACGCACAAGCTGCCCAAACGGACCCTAAGTCACAACATAACACTTCTCACTTTAAAGCATATAAAGAAAGAATTAAAAAGAGAACAAACCAAATCAAATAAAATAAAACAATNACAGCTTATCTTGAAACGCACAAGCTTCCCAAACGGACCCTAAGTCACAACATAGCACTTCTCACTTTAAAGCATATAAAGAAAGAATTAAAAAGAGAACAAACCAAATCAAATAAAATAAAACAATTAAATAAAAGTCAAGGAAATGAATGCCAATGAATCATGTTCTTTTAAAATCATAATACATTTTATAAAATTAACAAATAACGGCTTTTTTTATGATATCTGCAATAGTTTTGAAGATATTTACCATAAAATTCTAAATTTGATAAATGAAATATTTTTACAATTGTAAACGTTTTTATGAAATATTAATTTCTTAATTAGAATTTTAATACTGACGTCATAAGAAAAAAAATCTAAATCTCCATTTCATGTCCACAAATTCTTAAGAATTCTGCCGGGACCACGTGGCACTGTGAGCGATTAGGCGGGTGGTCCGGTCTTGGCCGCTAACAGCAAAGTCAATATTTCTCACGTGGATTAGCTTAATAATTTTTTAATATATACTTAAAGATAATGAGAACATCGAATTTTAATAATGTCTTTTTTTGTATTAAATTTAAATTTAAAATAATATATTTTTCTTGTTGCGTAATTTATGGGATCATGCCATAAATATGATTCAAAATTTTAATATTCAGTAAAATGAGATTATTTTAAGGCCTTAATTAAACTAATTGAAACCATTTATACTTCGTCTCGATATGAAGAAACTTGAATCAAATTAGGAGTGTAAACAAGGTGAACATGAGCGAGCCTAGACTCAGCTCGTGTTCGGTTCATTAAAAACATCACTGTTCGTGATCGGCTTGTTTATATTTCAAACACAAAAAGTGTGTTCATCTTCAACTCATTTGCTTAGCGGGCCAAACACGAGTTGTTCGCGAACAAAGAATCGTTTTTGACAACCCTAATTATGTAGCCGTAGAATATTAGGAGTTGGGGTAAGATTTAAATCTTATTTTTTATTTTAAAACATCATTTAACTATAATTTAATACGTTTTTATTCTTTTTTTTAATTCATATTTTTAATTTATTATAATTGTTAGTAGCTTTGCAGCCAATTAATTTTTTTTAAAATACTACACATCATATATATATATATAATTGATAAGTAATATTTCGAATCAAAACAACGCGAATAAGAACGAAAAAATCTTTATACGTGCTTGGCTCGTTTATATATCGAGCGCTAAAAAGTGTCCATGTTCGGCTCCTTAACCTACCGAACGAATCGAACACGAGCTATCTAACAAACCGAACATGAGCTGTCCATGAATAATATTTAAAAACGTTCAAAATATCTAAAAAATATTTCGAACATTTAAGAAACAATTATATCATTTAAACATATTTTAAAACAAATTAAAATATAAATAAATCAAAATAATAATAAAAGAAATTGATCCAACCCCTAAAGTTTTATAATTAAAACAATCTTCTTATCGAGATGATTGCAAAAAGATTTCGACCATGTGAAGTCTAGATCATTTTGGGCACTATATTAATGGGCTACTACTTCATCCCAGCGCTGTAATATTACCCACCATACAAAACCTTGATGATAAGCCACTACCCAAAATAAACAATAACTTTTAGCGTTTTCTGTAGGCTGCGCAAAATAAGCTGAAGTTATGATGTGTGGGAATTAATATGGACATGAAATCAAATGTGAAGTCAAAGCAATGCAGAGATGCCCAGAGATAATTATATAAGATCTTAAAGGTGGGCATTATGGACTTCACTTTCGACGATCAAATCATTGGCATAGCACATGCTGATAGACGTGGCCTTAATAATATAATAAAAAGTTGAGCCATCCTACGCCGAAGACGTTGTATGGCTTAATTCCAACCACACGTCAAAAATCCCATTTTGTATTTAAAAATTAAGATGTTCATAAATGTTTTTTATTACGAGGGACTATAAATAATATCAATTTCATACTCAGTTTGCTTGGAACAAATTTTTGTCTGTTTTGCTTTCACACCATCATCACAGTTCTATTTGTAGAACTACTTTTCTGTTTTTTTATAAATTTTTGTTGTATAAATTTGTTTTTTCAAGTTGAGCAATTAAAGTGTGGCATCTGTGAGAAAGCAACGACCTGAATTTTTGAAAATAAAAAAAAAATTCTGTAATAGTCCTTTTTTGAAAAGTAATTTCTTCCGCAGCAGCTTCATAGCTGCTTCTTCAAACAACTCCCGATGCCTCAAACAAACCCTCATACTGTTATCAGCCTTTATTACTTTACGATGACGTCTTTGGCATTTAGAACTGGGAGCTAATAAATTCAACTTCTCTATTTCATAAGAAAATAAATGGAGATGTTACATCTTGTAGTACACATTGTTTACATAGAGTGCAAATTATGTCCGAATAAGGTTAGAACAATAATATTTGAATATAATATTAATTTATCTCAAATAGTTTTTTAAACATGATTTAAGCTGGCCTTACAATAGGTTCCACCAGTTGTAATAATACAAACTACAACTTTGGTATGATATGTTCCTTCCATCACATAGGGCCCGTTTGGGGCAGCTTATTTGGTGTGGAGGCATTTTGAAAACGCAATTGACCTGTTTGGGTAAATTGTATTTTGACAGCTTATGCGTTTTCAAAACGCAGAAAACAACATTTTCACACCGCACCTATCTAAGTGCGGTGGGAGCTTATTGGCAATGGTTTGACTTTTCTAAAAAAATAAAATTTGTAATAGCCACCACACCTAGCTTATCAGCAGATTATTCAATAAGCTACAGCTGCCCCAAACATATCCTAATTATAGCAAAACTTCTTATAAGATAAAATATAGAAAATATTCTAATAATTATAACACATCGAATTGATTCTTATTAATTACTATATGAGGTATATAAGATATATATTCAACAGAAATACATATTCTTAACAACGATGATACTTGATTCATTTTTAAAAACATATAATCAATAAATGAATATTTCACCAATATTAGAAAATATGTTAATTAAGATTTAGGTCATGATTAATTATAATTTAAAANATGTATAAGATATACATTCAAAAGAAATACATATTCTTAACAACGATGATACTTGATTCATTTTTAAAAGATATATAATCATTAAATGAATATTTCACCAATATTAGAAAATATGTTAATTAAGATTTAGGTCATGATTAATTATAATTTAAAATAGTTCAAATCATATTAAAACATAATTCGAGTCTTATTTGAACCATGATTGATCATGGCTTGAACAAGGGCAATGAAATCCTAACTGAAATAATGATAAAAACTAGTGAGAAATTCAAAGTATGCAATGTGAATAAAAGTATATAAAAGCTATTTTGATCAAAATAAACATTCAAGCACATTCCTTCATATAAATAAAAGTGAACATATTTCTTCACTAAGGGCTGTTTTAAAGCATGAAAATTCAAATTATACGCATGCCCATAAATATAGTAGCCATGAGGGCTTTATACTGAAAATATTAACATTTTTTTTTCTTTCTCGTAATCATGCCGGGAAAAAGAGATAATATTACGTGCTCGTTCGGACGTACGGATGATGCTGTCGATCAAATCTTACTGGCGAAATTACCTTCATTGACTTTAAAGGTTAAAGCTTTCAATCAATTATCCTTGGACTATGATCGACCACTTGTAAAGTTTCATATTTTATAATTTTTTGAGGGCTTTTGAAGAGTATTTAAAGCCAATGAAAATAGTAATAAAAGCTATCATTTTTANAAAGTGAACATATTTCTTCACTAAGGGCTATTTTAAAGCATGAAAATTCAAATTATACACATGCCCATAAATATAGCAGCCATTAGGGCTTTATACTGAAAATATTATCATTTCTTCTTTCTCGTAACCATGTCGGGAAAAAGAGATAATATTACGTGCCCGTTCGGACGTACGGATGATGCCGTCGATCAAATCTTGCTGGCAAAATTACCTTCATTGACTTTAAAGGTTAAAGCTTTCAATCAATTATCCTTGGACTATGATCGACCACTTGTAAAGTTTCATATTTTATAATTTTTTGAGGGCTTTTGAAGAGTATTTAAAGCCAATGAAAATAGTAATAAAAGCTATCATTTTTATGGTCCTTCCACAGTTTCCTCTCAAGTTCTGGCTCTGTTTCCCGCTTTTAAGGCCCACATGTGTTCACATGATGGCATCAAGAGTCTTGTATATAATATTATAAGTGGTTTAGGTCATCTTAGAGTAGGTTTTTAGAATCAAAACAGATTAACTAGTTTAGTTCAAATATGTCGATATAAATATCATTATAATTAAAAGAAATTTATGTACATATCACACAATTCCTACTTATTTATATTTTGAAAAGTTGAAATTTTATATTTATATTTATAGTACTTTGGTGCATAAAATTTTGCATGAAAAGTTATATTTCATTTTTTTATTTTTGCTTTGCGTGAGTATTATGTACATAAATATGAATTTTTAGTTGCTATATATTTGAGATTTTTTAGTTTAAATGGTAAGGTATTTTTAATAATTGTAATACGTAAGCGATAATTATACCTATAATTGAAATAATTTTTAAAAATAATACTTCCAAGTAGGGTTATTAATGATCTGATTTCGAGCCGAATTGAGGTATGCTCGAATGGATCGAGCGCGGCTCAAAATCTGCTTGTTGCTCGTTATATATATTTGGATTTGAGCTCCATCAGACTTGAAATCCAAACGAGCTAGCTCAAATCGAGTTATTTGAATTGTTCCAGCTTGACATAGGTTCATTTCGACTTGAAATTGAAATAAGCTGCCTTAAATTAAGTTACTTAGATCCGTTCCAACTTAAATGAGTTTTGTGACTTGTTGTACTTGATTTTATATAGCACAATTTTTATAATTTTTATAAAAATAAAAAAAATTTCGAGCCAATCTAAAGCCACTTCGAGCCAATCTAGAGCCACTTCGAGCTAATCCATTTATAGCTTAAAATTGGCTTGAAAAAATTTTGATCCAAAATTTTGCATCATCTAATTCAATCCGATTTTACCAGTTTTCTAAGCTAAATTCATAATAACCCTACTTTCAACCTTACAATTTTATATCTAATTTGTTTAGTGTCTGTTTGAGATAGTTATGACTTATTAAAAAGCTGCTGAAAAAAAAAATGATTTTTTAAAAAGTTACGGTGCCAATTACAATTTTTTATTTAAAAAAATCACGTCGCTGCTANGAAGCTAAATTCATAATAACCCTACTTTCAACCTTACAATTTTATATCTAATTGGTTTAGTGTCTGTTTGAGATAGTTATGACTTATTAAAAAGCTGCTGAAAAAAAATGATTTTTTAAAAAGTTACGGTGCCAATTACAATTTTTTATTTAAAAAAATCACGCCGCTGCTAGAAAATTATCACCGCACCTAGCCAGGATCAGTGTGAAGAAGCTGTCTAAACAGGCAAAACTATATTTCACTCTCAGCACACCTCCCCTCCGCCCCAACCCTTAACCACTGCTAATTGAATAATTGAGCGATTTGACTGCTGATTCATATGATCTTCTTACCTTCTAAATTTAATTTTTATTTCAATTGAATCAAATCAATCATGATTTGGTTTACTTTTTATAATCATAAAGAGAGCCTACAGGCTTTAATGGCATTTACTATATCTATACATTGGCAAGAAACAAATAAATAGACTGTTGGGAGGATAAGGTGCAATTAACTGTCAATGATTAATTAGGTACCAGTTGGGAAGGACACTTGTCTAATACTGACCCTGCCTAACTTTTCTATCCTTCACACACAATTATAATCCTTTTTTTTCTTATAGGGAAATGAAATATGACCTTTTTTTTCCATAGTAAAAATTGATTTTTTTTTTGTGTTTGATATGTAAATACAGAAAAAGATATGGTATGTATGAACATTTTTCTTGTATTTTTTTTATAGGCATCATATTCAACCTATTATTATATCAATAAAAGTGCATCATATATATTCAGAATTTGACGACTAATGTTTGGGCAACAATAGTATTATGATTGGTGACCTCTCATGAAGTCCTCATTGCTTCTTTCTATTTTTTTTTTTGGAAAATTTATGTAGATACTACATAATTTTATATATTTATATATCTAACACTCGAAAGTTTGATATTAATATTTATAACACCTTCATCTTATTCACCTGTAAGCAAATGTGTATAACACTTTTAAAAATATCGTAGTGATGATAGTTTAGATATGATGTTAAAGATTTGTGTGATATATATTTAAAGATGAGGGTGCATTTGAGGCAGCTTGTGTTTATCTAGATTACCAGCTTATTTTGAAACGCGACCTGCGGGTGACCCGCGAGACTAGACCTTTGGTCTGAGTTTAGAGTAAAAATTCAACTACGTTTTCGGATAAGCTGTCGAAACATGTTTTCTAAACGGTGATGTAGTATTTTGAAAACGCCGCCCGCACTTATAAGCTGCCCCAAACGGGCAATATTTTGACATTTGATATGTAAATATTTCAGTATTATCTGGTGTGTATGGAAATACATATTTTTGTTATATTAGTTTCCGCGAATAAGAGGTTCTGGAGTTAAACTGAGATTTTGGCCCATTAATTTGCTATTACTGGGCCGGTAGTAGCTTGTTCTTGTTGATTTCATATAATGTTTTGGTTCTGTGGTAGAACGTAAATTTAATGCCTCTTATTGGGCCTGCTATGTTTGGTTACAACGTAAATTCAACGAAAATGTTGCTTCCGAAGCAAACTCTCATGATACAATATCATTTGCAAATTGGTGAGATAGGAGTTTGTGAATCAAAAAAATATAAAAAAACAATTTTTTGTTGGCCTGAAGACCACCAGGTGGTATTCTGGAGATATTCTGTTGATATTATGATCGTATTCTAGTGGTATTAAGGTGGTATTTTAGTGTTATTCTTGTTGTATTCTTATTATATTCTGGTAGTATTTTGGTGGTATTTTGGTGTTATTATGATAACACTTTTTGTGGTATTATGTGTTGTTCTAGTCATACTTTAGGGTATTCTTGTGGTATTTTTGTGGTATTCTGATGTTATTCTTGTGAAATTATGATGACATTTTTGTAGCATTCTAGTATGCTAGCAGAATACCACCAAAATATCACTAGAAAACTATAAGAATAACACCAGAGTACCACTATAATATCACCAGAATGTCAAAAGAATACCACCAAAATATCATAATAATACAACAATAATATCACAAGAATATTACAATAATATTACTAGAATACAATCATAATACCACAAGAATATCACCAAATTACATCACAATATCATCATAATACCACAATAATACCACCTGAATACAACAACAATGTCTCAAAAAAAATCATTATAATATCATAAGAATACTACTAGAATACCACCATAATACCACCGGGTCGTTTTCAGGCAGGGACTTGAAAAAATATCTTTTTCATATATCTTTAATTCACAAAAATCCGATCCTACCACTTTACAAAAGATATTGTATTATTGGAGTCTGCACGGTACATACACCTAATGTAATTTTTTCTCTTTATTCAGAGATGGTTTGACCTATCATAGGTGTTAGTCTTACTTCATATTATTCGTAGGTGGTCAGCCAAACAAAAGTGATATTAGAGTAATTTTTGTTTAGTTAATATTATGTTCATGTTTACACCATTGATTACTAAACATGGAATATAAGTAGTATCTTGTGTATGATAAAGAAATATAACATCTTATTAAATATTGTTGCTTCCTACAAAAATTTCAACAACACAAAAAGTCAAGTTTTAACTTAGTAGATACATTCAACACATGTGAATATAACTGTTGTATGTTGCAAAATTTGTAACATTCGTGAAGTTCAAATTACAAATTTGTCACGTTCTTGAAGTTCAAATTACAGATCCATGATCTAAAATCATTTAGGATTTGTTTGGGGCAGCTTGTGCATTTCGAGATAAGCTGTTTATCCTGAAACGAGACCCGGTCGACCCATGACCTGCGTTTACTGTAAAAAACCCAAACTCGTCAGACATCGTTTTAAAAAACACGCAAATCACACAGTTAGGTGGTGTTTTCAGAAACACCGCTGCACTTATAAGTTGCCCCAAACGGACCCTTAATCTTCAATTTTGCAAACCAACCGATCACTTAACCTAATTCTTGCTATTGTTGTGGAAGGTTCATCTGATTGCTTGGCTTGTGTTTTGTTAGCTCAAATATCTAAGTTTATAAGATGTTTGATTTGATTTTGAATCAATTCATAAGTAGTATGACACTGAACAAATTGAATTCATCATTCTGATTCAAGCAACGGTGTAACTCAATTTTAGCCTCATAAACATAGAACTAATAAATTTAGAACATTAATAATCACCGATTGTAAAATATTACAAAGATATCATTTTTATTTTCATTGTTTTGAAACATAATTAAGGTTTATATTGATTTTATGACAATTCTCCCCTCCCTTTACGAAGAGAACAATACGCGTGTAATTCGTACGGGCGGATTGGGGAAGTACACCAAGAATATGCCTTCGGGAAACCTCAAATGCATTAGGAGTACACTCGAGTGCACCCATCCGCACATAAAATTTTTTTTTCCCTTCGCAGCCAACCCAATTTAGGGCTGTGACTTTAACTCGAATATTATTAACTAATCAAAATTTGATGCAAATTTTAGCTTGAATTGAGATCAGATCAAAATAAACTTATAGAACTATGAGCCAATACTTTGGATTGATTTTTTTTCGAGTCATACATGGATCGACTTAAAGTGGCTCGAGATCGGCTCAAATTAGTTTTTATTAATAACAATTATATATAATCACAAGCCTATTTTGAGTCGAAAGGATCCAAATAGCTCAATTAGAGCCATCCTGTTTCAATTTCAAGCCAGATAGGGTCAAGTTTGAGCCGGAATGTATCCAAACAACTCAAATTGGAGCTAGCTCATTTCAATTTTGGGCTGAATCGAGCTCAATTTATTTTCAAGGAGAACTGACTCGAAATCAAGCATAACAAGCCACAAGATGATTTCGAACCGAAAGCAATCCATTCGAATCTATTTTGAGCCGGCACCAAAAGCAATGACTGTTCTATCTAGTCAAGCTTCCCAACATTAATTAACATTTATCCCAGCTTAATTGGTTAGGTTAAAGTCGAATTAGATAAAACCCAACTGATTAACTCTCCTAAAGCGTACAAAGCATTCAAATCTAACTATTATATATTGATTTGGTTGTCCACCATGGCATGTATCGTGCATGCAATTAGATCAATAATAATATTACATGCATGCCACACAATTCAGCTGCACTTAACATATATTTAATATCCAAACTTTGACTTTTACATTCATGCCATCTTATTTAGGCATGAAAATGTATATTTTATTTTATAGCAATATTTTTTATGCGATACGTGCAAACTGATTGTTATAAAATTAAGAATCAAAGTTTACGTGTTAGATATGTAAATATATAAGAATTATGAGGTATTTATGTAAATACCTAATAATTATAATAACAATATTTAACATATAGGCTATAGCTGCTCATAAACTAGCACCCTTTTGTGTCCATTTTTCAAATGCTAACTCAAGTCTTAGAATTCACAATAAAATTCTAGGTGACATATATAAATTCTTGGATCCTATACTTCTAAAAAAAAAGTCATGGATACTGGTTTTGTATATATATTTATGTGTGCCGTAAAATTCACGGTGGTAGACTGACAAAATCTCGTCTTAACGTTGTGTGAAGATTCAACACACATTCAGATAAAAGAAAATAACCAGTAGAGACACAAATATTTTAAGTGGAAAACCTGAAAAGAGAGAAAACCATGGTACATTGCCTAGAAGAATCTCGCTAGAATAAAAGTAGGAGTTTATATGCTAGTCTTTTACTTGAATAAGAAAATTTGGAGTTGTACTTCTCATTCGATAACCCTAACGATTTTCTTCTAGTTTCCATCACCTCATTCTTGTAAGTTGCGACCAGGTGACCGTAGCATATTCGACGTTCAATTTCTTTCTTTAAATGAAAACATATTTTTGTTGAATGTTTTTTTTGTAATGTGAAAATAATAATATTGAAAGTGGTCTCCACCATTTAGATTTTTTAGCAATCTCGGCCACTTGACGGCCTCTTCGTCATTGATGAGTAGAATAGTCCTGGGTGTAAGAGTGGATTGTTTTCCGTATCAATGATGAGTAGATAGTCCTGGGTGTAGCCCTCCAAGAAGGACTCCCCTTAGTAGATTAGAATCCAACCCATGGATTTGATGAGCTTTAGTAGAGAACCTACGGAAGTAGTCCTTAGGAGGCTCTTCTTCATTCTGACGATTTTTTTAGAGATTAGATGAATCCTTGATGATGCACCAGTTTGTTATGAACTTGCTCCATGAATAGTCGCACAAGTTTGTTAAAGGAGTTGATAGTGCCCTCCAAAATAGAGTACCATGTGCGAGCTTATCCTTTAAGAGTGCTTGAGAATACTTGACATAGAAGCATATCAGAGGCATATTGAATGTGTATAATGGTTCGATAGTGATCAATATGCCCGCAGGGGTCAGTTATCCCTTTGTAGGTGTCGATGTTTAGGAGCTTGAATCTCGCCGGGATGGGGTGTTGGAGAACCACCTTCATTAAAGGAGTGGATTCTTGGAAGTTGCAGCAAGTGGAGAAGAAATCCCTTTTCTCAATAGGGAACTCTTTGCAAACTAGGCATCATAACATCATTAGGAATGCCAGCAAGGTATGGCAATGCTAGATGATTTGCAAAAGACAGTCGAGTAGAACTTGCATTATCCATGAGGTTAACATCTTATCCTGACAGGGGAAAGGATCCCTCGTGGAGAAGGGGCTTGGTACAAGTATTTTCGTGTGGAGCATTTCCTGTCGGCTGCTGAAATAGTGGCAAGTAAGCTCTATTGGGTAGTGGATGTAGAGCCCCATGAAGTAGTTGTAGAATCTCTAGTTGAGACTCCTCCACCTTGCGTACTCAGTCTTCTAGAGCAGGGCCTGAGGTGCCTTAGTCTGTGGATTAACTTCTTCCAAAGTGGGAAGATTTGGAGGCCTGACACCCTTGGCTCTGTGACTACCCTCTAGAATGATGGGAGTTGGAGCGGGATGCTCCGTTGTTCCGAGAGTTTCATCTAGTGGTCATGTAGTAAGTTTCACAAGCACTTTAGTGGTAGGAATGCTTTTTTCCCACAGCCGATATCAAAATGATGTGTGGTGGAAAGTTTTAGGCATTAGAGATAATCCTGGAAAGGGAAAAATCACAAAACTTAGCTTAGTTGAAGAGATCCACTAGAAATTGGTGATTACATCTATATTCCCTTGTCCCACAAGTGAGAAATGGTTACACAATATCTTGGCCTGCAATGCCGGTGTGGGAAAAGCTTATCTTAATATGTGGGCGGCAACTGATGGTGATCGACGACAACTATCGAGTGGTGGTCGACGACTGACGATCGGTGGGTCGTCAGTGTCAAAGTGATGCTGGACTTCAACTTTTTCTCTAAGCTTTGGTGATTTCAAGCTTCAAGCTCCCCCTCCTCCAAGAGAGGGTTAGGGCTCTATTTGTAGAGTCTCGGTTATAATTAATGAAGAAATATTAACCATTCTGATTGGATTGCCCTAAGAGATTCCATTAATTAGACACATTTGATGGATATTTGAGTATCTTTATGATATCATAATTGAGCAACTTTGACTTCCTTGGATTCGTCTTGACGAGACGCTCAATTTGATTATAAGTTTGCTTGATTCGTCATTCATTTGAATTTCCAAATATGACCAGAAAGCTTCTAAAAGCTGTTTAATGGCTCGATCAAGGTTTGATTTGGTTCAGATTAGACTAATTTTAGTTTCGTTGGGTAAGTTTCGTCATGACGAAGTTTGATGTAAGTTTGTTAAAATCGGAGCTCTAGATGAATTTTAATTAAAGTTTGAACATTTCTTGCTCAAAAAAGGGTGAGCGTGTTGTCGGTGTAGCGGCCTAAAGAACGGGTCTGTGGAAGCAGTGACCCAGATGTTGGGTGTGTCTTGGAGGTTGTGACACAGAGGGTGGGTGTGCCATAGAGGCAGCGACCCGAAAGAGTGGGCATGTTGTAGAGGCAACAACCCTAAGGAATAGGTGTGTCGTGAAGACAGTGATATGAAAGAGTGAGCGTGTTGTGGAGGCAGCAACCTCAAGAATAAGTGTGCTTGGAGGCAATGACCCGAAAAGGTGAACATGTCATGAAGGCAGCGACCCAACGTAATGGATACGCCATAGTAGCAATGACTCGAAATGTTGAGCGTGTCATGGAGGCAGCGACTCAACTTAATGAGTGTACCACAAGGCAGCATTTGCTCAAGAGAATGTTGATTCTTACTGAAAAGAATCATTCAAGCAGGGTGAGTGTAGGAATGAACACTCAAAATGCAACTCAAGGATGTGATGATGATTATGCTAAAATATCATGCAAGCAATACTAATGCACATGAAAAAAACTCTTCGTGTAACTGGGTCGACTAGGGTGCTTAATTCAAGGAAACATAGCCAATAGACTCTTTCAGTCTAAGGTGACCGACATGACCAAAGTGATCAGTCTACCGAACCAGAGCTGCCCAGTCGGATTAAAGTGGTCAGCTGATTGGGCCGGGCCGCCGACAAAAGTGATCAGTCGACCATGTTGGGACCGCCAGTCGGCTCAAAGGGTATTGTCAGACAGGCTGGGGGAGGCTGGTCGAGGCAAAGTGTAGTGTGGACTGGGCTAGTGCTACAGGTCGAGGCAAAGTGTCATGTCGACCGGACCTGGGCAGCCGGTTGAGCCGATGTGTGAGATTGATCGTGACGAGGTGGCCAGTTGAGTTGATGTGCAATGCAACATGCAAAGTGTAAAACATTGCACTCAATAGGAAGCCAAACTCAATTAATACCCTCATATAGATAAATAGGGTTTTAGTATTTAGATATGCAGTTTGGCCGCCTTCGACTTTGGCAAAGAATGCAGAGAACTTCATCTTCTGATTTCTCGTTTGAGAAGTGCTTTACCGTTTGCAGGACATACTAGCTACAGTTTTTTCCACCCTACAACCCCTCCACTATCTTGTAGAATTGTCTAGCTATAATGCTTTTCTCATTCTTCAAGAGCAAACTATTATAACCAAGGAAGGTTGGAAGTGTCAAAGCTATGAGAAATTGAGATATCGACACGGTAGGATTAGGGCTAAGGCTTATAGGAAACTCTCTTGTCTTCGCAAAGGATATGGACACACATGTGCTTCATAACCTAGGGCTTCCTATAAAAAAATAAATGACCAATCAAAAGACGTATGGTTGTGCCGACTAGTGTTAGCTGACCAACTTGTCTAACGTGGACGAAGGAACCAACAATGACACAACAAAGTTGGCCAAAAAAAAAGGCGAATGGCCCGGTCGACCGGTATTGTTCGATCAATTTTGCCGTCTGATAACGGGCAATCGATTAAGCCAAATAATATCCAGTGGCCAGTCACTCCTGCCTTGTGTGGTCGACCAAACCCGCAAATACCTAGAAAATTTTATTCCTAGGGTTGGCTAAGAAAGAGAAATCAAAGGAATTTTAGAAAATCTCACCAATCCAAAGGTTGGGGATGTGTTAGTTCTAGTGGGATGAATCTCTCATAACAATAGGAGACAAAATGAAGCACTAGTGAGATCCGCCCCACACTTTCTTTAAAGAATGAAGAAGCTCTCCTTAGAAGTTCAGCTCGACGAGATTTCAAGGAAGTTTCGAGTTTCAGTGAAGTTTTGGCGAAATTCCGGTGACCCCCAAGCTAGGATGAAGCTCTCCTTTAGTGTAGGAGAGAAGGAACCTTGCTTTCTTGCTAGCCAAATCAGCATAAACGATCTGGAATTGAAACGGCACATGGGAGCCTTGACCCTCGTGCCTAGGCACCCAGTCTTGGGCCTACTTCCCCGGGTCTAAAAAATGACTTTTTTTTTTAGCATTTTGGGCGCCTAAGAGCCCGAGACTGGTACTTCGGCGCCAAAANGAACAATATGCGTGTAATTCGTACGGGCGGATTGGGGAAGTACACCAAGAATATGCATTCGGAAAACCTCAAATGCATTAGGAGTACACTCGAGTGCACCCATCCGCGCAACCAACCCTGTTTAGGGCTGTGACTTTAACTCGAATATTATTAACCAATCAAAATTTGATGCAAATTTTAGCTTGAATTGAGATCAAATCGAAATAAACTTATAGAACTATGAGCCAATACTTTGGATCGATTTTTTTTCGAGTCATACATGGTTCTACTTAAAGTGGCTCGAGATCGGCTCAAATTATTTTTTATTAATAAAAATTATATATAATCGCAAGCCTATTTTGAGTTGCAGGGATCCAAATAGCTCAATTCGACCCATCNAAAGGATCCAAATAACTCAATTAGAGCCATCCTGTTTCAATTTCAAGCCAGATCTGGTCAATTTTGAGCTGGAATGTATTCAAATAACTCAAATTTTAGCTAGCTCATTTCAATTTTGGGCTGGATCGAGCTCAATTTATTTTCGAGGTGAACTGACTCGAAATCAAGCATAACAAGCCACAAGATGATTTCGAACCGAAAGCAACCCATTCGAATCTATTTTGAGCCGGCACCAAAAAGCAATGTCTGCTGCATCTAATCAAGCTTTCCAACATTAATTAACATTTATCCCAGCTTAATTGGTTAGGTTAAAGTCGAATTAGATAAAATCCACCTGATTAACTCTCCTAAAACATACAAAGCATTCAAATCTAACTATTATATATTGATTTGGTTGTCAACCATGGCATGTATCGTGCATGCAATTAGATCAACAATAATATTACATGCATGCCACACAATTCATCTGCGCTTAACATATATTTAATATCCAAACTTTGACTTTTACATTCATGCCACCTTTTTTAGGCATGAAAATGTATATTTTATTTGTTAGAAGTTAGCGATAGCAATATTTTTATTGCGATATGTGCAAACTGATTGTTATAAAATTAAGAATCAAAGTTTAGGTGTTAGATATGTAAATATATAAGAATTATGAGGTATTTTTGTAAATACCTAATAATTATAACAACAATATTTAACTTATAGGCTATAGCTGCTCATAAACTAGCACCCTTTTGTGTCCATTTTTCAAATGCTAACTCAAGTGTTAGAATTCACAATAAAATTCTAGGTGACATATATAAATTTTTGGATACTCTACTTCTAAAAAAAAGTCATGGATACTGATTTTGTATATATATTTATGTGTGCTGTAAAATTCACGGTGGTAGACTGACAAAACCTCGTCTTAGCGTTGTGTGAGGATTCAACACACATTCAAATAAAAGAAAATAATCAGTAGAGACACAAAAATATTTTAAGTGGAAAACCTGGAAAGGGAAAAACCCACGGTACCTTGCCTAGAAGAATCTCGCTAGAATAAAATTAGGAATATGCTAGTCTTTTACTCGAATAAGAAAATTTGGAGTTGTGCTTCTCATTCGATAACCCCAACGATTTTCTTCTAGTTTCCATCACCTCATTCTTGTAAGTTGCGACCAGGTGACCTTAGCATATCCGACGTTCAATTTTTTTCTTTAAATGAAAACATATATTTTTGTTGAATGTTTTTATGCAAGGTAAAAATAATAATATTGAAACAAGACTCCGCCATCTAGCTTTTTTAACGATCTCGGCCACTTGAAGGCCTCTTCTTCCTTGATGACCATTGGGATGTTGACATGTGACATGTTGAGTGTTGTGTATTCTTTCTCTCATCAAGATTCACGTTGCTAGTTTGTGGGTCGAGGAGGGAAATCACGATTCCACTGTGATTTGAACTTCTTTAGCTGTGAGATTTGATCGACATTCCCAATGATAGTTTTGTGTTTACCCCCTAATCGCTTGAATTATTCCTTATGTGCATTAATGGTTTTATCTATAGAGATTTAAGCTTCGATACGATAGACAAGATCGGTGTAAGAGTGAACTATTTCCCGTATTAGTGAGGAGTAGAATAGTCCTGGGCGTAGCCCTCCAAGAAGGACTCCCCTTAGTAGTTTAGAACCCAACCCATGGATTTGATGAGTTTTAGTAGAGAACTTACGGAAGTAGTCCTTAAGCGACCCTTCTTCATTCTGGCAATTTTTTGAGAGATTGGATGAATCTTTGATGATGCATCATTTTGCTATGAACTTGCTCCATGAATAGTCTCACAAGTTTGCTAAAGGAATTGATAGTGCCCTCCAGAATAAAGTACAATGTGCGAGCTTATCCTTTGATAGTGGTCAGGAATGATTGACATAGAAGCATATCAGAGGAATGTTGAATGTGTATAATGGTTCAATAGTGATCAAAATGCCCGTAGGGGTCAGTTATCACTTTGTAGGTGTCGACGCTTAGGAGCTTGAAGCTTGCCGGGATGATTTGTTGGAGAACCACCTCCATTAAAGGAGTGGATTCTTGGAAGTTGCAGTGAGTGGAGAAGAAATCCCTTTTCTCAATAGGGAACTCTTTGCAGACCAGACATCGTAATTCATCACAAAATGGCATCATTAGGAATGTCAGCAAGGTAGAGCAATGCTAGACGATCTGCAAAAGATAGTAGAGTAGAACTTGCATTATCCAAGAGATTAAGATCTCGTCCTGACAGGGGAAAGGATCCCTTACGGGGAAGGGGCTTGGTACAAGTATTTTCATGTGGCGCATTTCCTATCGGGTGCTGAATTAGTCGCAAGTAAGCTTTATCGAGTGGCGGATGTAGAGCCCCATGCAGTAGTTGTAGAATCTCTAGTTGAGACTCCTCCACCTTGCATACTCAGTCTTCTAGAGCAGGGCTTGAGGTGCCTTAGTTAGTGGATTAACTTCTTCCAGATTGGGAAGATGCGGAGGCCTGCCGCCCTTGGCTCCATGACTGCCCTCTAGAATGATGGGAGTTGGAGCGGGATGCTCCGTTGTTCCAAGTGCTGCGTCTGGTGACCATGCAATAAGTCTCACAAGCAATTTAGTGGTAGGAATGCTTTTTTACCACAGACGATATCAAAATGATGTGTGGTGGAAAGTTTTAGGCATTAGAGATGATCCTGAAAAGGAAATAAGACTTAGCTTACTTGAAGAGATCCACTAGAAATTGGTGATTACATCTATATTCCCTTGTCCCACAGGTGAGAAATGGTTACACAATATCCTGACTTGCAATGCCGGTGTGCGTAAAAGCTTGTCTTAATAAGTGGGTGGCAACTGATTGTGATCAATGACAACTAGCGAGTGGTGGTCGGCGGTGGTTAGCAACTGGAGATTGATGGGTCGTCAGTGTTAAAGTGATGTTAAACTTCAACTTCTTCTCTAACCTTTAGTAATTTTAGGCTTCAAGCTCCCCCCTCCTCTAAGAGAGGGTTAGAGCTCTATTTGTACAGTCCCGATTGTAATTAATGAAGAAATATTAACCTTTTCGATTGGATAGCCCTAAGAGATTCCATTAATTGAACAACATTTGATGGATATTTAAGTAACTTTATGATGTCATAATTGAGCAATTTTGACTTCCTTGGATTCGTCTTGACGAAACGCTAAATTTGATTATAAGTTTGCTAGATTCAACATTCATTTGAATTTCCAAATATGACCAGAAAGCTTCTAAAAACTATTTAATGGCTGGATCGAGGTTTTATTTGGTTCAGATTAGACCAATTTTAGTGTCATTGGGTACGTTTCGTCATGACAAAGTTTGACGTAAGTTTGTTAAAATCAGAGCTCTAGATGAATTTTAATTAAAGTTTGAACATTTCTTGCTCAAAAAAGGGTGAGAGTGCTATGGGTGTAGCAGCCTAACGAACGAGTGTGTCATGGAAGCAGTGACCCAGAGGATGGGTGTGTCATGAAGGCTGTGACATAAAGGGTGGGTGTGCCATGGAGGCAGCTACCCGAAAGAGTGTCACGCATGTGCTTCATAACCTAGGGCTTCCTATAAAAAAATAAATTACCAATCAAAAGGCATATGGTTGTGCCGACTAGTGTTAGCTGACCAACTTGTCTAACGTGGGTGACGGAACCTACAATAACACAACAAAGTTGGCAAAAAAAAAGGTGTATGGCCTGGTCGACCGGTATCGTTCGATCAATTGGGTCGTCCAATAATAGGCAATCGATTAAGACAAATAATATCGAGTAGCCAGTCACTCCTACCTTGTTTGGTCGACCAAACTCACAAACACCTAGTAAGTTTATTCTTAGGGTTGGCTAAGAAAGAAAAATCAATGGGATTTTAGAGAATTTCACCAATCCGAAGGTTGGGGATGTGTTAGTTCTAGTGGGATAAATCTCTCATAACAGTATGAGACAAAATGAAGTACCAGTGAGATCCGCCCCACGCTTTCTCTAAATAATGAAGAACCTCTCCTTAGAAGTTTAGCTCGATGAGATTTCAATGAAGTTTCGAGCTTCGGTGAAGTTTTGGTGAAGCTCCGGTGAACCTTCCCCAAGCTAGGATGATATTCTCCTTTCGTTTAGGAGATAATGAACCTTGTTGTCTTGCTAGCCAAGCTCTTTCTCCTCAAAAAATCTCAACACACACTCAAGACATGTGGTGGAAGAAGATGAAGGAGGTGAGTAAGAAAAGGTGTTCGGGGAGATGGGCACTATAGACTTTCTCTCTTTGAGGAAGATGAAGAGTCTTCATCTCTTGCTATCTAAGAAACTCTTCAAGGGGAAGATGAAGCTCAAAGGCTCTAAGCTCTCACCTCACGAGCTCCCTAAAAACTGAAATGAGAAGAAGCCCATGAAATGAGAAGGGAATTTGAACCAACCCTTGTTAAATTTCCTCACAAATTTGCTAAAAATGGCCTTGCCAGCTCACCTTAGGTGCCTCCAAAAGAGGTATAATTATCTCCTCTATCTCTCCCTAAGTAAATCCCCCCAAAACCAAAAAATCCCTACAATTTCAACTCATTGGGGAGGGGGGTGGGGGCAAATCAACATAAAAAAAATAAGCCTTTTTTGCGATCTGGGATTGAAACGGAGCATGGGCTCCATGACCCTGGTGCCTAGGCACCCAGTCTTGCGCCTACTTCCCTGGGTCTAAAAAAAATGACAATTGTTTTAGCATTTTGGGAGCCTAAGTGCCCGAGACTAGTACCTAGGCGCCAAAAATGGCTTGAGACTTTCATGGGATCAGCTTCAGACGTCCAAAAAAGCATTTTGGACTCTTAGGGACCTTGGGCTGGAGCTTAGGCATCGATCTAGCCCCGAAAACCTCAATTTTCATTGGGAGTGCTTGACGAAGGTTTTTTTAGATCTAAAAGCTACGATAGATCAATTGTGACTAAATTATGTTCTTTTAACTTAAAAATGAGTATTTTGCTCTTCCATTGATCAGAGAATCTGTCGCCAACGACTGCTCTGAGCTACAGTGCGGTTAAGGTGTTCCAAACCATATTTTTTCCGTAGCGCGTGTAGGAGGGCCCTGTGGTTTTTCTTGACCTCCAGGAGGCTCTGAATGGATACAGAAGGACCTTTAAATACCAGGATGGGTATCAAACTTGTCTAATGTTTGGAGTAGGCCCGCTTAATGAAGATTTATTTTGGATAAGAACAAATTATCGCAGACCTTGGTTTCATGCCCCGAACACGTATCGAAGGTCTCGAATGAGTGCCTTGAGCTATGAGTGAGCCGTGAATTGTCCCGAGTTAGTCGAGCAGACACCCTACACATGCGACAAAAAAAATTGACACCAACAAACCCTAAATAGAAACCTTATCCTCTGTAAAGGTTTATTCAATCAAGCAAAAGGGTGCATCACTCATAATTCGACCAATAATTTTGGTTAAGATTAATGATCCCTACGAGGGTTGGAGCTACCATTGACCTAGAATTGGTTGAGGAGCGGCTGTTGCATGATCATTATTGGTTCTGTGAACAAGATTCATTGGCTCTAATTAGGATTTCCTTAAATTCAATCTGCCAAGCCTGCTAGCCAACTGAATGAAGTTATATTAGATGTTTCGATCTTTTGGCTGATAACACGAAGTATTCTCTTCATTTGATAATTGGATTTCCTGACCACATTGGGTAACTAAATTTCTGATATATATCATACCCATTGAATTATTAAAAAAGTTCCCCAAATCAATCAATCATTCACTGCGACAACGGCCCGAAAAATTTCAAATTACACTGGCCCTGGGGTCCCACAGCACACGTGCTCTTCAGCTGCTCCGGTATAGTGTACCTTCGCATGAGCCAAGTTAACCCGTCCGATCTTATCCCAAACCCAATCACCTCTCTCTCCAAACTTTCAAACCTTCCGCGCCTATTATCCAAGCACTCAAAATCTTACCCAACATACCGTTGGTGGGATCGCGGCGGGTGCAAGAGGTTCAGGTCCCCGGCATTNGGCGCCAAAAATGGCTCGAGACTTTCATGGGCTCAGTTTCAGATGTCATAATGGCATTTTGGGCTCCTAGGGACCTCAAGCCGGAGCTTAGGCACCGGTCTAGCCCCGGAAAGCTTGGTTTACATTGAGAGTGCCTGACGAAAGATTTTTTAGATCTAAAAGCTACGGTAGATCATCTGTGACTAAATTATGATCTCTTAACTTCAAAAATGAGTATTTTACTCCTCCATTGATAAAAAAATCTGTTGCCAATGGTCACTCAGAGCTACAGTGCAGGTAAGACGTTCCAAACCCTAATTTTCCCGTAGCACATGCTGGAGGGATCTGTGACTTATCTTAACCTCTGGGAGGCTTCGAATGGATACAAAGGGATCTTTAAAACACTAGAATGAACATTAAACATATCGTTTGGAGTCTTCCCGCTCGATGACAAATTCTCCTAGGTAAGGACGAATTGTTGCAGACCTTAGTTTTATGCCCCAAAGACGTACCAGAGGTCTCGGATGTGTGTCTTGAGCTATGAGATGCTATGAGTGAGCCGTGAATAGTCCCAAGCTATTCAAGCAGACACACTACACATGCGACATAAAAAATTGACGCCAACAAACCCCTGATAGAAACCTTATCCTTTGTGAAGATTTATTCAATCAAGCAAAGAATGTATCACTCATAATTCGATGAATAATATTGGTTAAGATTAATGGTCCCTACGAGGGTTGGAACAACCATCGACCTAGAATTGGTTGAGGAGCGCATGTTGCATGATCATTATTGGTTCTGTGAACAACGTTCATTGGCTCTAATTAGGATTTCCTTACATTCAATCTGCCAAGCCTGCTAGCCAACTGACTGAAGTTATAGTAGATGATTCGATCTTTTGGCTGATAACACGAAGTATTCTCTTCATGTGGATAATTGGATTTCCTGACCACATTGGGTAACTAAATTTCTGATACATATCATACATTGAGTCTAATTTCCTTTAATGCTTGTATTGAATTATTAAAAAAGTTCCCCCAAATCAATCAATCATTCACTGCGACAACGGCCCGAAAAATTTCAAATTACACTGACCCTGGGGTCCCACAGCGCACGTGCCCTTCAGCTGCTCCGGTATAGTGTACCTTCGCATGAGCCACGTTAACCCGTCCG
>JXCR01139528.1:283804-358428 GCA_002079205.1 Phalaenopsis hybrid cultivar
ATGGTATCCACACTATAATATCATGACAAATGTGCCCAAAGTCATAAACTTAATTCTAAATTAGACCAAAATAATTTTGATTTATTTAATGATGACCCAACACATTTATTAATTACATTGTAGTCCCAAAATTAATCCAACAATTTATCCTTCATATCCCTTTTTAAAAAAATCAGCTTAAAATTCTCTCCTTTTGAGATCAAATCAGTTATATTTTATGTTAGGGGGATTTACAAACTTACCGATTAATTAATGTCTTTTCATATAAAACATGCATCAACATGAATCTTGAGGCAATCCAACAGCTTAAGAAAGAATGACATGATAAAGTTGGGTGCACTAAAAAAGGACCTGGAGACCCAGAAAAATCAATCCGCTCACGCCAACGATACACACCTAAATAACATCATCTACTCGAGGGTTTGAGTATGCTCAGCAAACAAGGATCTCTCTCGACAAGATTTGAGGACTGACATCCGACCCAATTTATCCAGTTGGTTGGCATCGGCAGAGTTGATTGATCTCCCCAACTTTCTCTAGGAATCCACCCAGTCGCCCATACTTAAAGGACAGACCGACAGTCCCTATCCTGAAGAGCGACCAACAGCCCCTATCCCTGAAGGTCGGTCGACTGACAACACTAATCTGTTCATCCTTTCGACACAAATCAACTGAGCCGAAGAGCGATAAGACTCTGGGCCCACAGGAGTATAATTCCTAGAATAACCTTTACAACACTCCTAAAGTAGGTTATAAATGTATTTTTTCATCGCTTTATTTCTTATATAAATAGAGGAGTCTTTCCAGGTAATAGGACTTTTTGGCCTCTCTCACTTCTCTCATTTATTTTCATGTAACAAAGGACTTTAGGCTCTTCACCCTCTTATATATCAATAATATTTAATTACATAAGAAGGGAGCGTGGGAAGACCTCAATTTGCCCCCAGAGGAGGGACTGTACTCCTTTACTCTCTCCCTCTCTGTCTCTCTCATTTTTTCTCTTCCTCTGGTTAAAATGCTCAAATCCCTGTGCTCCACAGATAAATCCGGATTCAACACACGCAAACTTACATTTTATATTTATACCGCCCAAATCTTTCATATCACACTACAAATATCACTATTTTAAGTTTAAAAGCTAAAGTACTCACTTTTCATTCATAGGAAAAAGGTGGCATGTGTGTAAAAATTGAAGCTGAGGTGTTAGATATGTAAATACATAAGAATTGAGCGGTAATAGTGTAAATTTTCATTTATGTTTTCAACTTTTAATTGTGAAGTGTCTTATATCATGTGTCATATTAAAAAATAAAATAAGATATCCTCTTTCACAAGCAATACTGGCTAACAAAGTTTAATTAATCATCATGGTTAAATTTTAGTTTTAATCATGAATTTCTAACTAGTTGGCTAAAAACATTAGAGGAATAAAACAAAGGGAAATTTTGAGTTCTAAAATTTTCTATAAGGTTTAGCCATCAATCACAACCAAATTCATGTTATGGTGTCTATCAACAACACTAAAAGGAATGTCTACATCCATCCATGTTAACTTTACTAAAGTTGGGAGATTGAATTGTTTGGTCTATTGACCATTCATCTTCTAAGAGTAGTTTGTTAATCATAGTAACTATTCATTTTTTTTTGAAATAAATGGAGTAATTTTGGTATAAGAAGAAAATATAAGCCTTGTATTGCAATTTATGGAGAGAGAGATTTTAAGTGTTGTGCATGATTTGAAATAAAACATAACTTGTATTTAATAAATCAAACCAAAATATAAGAGTAAAGAATGAAAAGCCCGATAGAAAGAAATCAATATTCCTAAGGCTTGATCGTCACTAGAAAGCCTTTCTCGCTTGATTACAATCACACTTTTCTTCACTCACACACAAAGAAATGATAAAACTTTAACTCACAATCGCTCCTGCACAAATCCTACACTACACACTCTAATATCTCCTTTATGCTCCAAGGGTATATGAGGTGTTTCTCAAAAGAGTATCGTTTATCCAATAGTGTGTGTCCATGTACGAAAGTGCCTACTGAGAGATTTTAAGCCTTTCTTCAGTCTAATTGTCAAATTAATAACTAATATGTCCTTCAAGTCAATGAGAGTTGGAGTAGTGCTGGTGTGGTGGTATTAGGGCATTGATATAGGATGCGGAGAAGCTAGATTTGCAACTCAGAATCGTCAATGTAGCGATTCGAGAGCCGGAGCACTGTCAGTTATGATGCAACGACATTGGTACTGGGCACTGGGGCATTTGAGACTGGCATTGGAATGTCACGTGCTCTGTATTTTTTGCTGGAATTAGTTGTATCTGGTGCTGGGACATCTATTTGAGTTGTTCCAAGGTGTTGTTCCTCTTGCACTTAGCTTTGAGCTCTGGAATATCATATTCTTTGGATTTTTCATGTATAGGACCTGTGCTAAGCACTAAGGTGCTTGTCAGTTGATTTAGCCCATTATATTCTCTATGCACTTCAAGTCCTGAATTTTCTCTGTATGTTGCAAATAACATTACATATGGCCCGAAAAAGTGTAAAAAATGATACATAAAAAGTATGAAAAAAACACATGAATATATCAACAAATTTTATACACATCAAGCCCTAGAATTTTTCCAATGCTTTACTTTATTATATATCAAGTGTCTTAGTTCGGTCAAGTTTAATTCAAAATTCCAACATCTTCTCTCTAGCTTAGGTCATATTAAATTCAAAAAAAGAAAAAAATGCCATAATGTATTAATACTCTTAAAAATTAAATGTCTAAGAAAATCTTAATATTTTATATTGGTTGTGAGATTTCTTCTTAAATTGATGTAAATATAAATAAGCTAAATTTAAACAAACTTAATTCAAATCCCGTAAGTATTATTGCTCTCCAAGGTATTATGGGCCATGTTTTTCAAATATGATAGGTATATTTCATTCATCAACCCGACCTTCTTAGAAAAATTTGGATTATTAAATCTAAAACAAATATAAAAAACATAATATTTGAACTTTTGTAGACATAACACAAATTAGTTGTACTTTTTAGCTTAAGGTTCAAGTTTACCCTCTTTTATATTAGCTTATAAACGACAATCAAACACTCTTAGAGCTAAATTAGGCTAACCTCACCATATCACATTCGAGTCCTCCACAAAATGATAGTTATAATTAAGAAACTTATTCATTTAAGAAACATGGCATATGGATATTCTCTATCATAAAACTTTTGTTCAAACTAGCATTATAATCTTTTTACCAGTCAATTTTGATACATGCATCCATTAAAGTTTAATGCATAATTATGTTTTTTTTTTTTATAATTAAAGTCTACAATCAAAAGCATGAATTTTAAGATGTTGCTAGTCCTCAATCCCATGCTCTTTTGCCTCTTTATCTTAATTGTGGTCTTCTACCTCTTTAATGTCTTACATATATTACTTTTTCTATTTAAGCATATTAACCCTGCCTTCTTTAGTAGAATATTTATATGGATAAATGTATATTTAGATCCACCTTATAATTCATAGGATCTCATAATTAGAATGAAGTTTGCTCAAAATGTCATTGGTCATATGAGCACTAATATGGAACTTCAATTTATGAGCTTTCCCATAACATAATTATAATAAAAAAAAAATCAAAGCATTAACATCCGGTCTAATAAAACTAGATTTCATACAACTGTAATAGGCCCCGCTCTAACATATGCCCAAGATTATCTATGTGTCATAATTTAGCTAAATTATTCAAAGAAGAAACTAATGCATCATGTATGAATATACTAAAATGAAGAAAGTTAATATTACCATTTTCTAATCATTGTTAGAATCATATGATACATTCTTAGAAACATTTTTAACAATTTTTTTTGTACCTGTTAGAGTCCAAACTGTTTAAGACATAAGATTCTTTTTTAAAGCTGACATTTATTTGACCCCTTCCAATGTTCTTACAACTCCATCATATATCTTGATCAAAATCTTCTCTACCTCAAGAATCTTACAAATCATATCATTACTAAAGAACAACTCTACCATCGATAAATCTATAATAAATTAGCCCATCTCTATCACTAATGTCTCACTAAAAAAGACAAAATATTATGTCATTACTAAAATTGACTTAAAATCAGTATTTAATTCCTCTAAGTTTTACATCATTTTAGAGTTAGAATTTTTATTTTGATATTTTTCTGCTTAGAGATTTCTCCACTAAAATCTTTGTTTTTATTTATAATTTTCATAATAATACACTAGAGGTACTATTTTATTCTAAAATTTATTACTTTAATCTACCTCTTTTTTTTGTTATTAACAAGCCATCAAATAGACTTTCTTTTCACATTCTTTCACGATTCATTAAATAGAAGAGCAAATATTATCTCTATCATGTATATTATTCCCTTCCCTTTTAGCAAACTGGTGAGAATATGCTAATAATTTGTTGATAAATATACTGTAAAATAAAAGAACTTTTTTGTTCTTTATAATTTTCACATTTACCTTTGCTAGATCAAATAATAAATTATTATCTACATAAAGGTTCTTTTGAAATAATGCACTTGTTCTACACCATAACACAAAGATGATCATGTTGTTCGCCTGCTACATAGGATGGGGACAATTTTCTGCATATGGAAAATCCCAGATCATGTACTAGACAAGAATGGAGACTCCACCTTCAGCCTTTCCTTCATGCTTATTTATAAGTTCAAAAATCATTTGCATTTATTACAAAAAAATAATAATAATAAAACAAATCCAACTTTCTTCTACACCACAACACGAAAGATGATCAGGTTGCTCGCCAGCTGCTAGGACTTTCTTCGTATGGAAAATCTCAAATCACCTGCTAGGCAGGGATGAAGACTCCTCCTTTAGCCTCTTCTTCACGCCTGTTTATAGGCTAAAAAATTATATGTGTTATAGTCAATATGCTTTCAAAGTAACAACATGGCTCTTTCTTTAGGAATTAACAATTTTTTGTTTGAATGCAAATAATTATTACTCCAAACATAAACAATTCGTGAAAGGCTTCATCTTTTGTAGATATAAAAACATTTATCACACATCATGTGATATACTTGGACTTGTCATGTTGGGAGGAACTGCCTACAATAATTGAGAACAATTGTGGGTGTTTCAGTCCATCTCTTTAATCTATGCTAATTAATGAATGTATCCCCTACAAGGCCTCAAATACGCCCTCATTGTACAAATTTGTCCTTTTCTTAATTTTAGCTTTTGAAATCATTATTTTTATTAATTTCTCAAACTCATAATTGGTGATGCTCACAAAATAATGTTGGTAACAATATACCCTATGTTCAATCTTTCCACATTCCTATGTTCAATAGTCCTAGACTTTATCGAAGGGTTAAAATAGTTTCCGATTATTTTAAAATTTCATTATAATAGTTGAGCATAGAGACAACTTCAGCCCCGATTTAAAGAATTTAGAGATTATTTCTGCCGCTCTAAAAAATATGAGACCAAAACAACCTCAAATAAAGTAATTACCAAAATGCCCCTTAGGCTTATTTATTTAACATGACTCGATCACCAAGGTACATGCATCCCACGTAGCAAGTTTTATAAAACATTGTTTAAGAAACCATTTAAAAAAAAAAAACAGTATTTTAAAATGTTAAATTTGAAACAGATAAAATCGGTAGCTGAGCTGTCCATTAAGGGTACATAACTTTTTATGTCCGGAGTCCGGACGTGCGGACAACGGACGTGATGCAACGATATAGCGGAGGTCCGATCCTCCGCTGCATCGCGACCGTTGTCCCCACATCTGATTAAGGTAGGATTGCTTTTTTTTTTTTTTTTTTTTNGAGGGTTGGGGACACTTTTATCTCATGGTGCGGTATGCATTTGTTGATGTTAGTTCACAAAATTCATATTTTTTCGCTTGTTTATTGATTTTTACCTCATCTTTTGAAGGATGCCAATGTATAGTGAAGCAAAGGTGGCATTTTTTGTATACCTGTGGTATCCCAAGACCAAGGTAAAGCTTCTACTTAGGAGAATTTTGCATTTGCATCCCATCAGTCATTAAAATCCTCAAAACGATTGATTTTAACAGGGAACAACATACATCTATGAAACTTTTTTGCGACCTTATGTGACTAGGCATGAGACTGAAATTGATCGCAACTTACTTGAGCTGAAGGCCAGGGCTGGCGACATGGTTTTCCTCTATTGGCAGAAGGCTGCAATGTATGGACAGACACGGATTTTTCAGATCTTTCAGTTTATATCTTTTCAACCAACACAGCAACAAAGAAGATCCAGACCCACTGTGGTAATGATTGGGCTTTATTTTGTATTGATAATGCGTTTTTCCTTCTTTTTACTTTAGAATAACAGTTGTAAAACATGCTCAGGTTTGATTTTGTGGGAACATTTTCTTATCTCATATTCTTCTGCTTCATTAGCTCTTTTATTTCTGCTTCATGCTTCTTGTTAAACCGGAAATAAATCAATGACATTAATTGCCCGGATGTTAAACCAGAAATGAATCTATGGCATTAATTGCCCCGATGTTGTGTAATTAACGTCAATTCCATAGGCTGATGTGTAGGCTTAATTTCTGCTCTCAATTTACTTTCTTTCCTATTCTAAATCTTAGAATACCCATATAAATATCACGCTTCTTTGTACTAATATGTATCAAGAAATACAAATCCCTTTTTCCATTATTATGGTATCAGAGACCTAGATCTTTCTACACCTAATCTCTGCCTTGTCCTCGAGCCAGAGACGAACCTTCCCTGTAGTGCAACCTTCTGCCTTTTGTCTCTGTGCTGCCTTAGCCCCACGAGATCGCCGAGACACAGCCTCCATGTCTCCTGCACGATCCCAGATTNGAGTCAGAGACGAACCTTCCTTGTAGTGCAACCTTCTGCCTTCTGTCTCTGTGCTGCCTTAGCCCCACGAGATCGCCGAGACACAGCCTCCATGTCTCCTGCACGATCCCAGATTGTACGCTTGAGCTTTGTTCCCTGCAATTACCTCTCTGTCCTATCGAGCAAGGAGCCGCAACCCTGTCTCCCTCGGCTGCGACTCGACCCAAAACTACTGTCTGAGCTCTCGTCCTCTCTGCTGCCGCGATTGCCCTCTGTCATAGCCGCACACGATCCACCCTTGTTGCACCTGCCTTTCGCGATCGACCCCACTTCTGGCCTGATAGATCTCTTTCCCTGATATATCTTCCTCCCCGATATATCTCCCTCCCTTTTTTTTTAAATTTATTTTCTTTTCTCTTGTGCGATTCTCGGCATCCGTTGTTCTCTTTTAACATCTTAAAATCTATTATCCCTAAACTTGGCCCCCACATTATTTNTATCTCCCTCCCTGATATATCTTCCTCCCCGATATATCTCCCTCCCTTTTTTTAAATTTATTTTCTTTTCTCTTGTGCAATTCTCGGCATCCGTTGTTCTCTTTTAACATCTTAAAATCTATTATCCCTAAACTTGGCCCCCACATTATTTTTAATTTTGGAGCAAGTTTATTCCTGGAATTTTGATTAATATAAATATATGATATATTGCTAGAAACTTTCACATTTAGCAAATATCTCTTTGCTTTTCCTGACGACTTTTTCGAGAAGCTCAATGTTCGGTGAAATTAATACTCCTTATTTAATTATATATGCTGTGTTTACTACATCCTTTTAGATGGCTTTGGGAAGATCTATGTTTAGTCTCATGCTCCTTGCACGAATAGTAAGAATTTTATTTATCCTCTAAACCATTATATTTTGTTACATGGTTCCTAAGACAATTTGCTCAACATGAATCTCCCAAGTGACACAATTTTTTAATTATGTGGATTCATACTCCCACCATTTTTTGAATGTAAGCATTTTATTGTCTTCGATTTCATTTTTTGAGGCTTTTTCACTTCACAAAAGTTAAAATACATCACATTTCTTCTTAATAAAATAAAACCATACTCTTTATTTTCTTGAAGTACATTATTGGCGCAAGTTGACTCAGTAGGCTTTAAACTATAAAATTTATTGTTGTTGTCTTGTGTGAAATTTCTTGGGCTTCCTCACATAGATNCAGTAGGCTTTAAACTATAAAATTTATTGTTGTTGTCTTGTGTGAAATTTCTTGGGCTTCCTCACATAGATGATCTAGGTTTTGATTCAATACATGTGAATCTACCACCACGCTGGTGACGACTGCCCCTTTTCATGTGTTGGTGGTAGTATAGAAATTTGTCTTTGTTATCTTAAGCAAGCTCATGACACCTTTTTGTTGCTTTCTAAGTATAAACATTATAGTTGATCACATGAAATTTATCTTTATTTTAAACTTTTATTTAATTTTAGATCTTGAAATTGTCTTGTGAGCAAATACACTTTTCATGTGTTAGTGGTAGTACAGAAATTTGTCTTCTTATCTTAAGCAAGCACCATGACAACTTTTTGTTGCTTTCGAAGTATCACAATTATAGTTGATCACATGAAATATCTCTTTATTTTAAACTTACATTGAATTTTATATGTTGAAATTTTTCTTGTGAGCAAAGATGCTTACTTTCTTCTTGCAAAATTATTAATCACATAAAGCCTCAGTGCCGTTGATAAAAAAGATATTGTTGGATACAAATGTCATCTCTAACTATAAATCTTCTTATTGTTGTAACCTTATGCTTCATCATGCATTTCATAACTGCACCTAAAACTTAATGCATTTCATAACTGCACNGTATTAATCACATAAAGCCTCATTGCCGTTGATAAAAAAGATATTGTTGGATACAAATGTCATCTCTAACTATAAATCTTCTAATTGTTGTAACCTTATGCTTCATCATGCATTTCATAACTGCACCTAAAACTTAATGCATTTCATAACTGCACCTAAAACTTAAAAATCTCTGTGACAACATACATTAGCATGCTTTTCACACAACTTTCACTTAATATTTTTTTCCCACTGCTGCAGCAGGGGCACTCAGTTCATCTTGGCCATCAAACAGCGCCATCAGTTTCCGCAGGCAATCAAGCGGCCGCATCCCAGAAGCCGCTACAGCCACCTCGTGCTTCTCCAAGTCCAACCAAGAACAAGAATCACGAACCACCTGCAAAAGCTTCAGGAGTTCCTCCTCCAGTCCCAACTGCTCAGATCCAGCCATCACCAGGCACTCCATACCAACCTTTTGCTTCAGCTAACACATCTCAAACATCAAAAAGTGAAGGAGAGGTAAAGCAAATTGCTACTACTGCTGCGGAGCCTGTGAGCGTCGAGGACTCCAATCTTCCAGCCAAGGAGACACCCATAGAAGAAGCCATTCGCATGACTCGTGGAAGGTTAAGGAAACGAGCCGGCTCTTTTGGCCCATCGTCGTGCCAGTGATAAGTATTTATCTACTAGCTTAATTCAGTTTATAGTTTAGGGTAATGAGTTCCAATTGAAGATGAAATAGCCAGTTGAGGCTGATTGTATCAGTTAGTGCGCGGGTAAATAAAACCTCTAATAAATAGAATTAATATATCTGCATCCAGCTCTGACGCTTTAGCATGTTATGAAGCCATGAAAAGAGTAGTGAATCTAGAATTCAGCGTGTACTAAAATGTTTATCATTGATCAGAAATGGAATTTTTTGAATTATGTGTATGTTGTTGTGAAGCTTAAAAATGAATGCCTGAACATTGTAGAAATTGTGTTGCGATTTTGCTTGTTACTAAGAAGCAGCAGAAAAGCAGAAATTTATATTGTAGTAATGTTGGATGATGCGTTTAGGTTTCGTTTGAGAAGACGGTAAAGCCTTGTTTCATTGCTTCTTATTGACGTGTGAAAAAGCTTTCGTTTGGTGAAACAAAATCTTCCAAATCTCTTCTGAATTTGTTTCTCAAGAACGATGATAATTTTTTATGTTCAAGGTCGCTGCCGGCTTTCTCCGTTGGCATGGCATTTAAAGGAGTTTCGCTGAATGACAAAGCTCTTTCAAACAAAGCCTACTAGTCTGGTAGCTTTAACTTCAACGAGCTGAAATAAGTTTACATGAGTTCTAGTTTCTGAATAAAGATAATTCTTTCATCTAAGCTATGTTTGCACTTAGCCACTCCACTTAGAGCACAAATACAGCTTTTGAGAACTGAAGAGTGCAGTATATTGAAAAATCCAAGGGATGCTGACACAGACTTCACTGCATTTTAGGTTTATAATCTGTAAATTTCTTTTCCATGAATGAATTTTCATAGCTTAACAGCAGAAAATGCTGAAAAAAAAATGGGAGAATTAATATTTATATTAATATTATATTTTTATCATTGTTTTGGTAGCGTTAAAAGATGAACAAATAGTCTTTTTATCAAATAGGCTTTACAATGATTTATTAATGCATCTTCCTAAATATTTTGCTAAAAGAATTTAAACCTTTTCTTCTCACTTATGCGAGAAAATCAGACGTAGAGTTGATTGAGTGGATCACACAACATTGCCAAATGTGTTGCGGTGCAATCCATGCCAACTTCTTCACGCCTTGTTGTCAGACATAATATGTTCTCTAATCGCAGAGGCGAGGATATGAAAAATGTGACTTCTATGTGCATTTATTTTGTAGTTATTTGAATAAAAAAGAGAATGGTTAACATATTTCATTAAAACGTAATGAGAATATTAAATACATGTTTTATAATCTTTATGATAATGTAAAATATTCTGCAAGATAAAGCTATTTTTCTTTTTTTTTAAATCATTTTAATTACTGACTTGTAGTTTGAGAGCACCAGGAATATTCTGTGTTTGATAATTGGGAAATTTACAAACATACCATACAATTTTTTGTATTTACATATTTATTACTTAAAATTCGACATTTATGTTATAATGCTTTGATTTTATAAAATGGTGCATTTCATTTTGAAAAAAGTTAGTAGTACTAGTAGTGATATTTTCAATGTGATATTAAATATTTAAAAGTTATGTGCAAATATAGGTATTAGATATGTAAATACATAGAATTTGTGTGGTGTTTATGTGAATGAATATCTGACAAAATAGCAAGCTCTAATTACTTTAAAAAAAGGCATCTTGTTTTATCCTCGAAACTTGTCCTGGTCATTTGTTTTTCATAGTTTTTTTATATTATTTTGGTTAATTAGATTCTTCACCTTATTTTGGTCTTATCATTAATTTTAGCTTTTTGATTTCCAAGAGGATCTGTGTAAAAAAAATAATATAAGTACTGGACCAACTAATTGAGTGAAAATTCTTATACTTACTCTTCGTAAAAGAGATTTATCATTCAAATCCTTTTTAAATAAATCAGATATTTCATATAAAAAATATGTGAGCATGAATCTTGAGGCAATCCGACAGCTTAAGAAAGAATGATATGATAGAGTTGAATGCAATAGAAAAGAACCTGGAGACCCAGAAAAATCAATCCGCTCATGCCAGCTAGAGTTCATCCGAACCGACCCAATGGTACACACCTAAATAACATTATCTACTTGAGGGTTTGAGTATGCTCAGCAGACAAGGATCTCTCTCGACGAGATTTGAGGACTGACATCCGACCCAATTTATCCAGTTGGTTGGCATCGACAGAGTTGATCGATCTCCCCGACTTTCTCTAGGAATCCACCCAGTCGCCCATACTTAAAGGATCGACCGACGGTCCCTGTCCTGAAGAGCGACCGACAGTCCCTATCCTCAAAGTTCGGTTGACCGACAACACTAATCTGTTCATCTTTTCGACACAAATCAACTGAGCCGAAGGGTGACAAGACTCTGGGCCCACAAGAGTATAATTCCTAGAATAGCTTTTACAACACTCCTAAAACATGTTATAAATGTATTTTTTTCACGGCTTTATTTCTTATATAAATGGAGAAGTCTTTTCATGTAATATGACTTTTTTTGCCTTTGTCACTTCTCTCATTTATTTTCTTGTAACAAAGAACTTTAGGCTCTTCATCCTCTTATATAACAGTAATATTTAATTACATAAAAAGGGAGCGTGGAAAACCTCAATTTGCCCCCAGAGGAGGGACTGTACTCCTTTACTCTCTCTCTCTCTCTCTCTCTCCTTTTTTGTCTTTCTACTTTGGTTAAAATGCTCAAATCCCTGTGCTCCACAGATTCAACACGCCCAAACTTACATTTTATATTTATACCGCCCAAATCTTTCATATCACACTACAAATATCACTATTTTAAGTTTAAAAGTTAAAGTACTCACTTTTCATTCATAGGAAAAAGGCGGCAAGTGTGTAAAAATTGAAGCTGAGGTGTTAGACATGTAAATAGATAAGAATTGAGCGGTAATAGTGTAAATTTTCATTTATGTTTTCAACTTTTAATTGTGAAGTGTCTTATATCATGTGTCATATTAACAATAAAATAAGATATCCTCTTTCACAAGCAATACTAGCTAACAAAGTTCAATTAATCATCATGGTTAAATTTTAATTTTAATCATGAATTTCTAACTAGTTGGCTAAAAACATTAGAGGAATAAACAAAAGGAAATTTTGAGTTCTAAAATTTTCTATAAGGTTTAACCATCAATCACAACCAAATTCATGTTATGGTGTCTATCAACAACACTAAAAGGAATGTCTACATCCATCCATGTTAACTTTACTAAAGTTGGGAGATTGAATTGTTTGGTCTATTGACCATTCATCTTCTAAGAGTAGTTTGTTAATCATAGTAACTATTCATTTTTTTTTGAAATAAATGGAGTAATTTTGGTATAAGAAGAAAATATAAGCCTTGTATTGCAATTTCTTAGAGCCACATTTATATTTGATGTGTCATGTCAAATCATTTTGATATTAAAACTAAATTTAAGAACATAATGACTAAATAATCTGTTTGCTATCATAATTTAGACTATGATATTCTACTATCTATTATTATAGAGCTATTGGTTTAAATGAACTTTTTATTTTAATTAAGAACCACAAGATGTCATAAAAGAGAGTGGCATGATATGTTGATAGAACTTTTGCGATCTTATCAGACTACATGTATAACACTAATACAATCAACTGTATTTGCATTATTTTTTGAGGGTTGAGGTTATTTTACTTTTAGAATTTTAGGTCTCCTCAAATGTATTTCTCATGGTAATCAAATCACAAAGGAAGAAATCACCTAGCTTTAAAATTGGCATAACCCATCAATCTCGATGAGAAGCACATGAAATTATGTTAAGATCTTTACTTATTTCAAAACTTATATGACAAAATCACATGATTTTTTGGTACATCTAAGAAATTTCAAATTTGAAGACTTGGTCTATTGTAGTTAGCCAAATATGGCCCAAAAAAAAAAAATAATAAAAAATTTAAGCTTATTTGAGAATGCATCTTCAAAGTACTATAAAAAATTGAATGAGACCATTACCAATTAATAAATCGTGAGGGACACCATCCAATGTTGCATATAAACTAACTATATTTGAATAGCTGTAAAGTATAAAACTCTTTTTTGTATATAGCTCAATGAAAAAGAAGTTAGAATTTTTTTAACAACTTTATAATTTATGTTGAATATTCTTACAAAAATTTTTCTTAACACCTTCAGTGCATTATCTATTTTTAAATCCTTAAAAAAGAATTTGTTGTCTCATCCTTGCCAAATATAACACTTTAGTTTAGTTAATATAAAGTGAATCATAATTTTCAAAAATAGATAAATATAAACAAAAAAATAAATGGATAAAAATATTGAGGATGATGACTCTTTTTCTCTATAATTCAGATTGAATGTGGTTATAATTCAAACTTTCCTCAAGCATAGTTATGGTGGTAACATTTATTTACTGGTAAATCTTCATTTGCTTTGTTACATGTATGACATGAGAAAGAATTTTGAAGATGTAATTTTTTGTTCTATTTAGTCTCTATAGAGAAGGATATAATTACCTAAACTAGAGCTAAAACTTTTTTTCATACATTTTATNTGGTTATAATTCAAACTTTCCTCAAGCATAGTCATGGTGGTAACATTTATTTACTGGTAAATCTTCATTTGCTTTGTTACATGTGTGACATGAGAAAGAATTTTGAAGATGTAATTTTCTATTCTATTTAGTCTCTATAGAGAAGGATATAATTACCTAAACTAGAGCTAAAACTTTTTTTCATACATTTTATGAAAATAAAATTTTTAAATGAGTCTTTTCTCCCCTCTAAAGTGTTCTGTATAGTATCTTTAACTTAACCCTTATAAAAGGGGTGCATATCACCAAGAAGAAAAAAAAAGTCATTTAAATTGAAATACAAACGTTAAGGTGAGCAAGTTTAATCCTTCTTATGTTAGTCACATAGACCATGTTTAGATTACTGACACTAAAATGAGCATTATGGGTTGTGGCTATTTCAATAAAAATATAATCCTTGATTTGAAATGAAGTGAAACACTCATTATCATGCAAGTATATGTATCGATCAAGTTGTATATAGATTTTGGGTCCATGTATCGATCTTATAAAGAATGAGTTAAAATCTCAAATAGTCTTATTGCTTGTTTACTAATCCTATGTTTAGTTCAAAGGTTAAATGTCTTTGAGTTTTTTAAAATGTCTAAAATCCTAATTTCAAAATAAAAATCAGTAGTAAATGAGAAGAGTTTTATAAATAGTGTGAAAACCTATCTTGAATTGGTTCAATTTAATATAAATTCATCCAAGCAATTTTCCTACTGTAGTTGTCAATCATGATCTAGTACTTTTTACTCTCTTCTAATATATAGAATGCGTTGGAATCCAATATTATAGTTTGTTTTTCCTCTTTCTCCATAAAGGTTGTAAGAACTTACTAGCAACATTTTTATTTCACTAAACTTAAGTGTATTAACCTAGTTGTGCTTCTAGCCTTCTTCCTATAATCCCAGATAACAACTAATTTCAAAGAGTCAATGTGAATGTAAATTAAGTTTTGAAGGTTAAAACAAAAAAATCTTTGATATTTAAAAGTCTTGAAATCTAACATTAGATCCTTCTAGATATAAAAGAGCTACAATCTAGAAAAGGGGAGGGGTAGAGAGAGATTTTAAGCGTTGTGCATGATTTGAAATAAAACATAACTTGCATTTAATAAATCAAACCAAAATATAAGAGTAAAGAATGANATAGAATAACTTTTACAACACTCCTAAAACATGTTATAAATGTATTTTTTTCACCGCTTTATTTCTTATATAAATGGAGAAGTCTTTTCATGTAATATGACTTTTTTGCCTCTGTCACTTCTCTCATTTATTTTCATGTAACAAGGGACTTTAGGCTCTTCATCCTCTTATATATCATTAATATTTAATTACATAAAAAGGGAGCGTGGGAAGACCTCAATTTGCCCCCAGAGGAGGGACTGTACTCCTTTACTCTCTCTCCCTCTCTCTCTGTCACTCGCTCATTTTTTCTCCTCCTCCATTGATTAAAATGCTCAAATCCCTCTGCTCCACGGATAAATCCGGATTCAACACACTCAAACTTACATTTTATATTTATATCGCCCAAATCTTTCATATCACACTACAAATATCACTATTTTAATTTTAAAAATTAAAGTACTCACTTTTCATTCATAGGAAAAAAGTGGCAAGTGTGTAAAAATTGAAGCTGAGGTGTTAGACATGTAAATAGATAAGAATTGCGCGGTAATAGTGTAAATTTTCATTTATCTTTTCAACTTTTAATTGTGAAGTGTCTTATATCATGTGTCATATTAAAAATAAAATAAGATATCCTCTTTCACAAGCAATACTGGCTAACAAAGTTTAATTAATCATCATGGTTAAATTTTAATTTTACTCATAATTTCTAACTAGTTGGCTAAAAACATTAGAGGAATAAAACAAAAGGAAATTTTAAGTTCTAAAATTTTCTATAAGGTTTAACCATCAATCACAACCAAATTCATGTTATGGTGTCTATCAACAACACTAAAAGGAATGTCTACATCCATCCATGTTAACTTTACTAAAGTTGGGAGATTGAATTGTTTGGTCTATTGACCATTCATCTTCTAAGAGTAGTTTGTTAATCATAGTAACTATTCATTTTTTTTTTGAAATAAATGGAGTAATTTTGGTATAAGAAGAAAATATAAGCCTTGTATTGCAATTCCTTAGAGCCACATTTATATTTGATGTGTCATGTAAAATCATTTTGATATTAAAACTAAATTTAAGAACATAATGACTAAATAATTTGTTTGCTATCATAATTTAGACTATGATATTCTACTATCATAATTTAGACTATATCATAATTTGGTTTAAATGAACTTTTTATTTTAATTAAGAACTATAAGAAGTCATAAAAGAGAGTGGCATGATATGTTGATAGAACTTTTGCGAGCTTATCAGACTACATGTATAACACTAATACAATCAACTGTATTTGCATTATTTATTGAGGATTGAGGTTATTTTAATTTTAGAATTTTAGGTCTCGTCAAATGTATTTCTCCTGGTAATCAAATCACAAAGGAAGAAAACACCTAGCTCAAAAATTGGCATAACCTATCAATCTAAATCAGAGGCACATGTAATTATGTTAAGATCTTTACTTATTTCAAAACTTATATGACACATGATTTTTTGGTACAACTAAAAAATTTCAAATTTGAAGACTTGGTATATTGTAGTTAGCCAAATATGGCCCAAAAAAAAAAAAAAAAAAAAATTTAAGCTTATTTGAGAATGTATCTTCAAAGTACTATAAAAATTTGAATGAGACTATTACCAATTAATAAATCATGAGGGTAACCAGCCAATGTTGCATATAAACTAACTATATTTGAATAGCTATAAAGTATAAAACTCTTTTTTGTATATAGCTCAATGAAAAAGAAGTTAAAATTTGTTTAAGAACTTTATAATTTATGTTGAATATTCTTACAAAAATTTTTCTTATTGCCTTCAGTGCATTATCTATTTTTAAATCCTTAAAAAAGAATTTGTTGTCTCATCCTTGCCAAATATAACAGTTTAGTTTAGTTAATATAAAGTGAATCATACTTTTCAAAACTAGATAAATATAAACAAAAAAATAAATGGATAAAAATATTGAGGATGATGACTCTTTTTCTCTATAATTCAGATTGAATGTTGGTTATAATTCAAACTTTCCTCAAGCATAGTCATGGTGGTAACATTTATTTACTGGTAAATCTTCATTTGCTTTGTTACATGTGTGACATGAGAAAGAATTTTGAAGATGTAATTTTCTATTCTATTTAGTCTCTATAGAGAAGGATATAATTACCTAAACTAGAGCTAAAACTTTTTTTCATACATTTTATGAAAATAAAATTTTTAAATGAGTCTTTTCTCCCCTCTAAAGTGTTCTGTATAGTATCTTTAACTTAACCCTTATAAAAGGGGTGCATATCACCAAGAAGAAAAAAAAAGTCATTTAAATTGAAATACGAACATTAAGGTGAGCAAGTTTAATCCTTTTTATGTTAGTCACATAGACCATGTTTAGATTATTGACACCAAAATGAGCATTATAGGTTGTAGCTATTTCAATAAAAATATAATCCTTAATTTGAAATGAAGTGAAACACTCATTATCGTGTAAGTGTATGTATCGATCAAGTTGTATATAGATTTTGGGTCTATACATCGATCTTAGAAGGAATGAGTTAAAATCTCAAATAGTCTTATTGCTAGTTTACTAATCCTATGTTTAGTTCAAAGGTTAAATGTATTTGAGTTTTTTAAAATATCTAAAATCCTAATTTCAAAATAAAAAATTAGTAGTAAATGAGAAGAGTTTTCTAAATAGTGTGACAACCTATCTTGAATTGGTTCAATTTAATATAAATGCATCCAAGTGATTTTCCTACTGTAGTTGCAATCATGGTCATCAATCATGATCTAGTACTTTTTACTCTCTTCTAATATATAGAATGCGTTGGAATCCAATATTATAGTTTGTTTTTCCTCTTTCCCCATAAGGGTTGTAAGAATTTACTAGCAACATTTCTATTTCACTAAACTTAAGTGTATTAACCTAGTTGTGCTTCTAGCCTTCTTCCTATAGTCCCAGATAACAACTAATTTCAAAGAGTCAATGTGAATGTAAATTAAGTTTTGAAGGTTAAAACAACAAAATCTTTGATATTTAAAAGTCTTGAAATCTAACATTAGATCCTTCTAGATTTAAAAGAGCTACAATCTAGGAAAGGGGAGGGGGAGAGAGAGATTTTAAGTGTTGTGCATGATTTGAAATAAAACATAACTTGCATTTAATAAATCAAACCAAAATATAAGAGTAAAGAATGAAAAGCCCGATAGAAAGAAATCAATATTCCTAAGGCTTGATCGTCACTAGAAAGCCTTTCTCGCTTGATTACAATCACACTCTTCTTCACTCACACACAAAGAAATGATAAAACTTTAACTCACAATTGCTTCTGCACAAATCCTACACTACACACTCCAATATTTCCTTTATGCTCCAAGGGTATATGAGAGTGTTTCCCAAAAGAGTATCATTTATTCAATAGCGTGTGTCCATGTACAAAAGTGCCTACTGAGAGATTTTAAGCATTTCTTCAGTCGAATTGTCAAATTAATAACTAAAATATCTTTTTTAGTCAATCAAAGTTGGAGTAGTGCTGGTGTGGCATTAGGGCATTGATATAGGATGCAGAGAAGCTGGATTTGCAACTCAGAATGGTCAATGTAGCGCTTTGGGAGCCGGAGCACTGTCAGTTATGATGCAGCGACATTGGTACTGGGCGCTGAGGCATTTGAGACTGACATTGGAATGTCACATGCTCTGTGTTTTTTGTTGGAATTAGTTGCATCAGGTGCTGAGACATCTGTTTGAGTTGTTCCAAGGTGTTGTTCCTCTTGCACTTAGCTTTGAGCTCTGGAATATTGTATTCTTTAGATTTTCATGTATAGTACTTGTGCTAAGCACTAAGGCGCTATCCGCGGGCGACGAGGTGCTTGTTAATTGATTTAGCCCATTATATTCTCTAATCACTTCAAGTCCTGAATTTTCTCTGTATGTTGCAAATAACATTACATATGGCCCTAAAAAGTGTATAAAATGATACATAAAAGGTATGAAAAAACACATGAATATATCAACAAATTTTATACACATCAAGCCCTAGAATTTTTCCAATGCTTTACTTTATTATATATCAAGTGTATTAGTTCGATCAAGTTTAATACAAAACTCCAACATCTTCTCTCTAACTTAGGTCATATTAAATCTAAAAAAAATGCCATAATGTATTAATACTCTTAAAATTTAAATGTCTAAGAAAATCTTAATATTTTATTGCTTGTGAGCTTTCTTCTTAAATTGATGTAAATATAAATAAGCTAAATTTAAATAAACTTAATTCAAATCCCTTAAGCATTATTGCTTTCCAAGGTATTGTGGGCCATGTTTTTCAAATATGATAGGTATATTTCATTCATTAACCCGGCCTTCTTAGGAAATTTTGGATTATTAAATCTAAAACATAATATTTCAACTTTTGTAGACATAACACGAATTAATTGTACTTTTTAGCATAAGGTTGAAGTTTACCCTCTTTTACATTAGCTTATAAACGACAATCAAACACTCTTAGAGCTAAATTAGGCTAACCTCACCATATCACATTCGAGTCCTCCACAAAATGATTTTTATAATTAACAGACTTATTCATTTAAGAAACATGGCATATGGATATTCTCTATCATAAAACTTTTGTTCAAACTAGCATTATAATCTTTTTACCAGTCAATTTTGCATACATGCATCCATTAAAGTTTAATGCATAATTATGTTTTTTTATAATTAAATGTCTCTAATCAAAAGCATGAATTTTAAGATGTTGCTAGTCCTCATTCCCATGCTCTTTTGCCTCTTATCTTAATTGTGGTCTTCTACCTCTTTAATGTCTTACATATATTAATTTTTCTATTCAAGCATATTAACCCTGCCTTCTTTAGTACTATATTTATATGGATAAATGTATATTTAGTTCCACCTTATAATTCATAGGATCTCATAATTAGAATGAATTTTGCTCAAAGTGACATTGGTCATATGAGCACTAATATGGAACTTCAATTTATGAGCTTTCCCATAACATAATTATCATAAAAAAAATCAAAGCATTAACATCTGGTCTAATAAAACCAAATTCCATACAACTATAATAGGCCCCGCTCTAACATATGCCCAAGATTATCTATGTGCCATAAGCTAGCTAAATTATTCAAAGAAGAAACTAATGCATCATGTATGAATATAATAATATGAAGAAAGTTAATATTACCATTTTCTAATCATTGTCAGAATCATATGATGCATTCTTAGAAACATTTTAAATTTTTCCTTAACATTTTTTTTTTGTACCCGTTAGAGTCCAAACTATTTAAGACATCAGATTCTTTTTTAAAGCTGACATTTATTTGACCCATTCAAATGTTCTAACAACTCCATCATATATCTTGATCAAAATCTTCCCCACCTCAAGAATCTTACAAATCATATCATTACTAACAAACAACTCTACCATCGATAAAACTATAATAAATCAACCAATCTCTATCACTAATGTCTCACTAAAAAAGACAAAATATTATGTCATTACTAAAATTGACTTAAAATCAATATTTTGTTCCTCCAAGTTTTACATCATTTTAGAGTTAGAATTTTTATTTTGATATTTTTCTCCTTAGAGATTTCTCCACTAAAATCTTTGTGTTTATTTATAATTTTCATAATAATACACTAGAGGTATTATTTTCTTCTAAACTTTATTACTTTAATTTACCTCTTTTTTTTGGTTATTAACGAGCCATCAAATAGACTTTCTTTTCACATTCTTTTGCGACTCATTAAATAGAAGAGCAAATATTATCTCTATCATGTATATTATTCCCTTCCCTTTTAGCAAAGTAGTGAGAATATGCTAATAATTTGTTGACAAATATACTGTAAAATAAAAGAATTTTTTGTTTTTTATAATTTTCACATTTAGTTTTGCTAGATCAAATAATAAATTATTATCTACATAAAGGCTCTTTTGAAATAATGAACTTCTTCTGCACCATAACACAAAAGATGATCATGTTGTTCGTCTGCTACATAGAATGGGAACAATTTTCTGCATATGGAAAATCCCAGATCATGTACTAGACAAGAATGGAGACTCCTCCTTTAGCCTTTCCTTCATGCTTATTTATAAGTTCAAAAATCATTTGCCTTTATTACAAAATAAAATAAAATAAATAAAACAAATCCAGCTTTCTTCTACACCACAACACGAAAGATAATCACGTTGCTCACCAGCTTCACAAGATGATGACAACTTTCTTCGTATGGAAAATCTCAAATCACCTGCTAGACAGGGATGAAGACTCCACCTTTAGCCTCTTCTTAACGCCTCTTTATAGGCTAAAAAATTATATGCATTATAGTCAATACGCTTTCAAAGTAACAACATGGCTCTTTCTTTAGGAATTAACAATATTTCGTTTGAATGCAAATAATTGTTACTCCAAACATAAACAATTCGTGAAAGGCTTCATCTTTTGTAGATATAAAAACATTTATTACACATCATGTGATATACTTGGACTAGTCATGTTGGGAGGAACTGCCTACAATACTTGAGAACAATTGTGGGTGTTTCAGTCCATCTCCTTAATCTATGCTACTTAATGAATGTATCCCCTACAAGGCCTCAAATACGCCCTCATTATACAAATTTGCCCTTTTCTTAACTTTAGCTTTTGAAATCATTATTTTTATTAATTTCTCAAACTCATAATTCACAAAATAATGTTGGTAACAATATACCCTATGTTCAATAGTCCTAGACTTTATCGAAGGGTTAAAATAGTTTCCGATTATTTTAAAATTTCATTATAATAGTTGATCATAGAGACTATTTCAGCCCCAATTTAAAGAATATAGAGATTATTTTGGCCGCTCTAAAAAATATGAGACCAAAACGATCTCATATAAATGTACAATTTGCTCGATGTTAGTCTAATAGTAATTACCAAAATGCCCTTTAGACTTATTTAATTAACATGACTTGATCACCAAGGTACATGCATCCGACGTAGCAAGTTTTATAAAACATTGTTTAAGAAACCATTTAAAACAAAAAAATAGTCTTTTAAAATGTTAAATTTGAAACAGATAAAATCGGTAGCTGAGCTGTCCATTAAGGGTACATAACTGTTTCTGTCCGGAGTCAGACGTGCGGGCAACGGACGCGATACAGCGATACAACGGAGGTCCGATCCTCCGCTGCATCGCAACCGTTGTCCGCACATCCAATTAAGGTAGGTTTTTTTTTTTTTTTGGTTAAAAAAAATTGGGATAAAACTGTGATTTGCAAATATAGATATATAAATGCTTAATTTATTTTGTAAATCTTCCTAATATTTTATATATAGCTATTATTCATTAACATATATTGGATTCTATCTTAAATAATCAAAGAGCGCAAATTACTCTAGAGATATATTTAATTGCTAACATTAGCCAAAAAACATATAATAGAAATTATTTATAATTATATAATAAATCCTAATACTACTATCATGATATAAAAAAAAATAGTTTTATTACATATGTTACACAATTCTTATGTACTTAATATTTAAAGTTTAATATTTAATACTTATTTATGTAATATATTAGCGAGATTTATGTTCGTACCCTTCAATACTTTGTATTTATGTTTCTAACTAGGGCTGTCAAAACGGCTCGTTGTTCACGAACAGCTCGTGTTCGACTCGTTAATTTCGTTTGATATGTTAACCGCCGAACACGAACTAAGATGTGTTCGTTAGTGTTCGGCTCGTTTTGGCTCGAAATACTACTCATCAAGTTTATATATATATTAAGTAGTATTTTGAAAAAATCTAATTGACTACAAGGCTACAAAGATTTATAACCAATTAAAATATTGATTAACAAAACAGAATAAAAGTTATTAAATTAGATTCAAACGATGTTTNCAAGATTTATGTTCGTATCCTTCAATACTTTGTATTTATGTTTCTAACTAGGGCTGTAAAAACGGCTCGTTGTTCGCGAACAGCTCGTGTTCGACTCATTAAGAAGCTCGTGTTCGGCTCGTTAATTTCGTTCGATAAGTTAACGGCCGAACACGAACTAAGATGTGTTCGTTCGTGTTTGGCTCATTTTGGCTCGAAATACTGCTCATCAAGTTTATATATATATATTAAGTAGTATTTAAAAAAAATCTAATTGACTACAAGACTACAAAGATTTATAACCAATTNTGTGTGTCCATGTACAAAAGTGCCTACTGAGAGATTTTAAGCCTTTCTTCAGTCTAATTGTCAAATTAATAACTAAAATATCCTTTTAAGTCAATGAGAATCGTCAATGTAGTGCTGGTGTGGCATTAGGGGATTGATATAGGATGCGAAGAAGCTGGATTTGCACCTCAGAATCGTCAATGTAGCGCTTCGGGAGCCGGAGCACTGTCAGTTATGATGCAGCGACATTGGTACTGGGCGCTGAGGCATTTGAGACTGGCATTAGAATGTCACGTGCTCTGTATTTTTTGCTGGAATTAGTTGCATCAGGTGCTGAGACATCTATTTGAGTTGTTCCAAGGTGTTGTTCCTCTTGCACTTAGCTTTGAGGTCGAGAATATTGCATTCTTTGGATTTTCATGTATAGCACCTGTGCTAAGCACTAAGGCGCTATCCGCGGGCGACGAGGTGCTTGTCAGTTGATTTAGCCCATTATATTCTCTAAGCACTTCAAGTCTTGAATTTTCCCCGTATGCTGCAAATAACATTACATATGGCCCTAAAAAGTGTAGAAAGTGATACATAAAAGGTATGAAAAAACACATGAATGTATCAACAAATTTTATACACATCAAGCCCTAGAATTTTTCCAATGCTTTACTTTATTATATATCAAGTGTCTTAGTTCGGTCAAGTTTAATTCAAAATTCCAACATCTTTTCTCTAACTTAGGTCATATTAAATCTAAAGAAAAAATGACATAATGTATTAATACTCTTAAAAATTAAATTTCTAAGAAAATCTTAATATTTTATAATGGTTGTGAGCTTTCTTCTTAAAATGATGTAAATATAAATAAGCTCAATTTAAGCAAACTTAATTCAAATCCCTTAAGTATTATTGCTTTCCAAGGTATTGTGGGCCATGTTTTTCAAATATGATAGGTATATTTCATTCATCAACCCGGCCTTCTTAGGAAAATTTGGATTATTAAATCTAAAACAAATATAAAAAACATAATATTTGAACTTTTGTAGACATAACACAAATTAATTGTACTTTTTAGCTTAAGGTTCAAGTTTACCCTCTTTTACATTAGCTTATAAACGACAATCAAACACTCTTAGAGCTAAATTAGGCTAACCTCACCATAACACATTCGAGTCCTCCACAAAATGATAGTTATAATTAAGAGACTTATTCATTTAAGAAACATGGCATATGGATATTCTCTATCATAAAACTTTTGTTCAAACTAGCATTATNTTAGCCAAAAAACATAAAATAGAAATTATTTTTAATTATATAATGAATCCTAATACTACAATCATAATATAAAAAAATAGTTTTATTACATATGTTACACAATTCTTATGTACTTAATATTTAAAGTTTAATATTTAATACTTATTTATATAATATATTAGGAAGATTTATGTTCCTACCCTTCAATACTTTGTATTCATGTTTCTAACAACAAAAATATTATTCTAAATTTTTATAATAAGAAATATTAACTATTGTTTAATAATAATTTTTCTTCAATCTCTCTAAATATTAATTTTTTTTTAAATTTAGTCAATAATATGAATTTCTTAAAATTTAATATTATATCCTTAAGAAATTTCAGAACAACTTAGCTCGAAAGTCCATCATGCACTGAAATCTACGAAATTTTAAAAAGAAATATTTATCCTAAATCGGTTGATCGGTAGCTTTGCCACGGATTTCATCGGTTTTTAAATTAAGTTTTTAAAAATTATATTTTTTTATAATGATTTTTTTAAATCATTGTACTCAGTTTTATCTGTTTGAAAAATGCCGTTGAACTCTGTATTTTTCTATCACATCTAACTAGATGCGGTGACAAATTTTAAGTTAAGGTCTAACTTAAAAAAAAAATTGTAATAACCAACATAATTTTTTAAAGTTCAAATTATTATTCAGCAGCTGCATATCTGTTTTTTAATATGTTTCAGCTGCCCAAAAAGACACTAATTGCTCTCTGTATATAATAAATGAATGAAAAGAAATAAAAATCATATGCCGCATGTAAGTTATGTAAGTTGTAAAAACTTACATGCATATCACATATTATCATATATTTACATAGTGCCCCCAATTTAAATATTATAATTGTAATATTATAATATTAAAATCTGTGTAAAATGTTTTCTTTCAATTTAAAAACATTAATCATAATGATTCTTTTGATAAGTTTTGAAAAATTGAAGTGCTATATATATATATATATATATATATATATATATATATATATATATATATATATATATATATATATANAAATTTAGGAATTAAACATGTAAATATATAAATATAGTGTGATATGCATATAAATGCCCAAATAAAATAAGAATAATCATAAACAAGGCACACTTGTAAGATATATGTGTGTGTATAATTTTAGGAGAGCTACTTAGTAAAGATGGGTAAATTTTTGCCATTTCGATAAACACAATTTTTAAAAGAAATTTATTGGACGGCGAAGTCATAATTATATATTAATCAGCAAATATAATTTACATACAAATAATAAAATAAAAAATCACCCAGCTTGGCTTCCCCGCCAGCCTCATCAGTCCGCACCCTTCACCTGAGGCGAAGCCGACTTCCGAAAGAACTCGATGCATTCCTCCACCGCCTCAATCTGATACAAATCCAAATGGCGCTGCGAATGCGGTGTACCCGCCGTCGACACCGCGCCGGACCTCCTTGTTCGACCGCCACCACCGCCGTCGGCTCTCGATAAGGCCGAGAACATGACAAGCTTCATGAACATCTCGCGTAACCGCGACAAGACTGATGTCGGCGAGGCCGGCCGAGAGACCCTTTTTCTTTTTCTTGGCATGCAGGTCGTGCTTGTTCTCATGGTTTCTTCAAATCTCTTTTCTCTCTCCTTCCTGTTTACTACAGCGGAAGCCATTGTTTTGTCCTCCATTTAAAACTGCAAAGTCCTATGCCTTTTAAATAATCGTTTATTTGTTGAAGCCTGCTTTTAATTTTTTTATTTTCAGTTCAGTGTAGGCTGAAGTTATGTAAGGGTATAAAAAATTAAGTTATTGTTGAGAAATTAGGGCGAAGAAAAATAATAATNCTCCTATGTCTTTTAAATAATCGTTTAGTTTTTGAAGCCTGCCTTTTATTATTATTATTTTTTTTTAATTTTCAGTTCTGTTTAGGCTGAAGTTATGTAAGGGTATAAAAAATTAAGTTATTCTTGAAAAATTTGGGCGAAGAAAAATAATAATCTGCATAAATTCAGAAGAAAACACAGAGATTTAACGAGATTCGACAAAGATGTCTACGTCATTGGGAGCAAAACGAAGGTTTTCCTTCAATTCAGAAAAAAAAAGTACAGAATACAGAATAATCTCTAGGGTTACAAACAGACATATATATAACCCTGGAGTACAATATGTAATTATAAAATTACTCTAGTACCGTATCGTAAGGGTGTTTCCCCCGCACCTTCAACCCACATAACAAAACTCTCCCGATTGGACAAATGCTTCCACTCCACTCCGCTACTTACTCTGCTACGCTCACTCGTTCCGCTCCGCTGGCTCACTCCATTTCGCTCTAGCATCTGTCCCTTATATGGTATCTAAGCCATACCTAACAATTATGATTAGCTACTATTTAGAAGTATCTAAATTTCTTTTAATTAGTTTTTTCTTGAATTGGTCCAAAATAACATCCTTAGACTCTAGTGAGATTTTTTTGGAAGGGAAAATAAAATCTTGAGTGGTTCAAATGTAAATTTGAAGTTTAGGTGTGACCAAAATGTTATATTTAGAATTTTGAATGATTGCTACTAAAAACTTTATGAAATAAAAAACTAAATAACTTTGAAAAATTAAAGCCATACAACAATTTGCATGCACTGTAAAGTGCACAATTCTTATTCATTTAGACATCTAAACCCTAAAGTATATTTACAACACCTTGGTATCTAAATTTATGCATGTTAAAATATATTCTACTTTTAAAAAATTAGTGATTGTGGTAATATTTATATGATGTTAAAGATTTGAGTTTTATGCATATAAATATAAAAGCTTAATGTGTGTTTGATGTATAAATGTATTATAAGAAATGTGTGGAATGTATGTAAATGCCAAAAAAAATGTAAGAGATGCAAAAAAAAAATAAAGAAGCTACGGGTTGTTTTCATCATTAATATTAATGGCCTTACCCTAACTATTTGTGACCAAATTTTTTAATCATCCTTAATTGATTCTCAATCTATTCTACATGGGATCTTAACTCTATTTTCGATAAAAAATTTCTTGATGAGTTTCTATTCAGTAATTGAGAGTTCTTCCATAACAAGTCTTTTACGGAACTCATCCATGACCGAACAGATTAACAGAGAAGTAAACCAACGAATTGCGTAAAGAACAGAAGGAGAAATGTGGCGTCATCAGAGTAATACACCAAAGATAATATTATTTACATGTCATGCCATAACGTGACAAATGAGAGTGTCAAATATCCCTCGAGATCAAAATGTAATCATCACCCATGTATGTTTTGTAGGAAAAAAATACTATACAAAAAATGGAAACATTATTGTACTAACATATGATCCATTAGTCTGTTAGGTAAAGCATAATTTAGGTGAAAGTAAATATAAAAATAATAAAAATATTATATATAATTAACAAATTTTTGGTAGGCTTCTAATCATGCGATAGTTAATTAAAGGGAACACATTTCATAATTGGATTGTTGCTCTTCAACTACATTCTCTTCTTACTTGTTTTAAGGAAGCTCTTGTCGTGTTGGCAATAATTAAATTTTATTCATTAGAGACTAATGAAACAAAAAGATTTTGTCTCGTTAAGTAATGATTGTAAAATAACAAGTCTCAAATTATTAACAATGTAAGGGAAAATTTAAATGAATCATGACAAAGATGCAATTATGGAAATAATAAGGTATTATATTGAAATAGTTAATCAGTGGAAAACCACTTCATGATTGAAGTTTTTTTTGCTTTTCTCTTAAACCGCATGTTAAACCTCTTTTTATTGCCAGTTTTAGGGAAGCTATTGTCTTATTTTCCAAAATCAATTTTTGAAAAAAACAAATTGGGTTGGATTATTTTGATAAAATTTTGATAGCTTTCAGCCTAAATCACACAAGAGAAGCATACTAAATTTTATTAATTACATAGAAAAATCATAAGCAATCGGTCGCCTTAAACATAATCTAATTCCGCCCCTGATAGCGTTAGATTTTGCATTGGATGAGAATCAAAAATTTAATTGCTACTTATCCATAATGAAATTTAATGAGCATAAGTTTATTTTATTAAAAATTTAATTAGAATGTTTAAACTAATGAAGAAAATTTTGTGATATTCCCATGAAAAGATGGCCTTAACTTATTCATAAAACTAAATGAATTTCTACCAACACACCTTTCGTTACAATAGCATACTCCGATTAAACTTAAGTAATAAGTTTGAAGCATCCTTATCTCGTGAATGGAGAGAAAATTCTATGTCCAAATAATTAGATATGCGGGCGACGGCGTGAATCACATCACCTCATGACATAATATTTTGTCCTAAATAGGACTGAAACCAAGGCAGAATACAAATTTCTTATTTTATGGGATCGGGACTTTTGGGCAGAAATTTATAGAAAGCAGTTGAGTGTAATAAATTATTTTATTTATTACTTTTTATATAAACTATTTTTAAGTTCAGCGACATGTGACTATTTGCCACACTTCACCAAGAACGGTTAGCAGCAAGTAAAACAGATGGGCAAAAGATTGTTTGATGTAAGATATCTTTTATATAAACAAGTTTGAATGATATTAATAGATAAAATTTGCATAATCTACATACTGATCAAATTGAATGCTATTTTGGCAATCTAGTCGCAATGGCCAAGAAAATAGAGAAAAATAATTTCAAATTTACTAGATCTTGATAACACTAGTGTTTAGTAAATTCGAATTTAAGATAGAGTTGAGAAGAAACGGGATTTACTAAATTTAATGAAGGGAACTGTTTTAGTAAAGTTCAAGTTGCTCAAATTGATCCTAGCTAACTCAATCCAAGTTATAATGCAACTTTAGGTAAGAAGACTCAAGCATCAAGCAGCATTTTGAATGTTTATATTTCTTTTTTTTTTTTTTGCCAAACATTGGTCACAGTAGATTATAAAACAATAGATTGTGTGTATTTGTCTTAATCATACACACAGAAAAACCATAGTTTCTGAATTTACCCTATCTAGATCTTAAACCAATTGGATTAGATTGATCTACATAGCTGACTATATTGTTTGGTTAGATAGATGCTCACACTGATCATTAGAAATATTTAGAGTGTGATGCTATCATAGAGAGTTTTATTTCTAAGGGGTGAGGTCTTGGAAAGTAATGAAGTAATTGTAATCGCTCTTTAAAAAGATTGAGAATGGTTTATACAAATCTAAGCACATATAGATCAAGCAAATTACAGAAGCACCATGAGAGGTTTATACAAATAATCAAAAGCTTAAAATATGGTAAATTTGAATTCTTCAAGTTGTTTAAGGGTCCGTTTGGAGCAGCTTATTTGCTGCAGTGCGTTTTGAAAATGAAGGTGTAGGTTTTTGCTTTCAGCGACGTGATAGCTTATCGAAATCAAAGGTTCCACCCCTCGAACCGCGTTCAGAGAATAATGTTATGTGTGGCCGCCCTCATCTCGTGCCTCTTTCGACCGTTCTCACGTCTCCTCAGCCCTAGGTGCCTCTTTTGATTCCTCTCGCGGTTCTCTCCCTCTCACGTGTTTCTCTTGAGCGTTGCCTTACTCCTCCTCCTCCTCCCTCAGATCTCTGGTTGTGGTGCTATGTAAGTAATTCTTGTGGTGATTTTTGATGGAATGGTCTTTTTTGTGTGATTTTTGGGTTTCTCGTTTGGATTTTGTTGTGAGATGTTTGTGGTATTTGTGTGTGTAGTGGTTGTGCTGAAAAATAGAGTGTGCTTGATTTGTAGACATCAATGTTTCAGTGGATGTGGTATGTGGTGTGGAGCTTTATTTTGTGCGGCATGCGGGTTGTGGTAGTGTTGAGTGATGAGGGTGTGGTTATGTTGTGGTTGTGTTGTGTGTTGAGGGTGAGGTGGTTGTGGTATGTGGTGTAGTGTCTTCTCTTGTCGTGGCCTGTGGGTTATGGTGGACTTGGATTGTGGTTATGTTGAGTGCTGAAGGTGAGGTGGTTATGGCATGTAGTATGGTGCCTTCTCTTGTGGTGGCCTTAGGCTATGGCTGTATTGAGTTTTGAGGATGTGGTTGTGTTGTGGTTGCCTTGGGTTGTGGTTTTGTTATGTGTTAAGGGCGAGATGGCTGTGGTATGTGGTGCGGTGCCTTCTCTTGTAGTGGCTAGTGGGTTGTGGTGGCCTTGGGTTGTGTTGTGTTGAGTGTTGAGGGGGTGGTTTCCTTGGGTTGTTGTTGTATTATGTGTTGAGATTGAGTTGGTTGTGGTATGTAGTGTGGTGTCTTCTTTTGTGGTGGTCCGTGGGTTGTGGTAGCATTGAGCTATGGTTTTGTTGTATGCAAAGGATGAGGTGACTGTGGTATGTGATGTGGTGCCTTACTTTTGTGGTGGCCTCTAGGTTGGGATAGCCTTAGGCTATTGTTGCGTTGGGTGCTGAGGGTGTGGTTGTGTTGTGGTTGCCTTGTACTTTGGTTATGTTGTGTGTTGTGGGTGAGGTNGGTGGATGTGGTATGTGGTGTGGAGCTTTATTTTGTGTCGGCATGCGGGTTGTGGTAGGGTTGAGTGATGAGGCGTGGTTATGTTGTGGTTATCTTGGGTTGTGGTTGTGTTGTGTGTTGAGGGTGAGGTGGTTGTGGTATGTGGTGTAGTGTTTTCTCTTGTCGTGGCATGTGGGCTATAGTGACCTTGGAATGTGGTTGTGTTGAGTGTTGAAGGTGAGGTGGTTATGGCATGTAGTATGGTGCCTTCTCTTGTGGTGGCCTGTGGGTTGTGGTGGCCTTAGGCTATGGTTGTATTGAGTTTTGAGGTTGTGGTTGTGTTGTGGTTGCTTTGGGCAGTGGTTGTATTATGTGTTAAGGGCGAGATGGTTTTGGTGTGTGGTGTGGTGCCTTTTCTTGTAGTGGCTAGTGGGTTGTGGTGGCCTTGGGTTGTTCTGTGTTGAGTGTTGAGGGTGTGGTTTCCTTGGGTTGTTGTTGTATTGTGTGCTGAGAGTGAGTTGGTTGTGCTATGTAGTGTGGTGTCTTCTTTTGTAGTGGTATGTGGGCTGTGGTAGCCTTGGATTATGATTTTGTTGTGTGCAGAGGATGAGGTGAGTGTGGTATGTGATGTGGTGCCTTACTTTTGTGGTGGCCTGTAGGTTGTGATAGCCTTAGTCTATTGTTGCGTTGGGTGCTGAGGATGTGGTTGTGTTGTGGTTGCCTTGTACTTTGGTTATGTTGTGTGTTGTGGGTGAGGTAACTATGGTATGTGATGTGGTACCTTTTCTTATGGTGACCTGTGGGTTGTGGTGTCATTGGGTTATGGTTGTGTTGGATGTTGAGGGTGTGGTTGTGTTGTGGTTGCCTTGGGCTATGGTTGTGTTGTGGTTGCCTTGGGCTATGGTTGTGTTGTGTGCTGAGGGCAAAGTGGTTGTGGTATGTGGTGTGGTGATTTCTCTTGTGGTGGTCCGTGGGTTGTGGTGGCCTTGGGCTATGGTTGTTTGAGAGCTGAGGGTGTGATTGTGTAGTGGTTGCCTTGGGTTGTGATTGTGTTGTGTGCTGAGGGTGAGACGGTTGTAGTATGTAGTGTATTTTTGATATTTTAGATATGAGAAGTTTTATGTTGTTTGTAATTATTTTTTCTCCTTCTTTAATTCTTTTCGTACCTTTTTTTGGGTTTATGTCGTCCATGATGAAATGTTCGACCTTGTGGGTTCTCATGGATGACATGTTAGTCATTGTTGATTGGCGTAACATGTGAAATCCTGATAAAGGAAACCAAGTTTCTCTTTTCTTTTCGATGCTGGGGTTTTTAAGGTACTTCTGGATGATCTGCTAGTTGTTGTTGGTTGGTATCACAGGTAAAATCTTGATAAAAGCAACCAAGTTCTTCTTTTCTTTTTGATGGTAGGGCTCTTAAGGTACTTCTAAATGACCTTGTTTTGGAGTGGTATGCTTGGTATCAAGTGAGCTAAAGGCAAGTAAGAATCATTTTTTCTTACAAGGTCTGATGTCTTCTTGTAGTGACAGATTCGTTGGTTGATATACTAAGTTATCTAAGACCTCACACCCATAAAAAATTGTAATTAATTACTCCTTTTAATAATTTCAACTTATGTTATGACTAATGAATTATCTTTTAAATAATTTAGGAAATATGAGCTCCAAGATTTCAGATACCCTTGACGAGTGCCCTACAACTGCGGACTTCAGACTTCCTGATTGACGTCACGTCGAGCACATAGATGCGAGAGACAATTCTATAGGTGTCCGCGGGGCATCACAGAGAAGTGTGACTTCTTTCCGTGGGCAGATAATTCAATAGATTCCACTGTCGATAGTGATTTAGGTTGACTGGTACCCTTGGAGAATAGTGTAGCTCGTGACATACGCCATCTGCAATTTAAAATTAATATTAACATATTTTTAATCATAATTTTAATATTTTTTAGCAATATTGTTACTCACTGTTAAGTGAAGTGTGTATCTTATTTTTTATATTGTTATGAATTGATTTTCTTGCTTCTCAAGTATCAAATATGTTGCTATGATTATTATGTTGCAAACAATATTACTGCACAGAGGTAAAATGATCGTTTATCTAGAAACAGTTACAAATCAGTTGTTTTCCAACAATACAAACTAAACAACCAACTGACTTATCCAGATCAGTTTTGATTCGAACGATCATGTTGATTGATCATATATATTAGTTTGATTATACCGAAGGGATTGGTCAATTGATCAAAGGAAGCCGATCCATTTTGGTGAGAGGATCATCAGCCGATTGTTTGGTCAGCCAGGTTTGTTGATTAATTCGCGTGTAGTTGGTCGTCTATCGGTATGTAGACATCCAGCTCTTTAATTTGAAAGATCGATCGCCTAGGTTTCCATTCCTAGCTGCTCAATCCCTTTGAGATTTGTGTGAAATTTTTGCTATATTCAATATATATATATATATATATATATATATANCCAAAAGTCCCCTTATACGAAGATGAGTGCCAGGATTTACCAAAAACCACAAGAATCTGTCAAATAAAAACCATTAATTTTTTATCAACTCTGATCCGTAAGGTTTACTTGGGCTGGTAGTCAATCTTAGAATTTGTAAATTAATGAAAAAAGTCAGTCCCATATATAGGCAATCTAGTTTATAGGATTTTTAGAAAACTTTATGCAAATTAGCTCAGTTCAAGCTGACTAAGGACCTATTACAAGCCCTGGGAGTGAAGAATAGAGTATGTGAGATCTATATATTAAGAATCTAAGTCAAGGACAAGGTCAATCCCAAAACAAAAGGGTAGTCAACAAGAGAAAGAAACATTGTAATTGAGTACATATAATCATTTCTGACATATAGACCCCATCTCTTTCTCCAACAATGATGTTTTCATAGCTGCTTCCTCTTGTGTGTCTCCCCAGTATACATAGTCACAAGGGTACAAGCAAGAGTTATGGGGCCCAATTATAATTACTGGAATAAAAAACTCAACAAACAATTTCTAAAATAACTTATAAAAATTTTCAAATTCAAACTTGAGTTATTTTATTCAAAACCTAAATGAAAATTTGCATTTGATCATATTGATTTTATATTGATTTTATCAGCCAAATCAATGCTTATGCTAGCAAAAAACCCAATCTTCCTCAAACACAATTATTTATGAAGAAACAAATGTTACTTTCATCTTATTTCAATAGAATATGTTCACTATAATCTCTTTGCAGCAAACCAAATGTTCATACAACTCTCTGCATCCCATGAGCTCGAACTGGTGCTTCACCTTGCTGGCTCTTCTTCTTCTTCAAAAACACCGATACGATTAAAGGCAGAAGTGGCTTCTTCTTCTTCTTCTTCTGTTTCTTTCTCATCTGTAATGTTTCCCTTCCATTCGAGAATTTTCTATCCAAAACTTGCTCCTCGGTGCTCATGACTCTTGCCAGAGATGGTGGGTTGGCGAATTNTAAAGATTATAAATCATTGTAAACCTCTACACAATTAAGTTATTTAAAAATATTACTCTTTATTTATATATAATTATTTCGAGTCAAAATGAGCTAAACACGAACGAACACATCTTTATTCGTGTTCGGCTCGTTTATATATCGAGAGCAAAAAAAAAATGTTCTTATTCAACTAATTTGCCTAGCAAATGAATCAAATATGAACTTCTTAAATAGCCGAACACGAAATATTAGCAGCAAAAAAGAGCCGAGGAAAAGAGAAATATTTCAGCAATTTTGAATTTCTTGTTCGCTAATGCTTCCTTACGACGGCACTTTTAAAAGTGCTATATATGAGATCATGTTTAAATTGGATCTATACCTTTAAATTTTGTTATATATATTAGTAATGATTTTGCCATCAAAATTCTCAAATTACCAACAATATAAAGTATAATTTAGTTGAAATTAAATATAAAAATAAAAACGAATATTATATTTAAATAACGAGTTTTTGGTAGGCTTCCAATCATGCGATAGTTAATTAAAGGGAATACATTTCATAATTGGATTGTTGCTCTTCAACTACATTCTCTTCTTGCTTGTTTTAAGGAAGCTCTTGTCGTGTTGGCAATAATTAAATTTTATTCATTAGATACTAATGAAACAAAAAAAGATTTTGTCTCGTTAAGTAATGATTGTAAAATAACAAGTCTCAAATTATTAACAATGTAAGGGAAAATTTAAATGAATCATGACAAAGATGCAATTATGGAAATAAGAAGGTATTATATTGAAAAAAACTGATTATTTGCTTGGTTTTTATTGGTTAAATAGTTAATTAGTGGAAAACCACTTCATGATTGAAGTTTTTTTCTTTGTTTTCTCTTAAACCGCATGTTAAACCTCTTTTTATTGCCTGTTTTAGGGAAGCTATTGTCTTATTTTCCATAATCAATTTTCAAAAAATACAAATTGGGTTGGATTATCTTGATAGCTTTCAGCCTAAATCACATAACATAAACATACTAAATTTTATTAATTACATAGAAAAAATTATAAGTAATTGGTCCCTGATAGCATTAGATTTTGTATTGGATGTGAATCAAAATTTTAATTGCTANTTATAAGTAATTGGTCCCTGATAGCATTAGATTTTGTATTGGATGTGAATCAAAATTTTAATTGCTACTTATCCATAATGAAATTTAATGAGCATAAGTTTATTTTATTTAAAATTTAATTAGAATGTTTAAACTAATGAAGAAATTTTTGTGATATGCCCATGAAAAGATGGCCTTAACTTATTCATAAAACTAAATGAATTTTCTACTAAAACAGCTTTCGTTACAATAGCATACTCCGATTAAACTTAAGCGATAAGTTTGAAGCATCCTTATCTCGAAATAGAGAGAAAATTCTGTCTAAATAATTAGATATGCAGGGGACGGCGTGCTTCACATCACCTCATGACATAATATTTTGTCCTAAACAGGACTGAAACCAAGGCAGAATACAAATTCCTTATTTTATGGGATCGGGACTTTTGGGCAGCAATTTATAGANTATACTCCGATTAAACTTAAGTGATAAGTTTGAAGCATCCTTATCTCTTAAATAGAGAGAAAATTCTATGTCTAAATAATTAGATATGCGGGCGACTGCGTGAATCATATCACTTGATGACTTAATATTTTGTCCTAAATAGGACTGAAACCAAGGCAGAATACAAATTCCTTATTTTATGGGATCGGGACTTTTGGGCAGCAATTTATAGAAAGCAGTTGAGTGTAATAAATTATTTGACTATTTGCCACACATCACAGAGAACGGTTAGCAGCAAGTAATACAGATAGGCAAAAGATTGTTTGATGTAAGATTATCTTTTATATAAACTAGTTTGAATGATATTAATAGATAAAATTTGCATATTCTACATACTGATCAAATTGAATGCTATTTTGGTAATCTAGTCGCAATGGCTAAGAAAATAGAGAAAAATAATTTCAAATTTACTAGATCTTGATAACACTAGTATTTAGTAAAGTAGAATTTAAGATAGAGTTGAGAAGAAACGGGATTTACTAAATTTAAGAAAGGGAACTATTTTAGTAAAGTTCAAGTTGCTCAAATTGGTCCTAGCTAACTCAATCCAAGTTATAATGCAACTTTAAGTGAGAGACTCAAGCATCAAGCAGCATTTTGAATGATTATATTTCTTTTTTTTTGCCAGACATTGGTCGCAGTAGATTATAAAACAATAGATTGTGTGTGTATTTGTCTTAATCATGCTCAGAAAAACCATAGTTTCTGAATTTACCCTATCTAGATCTTAAACCAATTGGATTAGATTGATTTACATANGCATGGTTTCTTCAAATCTCTTTTCTCTCTCCTTCCTGTTTACTACGGCTGAAGCCATTGTTTTGTCCTCCGTTTAAAACTGCAGACTCCTATGCCTTTTAAATAATCGTTTATTTGTTGAAGCCTGCTTTTAATTTTTTATTTTCAGTTCAGTCTAGGCTGAAGTTATGTAAGGGTATAAAAAATTAAGTTATTGTTGAGAAATTAGGGCGAAGAAAAATAATAATCGACACAAATACAGAAGAAAACAAAGAGATTTAACGAGATTCGATATAGATGCCTACGTCATGGGAGCAAAGCGGCGGCTTTCCTTCAATTCAGAAAAAAGTACAGAATACAGAATAATCCCTAGGGTTACAAACAAACATATATATAACCCTGAAATACAATATGTAATTATAAAATTACATCTGTACAGTATCGCAAGGGTGTTGCTCCCACACCTCCAACCCACATAACGAAACTCCCCGGATTGGACAGATGCTTCCGCTCCACTCCACTGACTCACTCCGCTACGCTCACTCGTTCCGATCTGCTGCTGTCCCTTATCCGATATGTAAGTCATACCTAACAGTTATGATTAGCTACTATTTAGAAGTATCTAAATTTCTTTTAATTAGTTTCTTCTTGAATTGGTCCAAAATAACATCCTTAGACTCTAGTGAGATTTTTTCAAAGGGAAAATAAAATTTTGAGTGGTTCAAATGTAAACTTGAAATTTAGAAGTAAAAGATTTGAGTGTTATGCATATAAATATAAATATGAAAGCTTAATTGTGTGTTTGATGTATAAATATATTATAAGAAGTGTGTGGAATGTATGTAAATGCCCAAAAAAAAATGTAAGGGATGCGAAAAAAAAAAAGAAGCTCCGGATTGTTTTCATCATTAATATTAATGGCCTTACCATAACTATTTGTGACAATATTTCTTAATCATCCTTAATTGATTCTCAATCTATTCTACATGGGATCTTAACTCTATTTTCCATAAAAATTTTCTTGAAGAGTTTCTATCATTAATTGAGAGTTCTCCCAGAGCAACTCTCCCATAACCAGTCTTTTAGGGAACTCATCTATGGCCGAACAGATTAATAGAGACGCAAACTAACGATTTGAGTCAAAAACAGAAGAAGAAATGAGTTGTCATAAGTAGGGCTGTCAAAATAGCTCGTTGTTCGGCTCGTTCTTTAAGTTAACGAGCCGAACACGAACAGATATTTCTTTGTTCGTGTTCGGCTCATTTTGGCTCGAAATACTACTAATCAATTATATATATATCTATATATTTGATGAGTAGTATTTTTAAAAAAATTAATTGACTACAATGCTACAAAGATTTATAATCTATTAAAAGTATTAATAAAGAAAATAGAATAAAAACTATTAAATTAGATTCAAATGATGTTTTAAATCTTATCCAAATCCTTAGCATCTTATGAATACATGATTTTACTCTTTGTTCGTGAACGGCTCGTGTTCGGCTCGCTAAGCAAACGAGCTGAACACAAACACACTTTCTGAGCTCGAAATATAAACGAGTCAAACACGGGCTGAGCTTGGTCTTGCTCGTGTTCGGCTCGTTTACACCCATAGTAATAAGAGTATAATATACCAAAGATAATATTATTTACATGTCATGCCATAACAGGACAAATGGGAGAATGTTAAATATCCCTCGAGATCGAAATGTAATCATCACCCATGTATATTTTATAGAGAAAAAAATACTTTAGAAAAATGGAAAAATTAATGTAATGACATATGATCCATTAGTTTGTTAAGTACACAGAGAAATAGCGTAATATTCCTCTACATTTCCTTTTTTTCAGCTCACTCTTCCCTCATTCTCTAGTTCTTTCCTCAAGGTGTTGATCCACTCAATAGGAAGAATCTAAATAAGAAAAGGGGCGACAAAATAAAAAATCAAGAGGTAACAAGATATTTAAGTTTAAAACCCTTCACATTTTAATTTCTTAAAAATCATTATAGATGTGATTAAAATGCAATTAAAAACATAACTTGCAACTATCAAAATAACTGCAAGTTGGGGTGTAAACGAGCATAACACGAGCAAGCTCGAGCTCAACTCGTGTTCGGCTCGTTCAGAATATCACTGTCCGTGCTCTACTCGTATATATGTCGAACACAAAAAAAAGAATTGTTCTTAATCGGCTCGTCTGCTTAGTGAGCCGAACACGAGTTGTTTGAGCATAAAGAACCTTTTTGATAGTCCTAGTCACACAAGTGTATGATGTTAAGAGTATAGACGAGATTTAAATCTTTTTATTTATACTAAAACATAATGTAAATATAATTTAATATATTTTTTATTTTTTTTTAAAGATTATAAATCATTGTAAACCTCTACACAATTAAGTTATTTAAAAATATTACTCTTTATTTATATATAATTATTTCGAGTCAAAATGAGCTAAACACGAACGAACACATCTTTATTCGTGTTCGGCTCGTTTATATATCGAGAGCAAAAAAAAAATGTTCTTATTCAACTAATTTGCCTAGCAAATGAATCAAATATGAACTTCTTAAATAGCCGAACACGAAATATTAGCAGCAAAAAAGAGCCGAGGAAAAGAGAAATATTTCAGCAATTTTGAATTTCTTGTTCGCTAATGCTTCCTTACGACGGCACTTTTAAAAGTGCTATATATGAGATCATGTTTAAATTGGATCTATACCTTTAAATTTTGTTATATATATTAGTAATGATTTTGCCATCAAAATTCTCAAATTACCAACAATATAAAGTATAATTTAGTTGAAATTAAATATAAAAATAAAAACGAATATTATATTTAAATAACGAGTTTTTGGTAGGCTTCCAATCATGCGATAGTTAATTAAAGGGAATACATTTCATAATTGGATTGTTGCTCTTCAACTACATTCTCTTCTTGCTTGTTTTAAGGAAGCTCTTGTCGTGTTGGCAATAATTAAATTTTATTCATTAGATACTAATGAAACAAAAAAAGATTTTGTCTCGTTAAGTAATGATTGTAAAATAACAAGTCTCAAATTATTAACAATGTAAGGGAAAATTTAAATGAATCATGACAAAGATGCAATTATGGAAATAAGAAGGTATTATATTGAAAAAAACTGATTATTTGCTTGGTTTTTATTGGTTAAATAGTTAATTAGTGGAAAACCACTTCATGATTGAAGTTTTTTTCTTTGTTTTCTCTTAAACCGCATGTTAAACCTCTTTTTATTGCCCGTTTTAGGGAAGCTATTGTCTTATTTTCCATAATCAATTTTCAAAAAATACAAATTGGGTTGGATTATCTTGATAGCTTTCAGCCTAAATCACATAACATAAACATACTAAATTTTATTAATTACATAGAAAAATTATAAGTAATTGGTCCCTGATAGCATTAGATTTTGTATTGGATGTGAATCAAAATTTTAATTGCTACTTATCCATAATGAAATTTAATGAGCATAAGTTTATTTTATTTAAAATTTAATTAGAATGTTTAAACTAATGAAGAAATTTTTGTGATATGCCCATGAAAAGATGGCCTTAACTTATTCATAAAACTAAATGAATTTTCTACTAAAACAGCTTTCGTTACAATAGCATACTCCGATTAAACTTAAGCGATAAGTTTGAAGCATCCTTATCTCGAAATAGAGAGAAAATTCTGTCTAAATAATTAGATATGCAGGGGACGGCGTGCTTCACATCACCTCATGACATAATATTTTGTCCTAAACAGGACTGAAACCAAGGCAGAATACAAATTCCTTATTTTATGGGATCGGGACTTTTGGGCAGCAATTTATAGAAAGCAGTTGAATGTAATAAATTATTTGACTATTTGCAACACTTCACAGAGAACGGTTAGCAGCAAGTAATACAGATAGACAAAAGATTGTTTGATGTAAGATTATCTTTTATATAAACTAGTTTGAATGATATTAATAGATAAAATTTGCATATTCTCCATACTGATCAAATTGAATGCTATTTTGGTAATCTAGTCGCAATGGCTAAGAAAATAGAGAAAAATAATTTCAAATTTACTAGATCTTGATAACACTAGTATTTAGTAAAGTCGAATTTAAGATAGAGTTGAGAAGAAACGGGATTTACTAAATTTAAGAAAGGGAACTATTTTAGTAAAGTTCAAGTTGCTCAAATTGGTCCTAGCTAACTCAATCCCAGTTATAATGCAACTTTAAGTAAGAGACTCAAGCATCGAGCAACATTTTGAATGATTATATTTCTTTTTTTTTCAGACATTGGTCGCAGTAGATTATAAAACATTAGATTGTGTGTGTATTTGTCTTAATCATGCTCAGAAAAACCATAGTTTCTGAATTTACCCTATCTAGATCTTAAACCAATTGGATTAGATTGATTTACATAGCTGACTATATTGTTTGGTTAGATAGATGCTTCATAGATGCTCACACTGATCATTAGCAATATTTAGAGTGTGATGTTATCATAGAGAGTTTTATTTGTAAGTGGTGAGGTCTTGGAAAGTAATGAAGTAGTTGTAATCACTCTTTAAAAAGATTGAGAATGGTTTATACAAATCTAAGCAAATATAGATCAAGCAAATTACAGAAGCACCATGAGAGGTTTATACAAATAATCAAATGCTTAAAATATGGTAAATTTGAATTCTTCAAGTTGTTTAAGGTCCGTTTGGAGCAGCTTATTTGTTGTAGTGCGTTTTGAAAATGAAGGTGTAGGCTTTTGCTTTCAGCGACGTGATCGCTTATCACGATCACAGGTTCGACCCCTCGACCCGCATTCAGAGAATAATGTTATGCGTGGCAGCCCTCATCTCGTGCCTCTTTCAACCGTTCTCACGTCTCCTCAGCCCTAGGTGCCTCTTTCGATTCTTCTCGCAGTTCTCTCCCTCTCATGTGTTTCTCTTGAGCGTTGCCTTACTCCTCCTCCTCCTCCCTCAGATCTCTGGTTGTGGTGCTATGTAAGTAATTCTTGTGGTGATTTTTGATGGAATGGTTTTTTGTGTGTTATTTTTGGGTTTCTCGTTTGGATTTTGTTGTGAGACGTTTGTGATATTTGTTGCTGAAAAATAGAGTGTGCTTGATTTGTAGACATCAATGTTTTGGTGGATGTGGTATGTGGTGTGGAGCTTTAATTTGTGTCGGCATGCGGGTTGTGGTAGTGTTGAGTGATGAGGGTGTGGTTATGTTGTGGTTATCTTGAGTTGTGGTTGTGTTGTGTGTTGAGGTTGAGGTGATTGTGGTATGTGGTGTAGTGTCTTCTCTTGTCGTGGTCTGTGGGTTATGGTGGCCTTGGATTGTGGTTATGTCGAGTGCTGAAGGTGAGGTGGTTATGGCATGTAGTATGGTGTCTTCTCTTGTGGTGATCTGTGAATTGTGGTGGCCTTAGGCTATGGTTGTATTGAGTTTTGAGGATGTGGTTGTGTTGTGGTTGCCTTGGGTTGTGGTTGTGTTCTGTGTTAAGGCCGAGATGGTCGTGGTATGTGGTGTGGTGCCTTCTCTTGTAGTGGCTAGTGGGTTGCGGTGGCCTTGGGTTGTGTTGTGTTGAGTGTTGAGGGTGTGGTTTCCTTGGGTTGTTTTTGTATTGTGTGTTGAGATTGAGTTGGTTGTGGTATGTAGTGTGGTGTCTTCTTTTGTGGTGGTCTGTGGGTTGTGGTAGCGTTGGGCTATGGTTTTGTTGTATGCAGAGGATGAGGTGACTGTGGTATGTGATGTGGTGCCTTACTTTTGTGGTAGCATGTAGGTTGGGATAGCCTTAGGCTATTGTTGTGTTGGGTGCTGAGGGTGTGGTTGTGTTGTGGTTGCCTTGTACTTTGGTTATGTTGTGTGTTGTGGGTGAGGCAGCAATGGTATGTGGAGTGGTGCCTTCTCTTATGGTGATCTGTGGGTTGTGGTGTCATTGGGTAGTGGTTGTGTTGGGTGTTGAGGGTGTGGTTGTGTTGTGGTTGCCTTGGGCTATGGTTGTGTTGTGTGCTGAGGGTGAGGTGGTTGTGGTATGTGGTGTGGTGCCTTCTCTTGTGGTGGTTCGTGGGTTGTGGTGGCCTTGGGCTATAGTTGTTTGAGAGCTGAGGGTGTGATTGTGTAGTGATTGGCTTGGGCTGTGATTGTGTTGTGTGATGAGGGTGAGACGGTTGTAGTATGTAGTGTATTATTGATATTTTAGACATGAGAAGTTTTATGTTGTTTGTAATAATTTTTTCTCCTTTTTTTATTCCTTTCGTACCTTTTTTTAGGTTTATGTGGTCCATGATGAGATGTTTGACCTTGTGGGTTCTCATGAATGACATGCTAGTCATTGTTGATTGGCGGCACATGTGAAATCCTGATAATGGAAACTAAGTTCCTCTTTTCTTTTCGATGCTGGGGTTTTTAAGGTACTTCTGGATGATCTGCTAGTTGTTGTTGGTTAGTATCACAAGTAACATCTTGATAAAAGCAACCAAGTTCCTCTTTTCTTTTTGATGGTGGGGTTTTTGAGGTACTTCTAAATGACCTTTTTTTGGAGTGGTATGCTTGGTATTAAGTGAGCTAAAGGCAAGTAAGAATCATTTTTTCTTACAAGGTATGTTGTCTTCTTGTAGTGACAGATTCGTTGGTTGATATACTAAGTTCACTAAGACCTCACACCCACAAAAAATTGTAATTAATTACTTCTTTTAATAATTTCAACTTATGTTATGACTAATGAATTGTCTTTTGAATCATTTAGGAAATATGAGCTCCATGATTTCAGATACCCCTAACGAGTGCTCTGCAACTGCGGACTACAGACTTCCTGATTGATGTCACGTCGAGCACATATATGCGAGAGACAGTTCTACAGGCGCCCGCGAGGCATCACAGAGAAGTGTGACTTCTTTCCGTGGGCAAATAGTTCAATAGATTTCACTGTCGATATTGATTGAGGTTGGATGGTATCCTTGGAGAACGGTGTAGCTTGTGACATACGCTATCTGCAATTTAAAACTAATAGTAACATATTTTTAATCATAATTTTATTATTTTTTTAGCAATATTGATACTCATTGTTAAGTGAAGTGTGTATATTATTATTTTTATTGTTATGAAATGATTTTTTGCTTCTCAAGTATCAAATATGTTGTTATGACTATTCTGTTGCAAACAACATTACTGCACAGAGGTAGAATGATCATTTATCTAGAAACAACTGCAAATCAGTTGTTTTCCAACAACACGAACTAAACAACCAACTGACTTATCCAGATCAGTTTTGATTTGAACGGTCATGTTGATCGATCGTATATATTAGTTTGATTACGCCGAAGGGATTGGTCAATTGATCAAAGGAAGACGATCCATTTTGGTGAGAGGATCATCAGTCGATTGTTTTGTCAGCCAAATTTGTTGATTGATTCGTCGTGTAGTTGGTCGTCTAACGGTATGTAGACATCCAATTCTTTAATTTGAAAGCTCGATCGCCTAGGTTTCCATTCCTAGCTGCTCAATCCCTTTGAGATTTGTGTGAAATATTTGCTATATACAATATATATATATATGAGAGAGAGAGAGAGAGAGAGAGAGAGATTATAACCATATTTTTGTACTATGGTAAGTCTAAGCCCCCCTATACGAAGATGAGTGCTAGGATTTACCAAAAACCACAAGAATCTATCAAACAAGAATTTACTTGGGGTGGTAGTCAATCTTAGAATTTGTCAATTAATGAAAAAAGTCAGACACACATATAGGCAATTTAGTTTATAGGATTTTTAGAAAAGTTTATGCAAATTAGTTCAGTTCAAGTCGACTAAGGGCCTATTACAAGCTCTGGGAGTGAAGAATAGAATATGTGAGATCTATATATTAAGAATCTAATTCTAGGACAAGGTCAATCCCCAAACAAAAGGGTAGTCAACAAGAGAGAAACATTGTAATTGTGTACATATAATCATTTCTGACATATAGACCCCTTCTCTTTCTCCAACAATGATGTTTTCATAGCTGCTTCCTCTTGTGTGTCTCCCCAGTATACATAGTCACAAGGGTACAAGCAAGAGTTATGGGGCCCAATTATAATTACTGGAATAAAAAGCTCAACAAACAATTTCTAAAATAACTTGTAAAAATTTACAAATTCAAACTTGAGTTATTTTATTCAAAATCAAAATGAAAATTTGCATTTGATCATATTGATTTTATCAGCCAAATCAATGCTTATGCTAGCAAAAAACCCAATCTTCCTCAAACACAATTATTTANGAGTTATTTTATTCAAAATCTAAATGAAAATTTGCATTTGATCATATTGATTTTATCAGCCAAATCAATGATTATGCTAGCAAAAAACCCAATCTTCCTCAAACACAATTATTTATGAAGAAACAAATGTTACTTTCATCTTATTTCAATAGAATATGTTCACTATAATCTCTTTGCAGCAAACCAAATGTTCATACAACTCTCTGCATCCCATGAGCTCGAACTGATGCTTCACCATGCTGGCTCTTCTTCTTCTTCAAAAACACTGATACGATTAAAGGCAGAAGTGGCTTCTTCTTCTTCTTCTTCTGTTTGTTTCTCATCTGTAATGTTTCCCTTCCAATCGAGAATTTTCTATCCAAAACTTGCTCCTCGGTGCTCATGACTCTTGCCAGAGATGGTGGGTTGGCGAATTTGACATACTTCTTTCTTTGAGTTCCAATATCCTCCTTGACTACTGGTCCTTCGATCTCAATTTCTGTTGTATTTTCTACAAATTTGATGTCTTCAATCTCTGGATCTATGCTTGGCTTCTCCAAATCTCTATCTTTCAGTTGTTTGAGCTCTGTCTTTGTTTCCTCTAGCTCTTGTATCAGAGAGGTGAGGTAGTTTGCCATTTCTAATCTTTCTTCTTCTGCTTTCTCAAGGTTTTGTTTTGTTTCTTCTAGTTCTGCTGCAAGGGAGGNAAGAGAAGTGAGGTAGTTTGCCATTTCTAATCTTTCTTCTTCTGCTTTCTCAAGGATTTGTTTTGTTTCTTCTAGTTCTGCTGCAAGGGAGGCAAAGCGAGAGCCGCTCTGCTCATTCCTGTTTCCTGNCAGAGAGGTGAGGCAGTTTTCCATTTCTAATCTTTCTTCTTCTGCTTTCTCAAGGTTTTGTTTTGTTTCTTCTAGTTCTGCTGCAAGGGAGGCAAAGCGAGAGCCGCTCTGCTCATTCCTGTTTCCTGTCACCCTCATCTGATTTTACAGAAAAGCAGGAGAGGAGAAAATCTGGTGAAATATTTAAATCAATTTGATTTATTCCTTTTTTTTTAACAGATTTTGTTCTCTATTTCTTGTTTGTGGCTAGCTGAACCTTATTGTGTTAGAGCAATTTAAGCAAACAGGCATAGATTCTAAATTTGCTTTAAAAAAAAAACAGTATTTTATTGCTTTTGTTTTTAGGTTGAAAACTCTGCAAATGATAACCTTTCCCAAGCTTTATGCTTGCATGTAATTCCTACTCTTCCATAATGCTTCAGAAAACTACAATCAAGCTAATATATACAAAAATATCCGTAGCAAAATTGGAAAAATATAGATTTATACAAAATGACTCTGAAAATTAATATTTATATAATACTATGTTGATAAACATACAAAATTTATTTAATTAGTTAAGTGATGGAGAAAATATTACATCCAGACGACGAATGTGTGGTTGACAAAAAATTATTAGGTGCAAGGTGCGGATTTTGATGTTGTACTGGGTATATTTAAATAGCCAATACAACTCAAGTACAAGGGAATCCACATCTAATAATCTCTATTGGATGATTGACATGAATCACGCCACAGTGTTGAACGCATGGCATCAACATGTCCAATTAACTAGACATAAGATTTTAAGTTGTGCTAAAAAGCTTTTGAAAGAAACAGAGAAAGAAGAGTTTGGAGCCTACTTCGTTGAGCTTATTAGCAATATCCCCAGCCAAGACCTTCTCCCCAAACAACAAAACGGCTTCCTTCACGGACCGAAAAGGAGCGCTTGTATCGNATTGATAAACATACAAACTTTATTTAATTAGGTAACTGACGAAGAAAATATTACATCCAGACAACAGATGTGTGGATGACAAAAAATTAGTAGGTGCAAGGTGCGGATTTTGTTGTTGTATTGGGTATATTTAAATAGTCTATACAACCCAAGTACAAGGGAATCCACATCTAATAATCTTAACTGGATGATAGACATGAATCACACCACACTGTTGAACGCAATCCATGCCGGCATCAACATATCCGATTAACTAGACATAAGATTTTAAGTTGTGCTAAAAAGCTTTTGAAAATAACAGNGTGTGTTCTTTTTCATCTTGATTGCATTATTATATGTGAATCATCAATGAAATTGACTTTTTTTTCTATCAATAAAACATTTCATTGCATAATAATTTGGCATCATAGATGGAAAGCTGACCTACTTCTATACACAAAGTTTTCACCGATCACAAGTATTTAAGCTCACATAGTTTGCACATTATTCTTATAACAAAAAAGTGATATCTTTTTAAAATGGGATCAAATAACTTAAAAATTTTCAAATTATAGAATCTTTCTTTGAATTAATAGGTTCATGACCAAAATATTGCTTCTCTTTATAGAATGAAAGCCTTTCTTTGATTGATCCCTATGAGATGATGTTATCATATGGAGTTTTTAAAGTGGGATTTAATGTGTTTTCTAAAACATTTTGTCTAACCTCATCAAAGAACAATCTTATTAAGGAATTCATTTGTGGTAACTTCCAACCAAAATTTGAATTCCTTTCCCTACCATCACTTGACAATTCCCTTCTTAATATTGGCAATTTCAATCATCCACCTTGCATGGATTAGCTGATCCATAAGTTGATGGCGGCATAATAAATCATTTCTTGCATTATCTTGATGTTTCTCTCTTAGTATCATCTAGAAAAATCCAGTCTTTTTGTCTAAAAATAATGTCAACTAAATATATGAATTTGCAATAAACATGATCCTCACTAAAATTTCTGAGGATTAATTCTCAATAGCAAACATAAAAATTGTAATTTTTTTCCTTTTCAAAGGTCCCTATAATATAAGTTCTCAACAAATGAAATATAAGAAAAATTAATGCTAAATTGATCATTTATAGAAAACCTAGGGGTGCCTCCAACTGATAAGCCCAATGAAGAAAAAAAGTGGACATTTTCATTTTCAGTTCTTAAATACATTTCTCAATAAGTGAATGACAAAAGAGTGAATGAGCAAACAAGGTTTCCACTTCAAACCCCCATAGTAGCCCTTAGACAATGAACCCACTAAAGCTTAACATTATATCATTTTTAGTAATTCTAGATGAGGCATGGGAATATAAAGGATCTCCATCTAAAGTCGTCAAATATGTTCACAAATGATAAGCTATGGAAGACACCTAATTTTGAATGGGTTCCTTTCAAAGTATCTCCAATAGTNTAGCTGAACCTTATTGTGTTAGAGCAATTTAAGCAAATAGGCATAGATTCTAAATTTGCTTAGAAAAAAACAGTATTTTATTGCTTCTGTTTTTGGGTTGAAAACTCTGCAAGTGATAACCTTTCCCAAGTTTTATGCTTGCATGTAATTCCTACTCTTCCATAATGCTTCAGTAAACTACAATCAAGCTAACATGTACAAAAATATCCGTAGCAAAATTGGAAAAATATAGATTTATACAAAATTACTCTGAAAATTAATATTTATATAATACTATATTGATAAACATACAAAATTTATTTAATTAGGTAACTGATGGATAAAATATTACATCCAGACGACGGATGTGTGGATGACAAAAAATTATTAGGTGCAAGGAGCGGATTTTGATGTTGTATTGGTTATATTTAAACAACCAATACAACCCAAGTACAATGGAATTCACATCTAATAATTTCTACTAGATGACGGCATGAATCACACCACACTGTTGAACATGACATGATGCAATCCACGCCGGCATCAACATATCCGATTAACTAGACATAAGATTTTAAGTTGTGCTAAAAAGCTTTTGAAAATAACAGAGAAAGAAGAGTCTGGAGCCTACTTCGTTGAGCTTATTAGCAATCTCCCCAGCCAAGACCTTCTCCCCAAACAACAAAACGGCTTCCTTCACGGACCGAAAAGGAGCGCTTGTATCGATCTCGGCTCTCGCCATGAGAGCATCATCGTCGTCTTCAACCTCCCTCTCCATCTCCATTACATTCATCAATGCATGTAAATCGTTCAATGGGTGCTGGATTAATAAGGGGGGGAAGAGGGAAGGGGTGATGGTGAAGTGGGAAGTTTGTTAAGTCTCTTGAGGATTTTGTTTAGGAAGATAATGAGCTCATAGTGCTTCGTTTCTTGGCTTTCACTTCACTAGTATTCCGTTTAAGACGGGAAGGGAGGGAAGCCAACGGTTCTGATTGCAAGGTTTCACCTAATGGATGACTCATATTAGAGGATGTGCAAAAAAATAAAAAAATAGAAAGCATAGGGAGATTTACATACATACCGCTCAATTCTTATGTATTTACATATCAAAACACCTAAATTTTTATTTTCACACATGATGTCATGTATTTTCTTAAAGTGAAAGTGGTTGAATTTTCTTATAGGATATGAAATATTTTGGTGGTATAAATGTAAAAAACATTTAAGTGTAAGAAAGGAAAAAAAAAGTATTGTGTCGATCACTTCAAAAAAAAGTGTTAACAATTATGGAGATGTAAAATTGTGGTTTCTCTTGGGAGATATGAAATGTCTTATTATGGCTTTGGGTAAGAGAATAGTGCTACATTGTTTTGTGGGGATTTGTTGTTTGATATTGAAGCAAATAAGATTGTTCCCTAATTTGCTATCAGAAAGATTAATAACTCTTAATTATGGTGTTTAGACAGAGTTTATGTAATAAAAATTGTTTCAAAGCCATAGAACTGTTTTGAGATTGTTGTAATTAGTGATGGAACTAAGAGGTGGCTCAGAGGCACTCGCCACCTCTAAGTTTTAATTAAATTCTTTAATATCATATACTAAACTAAACATCTTGCCACATGAATTGAATATTTAATTATAAGTGTATTTTCAATCAAATAATCATAGGTGTTGTAATATTTTGGGAAAATTTTGAGCTTTAACCCTTTTCATCTCTTTCTTTTTTTAATTTTGTCACCCCATTTTCTTAAATTTTTGTTTTGGCATTGGTATAACACAGTTAATTAACATTTTACTCATCTCAAAGTATCTTCAGAGATTTTAAGAATTAACCAATTTAAGTATTGTAACGTATTAATACAAACTTAGGATTCATGATGGTTATTTCTTTGAGCTCGTAAAACAGCTTAAAATCTTTCGTATCACATAAAAAATATGACTATTTTAAATTTTTAAAGAGTGAAATACACTTTTCCATGCCAAGATATAGTGGCATATATATAAAAGATAAAGTTAGGTGTTAAATATGTAAATACATAGGATAGGAATGGTATAAAGAGAACAAAATAAAGTCGGTTTTGATTATATATATATATATATATATTTCCTACCTTAAAGTCGAAGAAATATTCTCATTTTGATTAGTAGGTATATTTTGTCTTAATTGCAATAACAGATGGTTTTATTTTGTCTAAACTTGACATGAGTTATTAAAATAACATCTATGTTGTTCTAGCATTACATTATGGAGGGTTTGCCTACACAAACAAACATCTCACCAAAAATAATTCTTTTGTAAAAATTATTGTTTTATTAGCGTCAAATGTCACCTGGATAGGCATAAGTTTCGATGATAATTTTAGAGCACAAAGCTTTTAATAAGATTAGTTGTTTAAATACAAAATCTAAAAATTAAGTTTAGGATTAATCGAACTTATCTCCAAGCTGTGATGATTCTAAAGATATCAAATTCACTCAAATGATCCCTCTTCCCTGTGGAAACCCACCCTCTCGTCCAAGAAAATGGTTATAATCTCAAAATTTTCTATAATAGGAAAGAATGACAAACTATTATTCAATACTAAAATTAGTAGAGATTTTCTAGTTATACAATCGTCTCAGTTTTTCTCATTCATAGACTTTAGATAAAAGAAAGCATGTGTTCCTTGTCATCTTGACTGCATTATTATATGCGAATCATCAATGAAATTGGCTTTTTTTTCTATCAATAAATCATTTCATTGCATAATAATTTGGCATCAAAGATGGAAAGTTGACATACCTCTATACACAAAGTTTTCACCGATCACAAGTATTTAAGCTCACATAGTTTGCACATTATTCTTATAACAAAAAAGTGATATCTTTTTAAAATGGGATCAAATAACTTAAAAATTTTCAAATTATCGAATCTTTCTTTGAATTAATAGGCTTATGGCCAAAATATTGCTTCTCTTTGTAAAATGAAAACCTTTCTTTGATTGATCCCTATGAGATGATGTTATCATATGGAGTTTTTAAAATGGGATTTAATATGTTTTCTCAAACATGTTGTCTAACCTCATCAAAGAGCAATCTTATTAAGGAATTCATTTGTGGTAACTTCCAACCAAAATCTGAATTCCTTTCCCTACCATCACTTGACAATTCCCTTCTTAATATTGGCAATTTCAATCATACACCTTGCATGGATTAGCCAACCCATAAGTTGATGGCGGCATAATAAATCATTTCTTGCATTATCTTGATGTTTCTCTCTTAATATCATCTAGAAAAAATCCTGTTTTTCTTTTGTCTAAAAACAGTGTCAACTAAATATATGAATTTGCAATAAACATGATCCTCACTAAAATTTCTGAGGATTAAATCTCAAGAGCAAACATAGAAATTGTAATTTTTTTTTCTTTTCAAAGGTCTCTATAATATAAGTTCTCAACAAATGAAATATAAGAAAAATTAATGCCAAATCAATCGTTTATAGAAAACCTAGGGGTGAATTTAAAATCGTTTGAAGCATTCAAGAAAAATGAGCTCTAAGGTTTCAGGGACCACCCAACGATTGCTCTGCTATTGCAGATTTCAGGCTTTTTTGCTGATATCACGTCAGCCACGTAGCTACGACGAACAGTTCTACATGTGTTAGCAGAAAATCACAAAGAGTTGTGACTTCTTTCGGTGACCAGATAGGCTCGAAGAATCGACAGCCGAGAGTGCCAGGAGGGCAGAGTATCTCTGGAGCACGGTCTGACTACTGACATACACAGTCTCCAATTTTAAATTAATGTTATCATATTATTAAATGTTATTTTAATAGTCTCATTTTCTATTTTAATAATCATGATACTCGTTGTTAAGTTTGATATATATCTTATTTTTTTTACTGTTATGAGGTTGATTTTTATTTCTTAAGTATCAACTATATTGTTATGATAGTTCTTTTGCAAATAACATTACGGCAAAGGAGCATAATGATCATTTGTCCAGAAATAACAACAAAATATCTATTTTCCAATAGCGCAAACCAAACAGTCAGTAGACTTATACTCAACAACTGCTTATTAACATATTTTTGAGGCAACTGTTTATCAAGAACTTATTAAGAAGTTGTAGCTAGTCGAGCCCAAACAAACCCAAATCAATCTATTTATATTTTTCGGTGGTGCCTTGGAAAGCGTGTATTTTCTTTCCGGACTCCTGACGTACATCTACGTGTGGCGCAGGTTATTCCTGAGTTATTTTCAGGTTATTTCTTGGTTATTTTCAATAATACCGAAATAATCCAGAAAAAACTCAAAAATAAAGACCGCGAGTTATTTATGAATTATTTTGATATTATTGAAAATAATTAAAAAAATAATCTGAAAATAACTCAGAAACCTCATTTAGAGCTGCACATATAAAATTTTTTTGCATCGGAAAAGCCGGCCCCAACGGCCCTTAATTGCCGCGACAGGTCCCTGCCAAAGCGGCTAACTTCTCCTTACCTGAATTCACGTGTTAGTCGTTGCTACGCCGCTCCCAAAACAGCGGCGCTTGACACCGAGCTACACTCTGAACCCAGCGGCGCGGGACACCAAGCAACCCTCCGAACCGCACCACCGAATACTACTCGGCCCTCAAATCCCGTATTTCCGACCATTCTCCCTTCATATCAACCCCTCACCCATTTCCCTCCTTCATCCCGAATCCCAATGGCCTCTCTGCACCAGCCTAACAACTCTTCCATGTCTCCATNTGATTTCAGGGACCACCCAACGATTGCTCTGCTACTGTGGACTTCAGGCTTCTTTGCTGACATCACGTCAGCCACGTAGCTACGACGAACAGTTCTACATATGTCAGCAGAGAATCACAAAGAGTTGTGACTTCTTCCGGTGATCAGATAGGCTCGAAGAATCGACAACCGAGAGTGCCAGGAGTGCAGAGTATCTCTGGAGAACGGCCTGACTACTGACATACACAGTCTCCACTTTTAAATTAATGTTATCATATTATTAAATATTATTTTAATAGTCTCATTTTCTATTTTAATAATCATGATATTCGCTGTTAAGTTAGATATATATCTTATTTTTTTTACTGTTATGAGGTTGATTTTTATTTCTTAAATATCAACTCAAATAACTTTACTGTAAATGAGCATAATGATCATTTGTCCAAAAATAACAGCAAAATATCTATTTTCTAATAACACAAACTAAACAGCCAGTAGGTTTATACTAGCAACTGCTTATTAACATATTTTTGAGGCAACTGTTTATGAAGAGCTTATTAATAAGGTGCAGCTGGTCAGCCCAAACAAACTCAAATCAACCAATTCACATTTTTCGGCTGCGCCTTGGAAAAGGCCTGCCCCAACGGCCCTTAATTGCCGCGACAGGTCCCTACCAAAGCGGCTAACTTCTCCTTACCTGAATTCACGTGTTAGTCGTTACTCCGCCGCTCCCAAACCAGCGGCGCTTGACACCGAGCTACACTCTGAACCCAGCGGCGCGGGACACCGAGCAACCCTCCGAACCGCACCACCGAACACTACTCGGCCCTCAAATCCCGTCTTTTCGACCATTCTCCCTTCATATCAACCCCTCCTCCCCCATTTCCCTCCTTCATCCCGAATCCCAATGGCCTCTCTGCACCAGCCTAACAACTCTTCCATGTCTCCATTCAAGATCTTCATCGGCTACGACCCCTGCGAAGAGGCCGCCTACAACGTATGCCGCCACACTCTCCTCAAGCATTCCTCCATCCCCCTCCTCATCTCACCCATCAAACAAGCCGATCTCCGCTCCTCCAATCTGTACTCCCGCCACCGCGACGCCACCGAAAGCACCGAGTTCTCTTTCACCCGATTCCTCACTCCTTATCTCGCCGGCTACCACGGATGGGCCATGTTCGTCGATTGCGATTTTCTATACACCGCCGATGTGGCCGATCTCGTCGCTCTAATCGACGATCGCTTCGCTGTGATGTGTGTGCACCATGATTATGCTCCTAAGGAGACCACTAAGATGGACGGCGCTGTCCAGACGGTCTATCCGCGGAAGAACTGGTCTTCTATGGTTCTTTACAATTGCGGTCATCCGAAGAATCGGATTCTGACGCCGGAGATTGTGAGTTCGGAAACAGGGGCGTTTCTTCACCGGTTCCGGTGGCTTGAGGATGAGGAGATTGGATCCGTGCCTTTTGTTTGGAATTTTCTTGTTGGGCACAATCGAGTGGTGGAGAATGATCCCAGTACCTTCCCGAAGGCGATTCATTATACAATGGGTGGCCCTTGGTTTGAGAAATATAAGGATTGTGAGTTTGCTGATTTGTGGCTGAAGGAGTTGGAGGAATGCGAGAAGGAGAAGAAGGGCGAGGATTGATTGGTAGAGTTTTCTTGTTCCTTTGGTGTTGAACTGATGTTTCTTTTGTTTCTCTTTTTTGCGGCTGCATTTTTTGCTTTACTATTTCCATTTCGTAAGTGCCAATGACGTATGAATTTTAGATTTTTATAATGGTTGGGTGCACAATGTTGTGGACAAACCCATGATTTTCATTCGTTTTTGCTCTTTCAAATTCAAGATGTGGAAAGTTTGTAACTATGTTATTGGATTCATTCAGAATATTGTGTCCTATGTGAAGGCCATTATCATTCATTAGTACTTTGGTTCTCCTTTTGTCCTATTTGCAGTCACTGTTCTCATCTATGCTCGAGCTATCCTCTAGTTTTCGATATGATTTTGAAAAAAGCGAAAGTTAAAGCCATCAGATTAAGGTTAATGTTCCCAAAACAAATTAGAAGTTTAAACGTGTATCTACTATGAAACTTCCCACCTCAAAAGTTTCTTGTGCAAGTTAGAAACTCTAGATAAATCAAGCATTAGCTGTAAGCATTTGCAAAAGCAGTATTTTTCGTGATTGTCGGGTTTTATTCAGCTTTTTGTGAAATGTTTTGCTTGGAATGGTCATCTCCCTATAGAAGAAGAAGGATTTATTGAAGGTCTTCCCGCGCCTCATTCACTTTGTTCCCTTTTAACTAATATATTTCTTTTTAAGCACTATGCAAGTTCTATTTTCAAATTTTATCTAGTAAATATTTATGATGTCAAATATATGTTCTTTCTCTTTACGTTTATGCCACGAATCTTAGTCACTATATGCTCATTCCAACCCTCCCTCCACCTAGTCCCTTGTAGTGCCTCTTTCTATCTATCTCTTAATTTAACATTTGTTAGTGGTATTGTTATGAAAATAGATATGAGTGTCTATTTTTTGAGAGAATATTACATGGTCCCAATGCATCCAGATTCTGCACTTAATAATTTTTCTTATGTTTGTACAACAAAGGTGTAGGATGCACTAATAAAATGAATAGATAAAAATAATATAAATAAGAAAGGTTAGAGCAATGGCAGCATGTAATGTAGGACAACTTACAATTAAGAGTGCGTTTAGGAGGACATTTTAGCTGGCATATTGCGTGCATTTGGGAGCCTGCTTATTAGGCTCTCTTCGTGAAATCTCGTTACCAAAACAGTGAAACTCTACACACCGGTGTAAGGCTCGGTGCCGCAAGACGCGCCGCGGTCTCATTAAGAAATGACATTGCTGCCCCTTGTCTTTTTCAAAAAATCATGCATATCCACGATATTACCCGTGTTATTTTCTTCTGCCTCACCTTCGCCGCAATTATCTGGGATTAGGCTATAGCTGCTGCTAGTTTTGGCTTTTCCCTCATCTTCATTGCCGCCCCTTTGTACGTACTAGAATGATATTCTTTGGTTTACGGCCACACAGGCTTTTATCTATGGTTGTGATTTTTGCTTCTCGTTTTTTTTTCTCTCTCGTCGGATTTCTACATTCCTATCTTTCTGTATATTCGATTTATTGGCGAGTTTGATTATCGGTTTATGGCTTTTCCCCCGTCTTCGAAATTTTTAATGCTTGGGGTTGGTTGTCATTTTACATTTCCGTTTTCGTTGTGCGTGTGATTTAGTTGTCTTTGTTGGTCGTTCTATGTGGGTGTAGTCATGGTTTTGCATTGTTAGTTATTGGTTGTTGGTTGTAGGTGTGGTTTGTTGGTCTTTGATGGTTATGGTTGAGGTTATATGGGCCGCTATTTGAGTTATTTCGTTGGGTTATATGGGATGTGGTTGTTATTGGGGTTGACTGTGATTTTGGTTGCGGTTTTGCATTATTGATTCTTATCATAACATATAGAAGTATGTGATAGAGTATCTCTGATATTCAGGAGTGCCACAACCAAGCCAAGAAAAGATCTCATACATGGAGGGGGCAAAGCAATTTCATGGTTAATGCTGACATCTAAATGTGATCTATCAAGGTGAAGAAATGCCTTCACGAGGAAAACCTTCTTCTAATGAAGGGTGCAAATAAAACATATCTTATAGTTACATAATTTAATATGATTGATGATAGCTGAAAAGTTACCTCGTTATAAGTAGGTTAATCATTCAAATATACACGTCAAAATAATATGCGGCATCGGAGTCCGTGTGTTGATCTCACTAGGAAATGACTAACAATTATTCTGGCAGAAAAATCTACAGTTTAATAACTTTGTAAACCTATTTTGGCATGATCACAATAGAGGGTTGAAATCCTAACATCTTATTAGAAAATAAGTCATGATCGCAGAAAGCAGAAAACGGAAAGCAAAGAGAAACTTGGCATTCTTCAAGAAGGATGAGAGTCTTGCCTCTATGACTGGGGTGTCATTGGGTTCGTGATTTTCCTTAATGTTCCTACGTGATAGTTTTTAACCACGAATGAATTTTCTTCTTAAGCCTATACCTAGATCAAAAGAAGAATAAAAAACTCATGAAGTTAAGTTTCGCTTAATCTTTTGACATTTCTCAGAATTCTTCTAATCATCTATCTAGGTTGTTGAACCCTACTAGAATATGCCTAGTCTATCGGAATTATGTTGCTAACCTATTCGTTCCACTATGGGACGGGTATAAGTCATAGATCATGAAAGATTTTAACATTCTAATTGGCCAAATTAAGAGTAAATCAAATCCTAAAGGTTAATAGCCAACATAAAGGCATGAAAGCTCAAAGAAACGTTATTAAGAAAATATCTCAAAAAATCATGGAAAAACCACTAACCCTCCATCATAGATACATAAAAGATGATTTAGTGACAAATATTAGAGATAACCATAGATAAGAAATTCATGCAGATTATTGTTGCAAGAAATAAAGAGTTATAAAACTTACAATAATCACTTGTCCTCTACCCAATAGTATATGAACCTTCTCTCATACAATTACCTCTCACAAACAGTAAGAAACAAGAAGGAAAAGAGAAGGAGAAACAAGGTGTCATGGAATTATTTCTCACCAAAAAGAGGAAGAAAACCCTAAGGGGGAATTATTTCTCACCAAAAAATCTCTCCACTTGCTGCCTCCAAGTGCCCAAGGTGTCATGGAATCGTCTCTATGAGCATACATATAAGGGAAGCTCGACAAAGACAAGAAAATTTCTTATAAAATTGATTCAGCGAATCAGACACATGTGAGCTGTTATGACGAAACTAGTACAACAAAGATGTAATGATCGAGCGCTAGCGGGCCACGAAAAGGGCGTAAGCATTTTAACCTAATGCGGGTGCGCCGGCTTTTGGGCCCAAGTGCGCTAGCTCGGCGTGGGCATACTAGGATGTTGACGCAGGTGCTATTCATAAAAAATTGTCTTTATTCTCTTTAATTCTTTCTTTTTCGTTCCAAAACAAAATCCGACCTGTTACCTGCACAAATTATACAAATATCTTTCTCATGCATAATCTCATTATAAAATATGTAAAAACAAGGATAAGCTGAATTCATTACATATTTCATTCACATAAATTGACAATAACTTTTATATAATTAAATAATAATATTAAAAGTAAGTCCATTTTAAGAGCCAATTGATCAATCATAGGAAATTCTTCTGAGAGAAAGGGAAGGGGATTTCATATTAGAAGAAGAGCTATTGTGATCAACTTGTGCTTAAGCATCTAAAGATATTATTTCTTCAAGCATCTTAAGGTATCATTTTTGTAAGAAGCTTAGCAAATTTATATGTTGATCAAGGATATAACAAATATTTATAGTAGAGTAGAAGCCTCTCATAAATAATCTTTTGACACGAACCATGTCCAAGGTATCAATCCATATATTTCCCTTAGAAATCTTATGCACATCAACTTTAACCAAGTGCAATGGACGGTACGTAAATATTATCAAGATGACGACATGAAATGATTTAGGACCAATTAACAATCATTTACAAATAACATCTCAATGTGGATGGATCTATATAAGAAAAAGTGATAAGAATATGTTTGATGCTAAGTAATGAGACATAAATATCTCCAATTACCTAGAACACCGTCTATAACTTCAAAATACAACACAAAAGTATGCAGCTTGCTAGGAACCATAGTGAAGCTAAATGTTGTTGTAGCGTAGAGAGAAAACAATGATAAGAATTTTTTATTGAACCTGAACTAAGTGATGGAAATACCAAAATAAAAGGAGTAGAATGAAAAGCAAAAGGAAGATCAAAGTCACCACTCGAGGGTGATGCATAGTCAAGCCGAACTAAGAGCTTGNCTTGCCCTTAGAAATCTTATGCACATCAACTTTAACCAAGTGCAATGGACGGCACGTAAATATTATCAAGATGACGACATGAAATGATCTAGGACAGTTTAAACCCATAGAGAACAAGAAAGATTTGTTAGAAAGATGAACACCATGTTCTGGAAATATTATTTCCTTTGCAAGAATAGGAGATTTTTGGTTAAATCAAATTTGAATGACCAATTAACAATCATTTACAAAGAACATCTCAATGTGGATGGATCTATATAAGCAAAAGTGATAAGAATATGTTTGATGCTAAGTAGTGAGACATAAACATCTCCAATTACCTAGAACACCGTCTATAACTTCAAAGTACAACACAAAAGTATGCAGCTTGCTAGGAACCATAGTGAAGCTAAATGTTTTTGTATTGTAGAGACAAAACAATGATAAGAATTTTTTATTGAACCTGAACTAAGTGATGGAAATACCAAAATAAGAGGAGTTGAATGAAAAGCAAAAGGAAGATCAAAGTCACCACTCGAGGGTGATGCATAGTCAAGCCGAACTAAGAGCTTGAAAGTAGAGTGATTAGTCCTATATAAAGTCAATATTATCAAAAACACCTATGATAGAGGTAGTGAGAAGTGTCTATAATGACGATTCCCTTGCATATAAGAACAATAAACCACAAACTTCTTTCAATTATATAACTAGAGCCATTGACTGTAATTTTTATCAACTCAAATATTATTATTGAAAATTACTTCCATCAGTATATAACAAGCAAAATTTTAAAATGTTCGCTCAATTATTTTAATAAAAAAGTTTGTAGTAGCATGTGAATCTATAATAATGTTCGTTGATGTATTGTTCCAACTTTAATTATCTGAAATAAAAATTGAAAGGTTAATTTAAGCTATTTCTTGAAAAAAAAAAATCACATTTTTCCCTAGGTTTGATCTTCTATCCCTTTATATTGCATGCCTACAAATTGTTTTTATTGCTTTGAGAAGTTTATACACAAAAAATGAAAATAATAATAAACAATAGAAATTTTATACTATTTATTGATTTCTCGGGCTTGAATTTTTTATTTCACGTTTACCTCACTTTCTTATATGTTGGTTAGCGATAATCCTCAACTATTATTTAAATAAAGTACTAATTTGAACTCAATTAGGAAAATAATAAGAGATTATATATGAACATGTACATGTCGATTACTAACAACATAAAAATAAATATAAAGATAACTGTACATATATTTCTCATCACACAATCTTAATTACAGATATTCAACACACATTGACCAGTACAAGCAACTATTCATAATAGTATGTGGACACATACACATAAGATACACGTACATATAAGATACAAGTCAAGCAAAAGACCAGGTGATTTGATAGTCGCCAACATCATCTCCAGACATTCCCAATGCATCCCAAACAGCTGGAGAAGCATCAACAATATTATTGTGGCATGGCGGCTGAAAATCATGATCAGCATCACAACCATATACAGAGTCGCATTCATCCACAACTTTAGCCAACACGGACTTTCCGTTCGCATTAATCTTAATTGTCTTCAAGCATCGGCTACCATGATCATACCACCCGGTGGAAAGTGCCACCACCTTCTCATCATCACTGTGATACTTGCCATCACACTCCGATGGGCCGCCACCATCTCCACCTTTGGCAAAGCTATTGATCGTCATAGTGGCGCGTGTTTCATAAGAGATTGGTGGTGAGCAGTAGTATTGGGGGTACTTTTCTCCCGCCTTGCAACATTCTGAGTCATGCTCTGTGTTGCAGTGGNTACAACTTTAGCCAACACCGACTTTCCGTTCGCATTAATCTTAATTGTCTTCAAGCATCGGCTACCATGATCATACCACCCGGTAGAAAGCGCCACCACCTTCTCATCATCACTGTGATACTTGCCATCACATTCCGATGGGCCGCCACCATCTCCACCTTTGGCGAAGCTATTGATCGTCATAGTGGCGTGTGTTTCATAAGAGATTGGTGGTGAGCAATAGTATTGGGGGTACTTTTCTCCTGCCTTGCAACATTCTGAGTCATGCTCTGTGTTGCAGTGGCTAGCTTTGCCATGCAGAAAGCCGCTTGGGCTACATTGGTCGAGAATTGGGGTGTAGCGCACGGCAAAACCGAGATTAAAGTTTGCTACAAATAATAGGACGACTACTACAAATATAGTCCTCGAAGAACTATTCATTTTTCGTTAAGAGTTTAAGAAGAGAGATGTTAACTATGTGTTTTTCTTCTAATGGTTTTTCTGTGGGTATTTATAAGTGTGCTATAAGTGTTGGAAAGTAAACGTTAGGGAAGTGTGCGTATGGTGGCTGTGAATTTCTGCCACTTCTATGTATAAAATATGTTTGGTTCATTATAATGAAGTGATGTGTTATAGCTTTAAATAATATCGCAATTAAGAAATTAGAAATCAATACACAAAATGCACGGCACGGATGCATATAGCTCATTTAGTTCTTATAAAATCTTACATTTTGCTATCGTGATTATGACTGTAGATGAAATGATGAAAAAGGGGTTTGAATCCATTTCACTTCGGTTTGAATATGATGAGAGCACAAACCATACTATTTCTACGTATTTATAAATCTATTGAAATTTTATTTTTTTATATTTACCCACTTAGAGACTAAGGACCCGTTTGGCGCCACAGAAGGCCTGTGGAGCGTTTTCAAAATGATGATATTGGTGTTTGTTTTCTCCATCTTCGCAGCGTTGTGGGATAAGCTGGTTTCCTTTTGTGTTACACGTTGCCCACGGGTTCGACCCTGCATCCCGCGTTCGGAGAAAATTGTTCACAAGTTTGTCCTCCCCGCGGTTGCGCGTCCTGTGTTATTCGCGCATTTTGCCAACCATTGATTCTTGGTGTTATTTGTGATAGTATTCGGGTGTTATTGAAGTGTTATTCGGGGTATTATTCGTGTTGATTCGTGGTGTTTTGCGGTAGTATTCAGGTGTTTTTTCGGTGTTATTTGTTGTATTATTCGCGTCTTNGTGTGTTTTTCTTCTAATGGTTGTTCTGTGGGTATTTATAAGTGTGTTTTAAGTGTTGGAAAGTAAACGTTAGGGAAGTGTGCGTATGGTGGCTGTGAATTTCTGCAACTTCTATGTATAGAATATGTTTGGTTAATTATAATGAAGTGATGTGTTATAGCTTTAAATAATATCGCAATTAAGAAATTAGAAATCAATACCCAAAATGCACGGCACGGATGCATGTAGCTCATTTAGTTCTTATAAAATCTTACATTTTGCTATCGTGATTACGACTGTAGGTGAAATGATGAAAAAGGGATTTGAATCCATTTCAATTCGGTTTGAATATGATGGTTGCACAAACCATACTATTTCTACGTATTTATAAATCTATTGAAATTTTAATTTTTTATATTTACCCACTTAGAGACTAAAGGCCCGTTTGGCGCCACAGAAGGCCTGTAGGGCGTTTTCAAAATGACGATATTGGTGTTTGTTTTCTCCTTCTTCTCTGCGTGGTGGGATAAGCTGGTTTCCTTTTGTAGTACACGTTGCCAGCGGGTTCGACCCTGCATCCCGCGTTTGGAGAAAATTGTTCACAACTTTGTCCTCCCTGCATTCGCACGTCCTATGTTATTCGTGCAACCATTGATTCTCGGTGTTATTTGTGATAGTATTCGGGTGTTATTGAAGTGTTATTCGCGGTATTATTCGTGTTGATTCGTGGTGTTTTGAGATAGTATTTAGGTGTTTTTTTGGTGTTATTTGTTGTATTATTCAAGTCTTTTGTCAGCCGTTGATTCACGGAGTTTTGCGGTGATTTTTGCGTTTGTAGTAAGGTGTTATCTCAGTGTTATTTGCGGTATTATTCGTGCCTTTTGCCAGCAGTTAATTTCTGGTGTTTTGCGGCGTTATTTGCAGTAATAGTCGGGTGTTACTGCGACGTTATTCGAGTGATTTTTGGGTATTATTGGTGAGTTATATATTAAAACAATTAATTTAAAAATTATACATATATTATAGTTAATTTAAAATATATAAATGTTCAACATTAAGTTAAATTAGATATCCTCTAATACTTAAATTAATTTAATTTACTATACATAATTGTTTATATTGCATTATACTTTATAAATATTAATTTACTATATATTAAATTAAATAGTTATATATTATTTATATATTATATTTATAGTTAGAGTTTTTATATTTAGTATGTTAACTTAAACAAAATTAAAATTCTACATATTTAAATATAATTTATAAATAAAGTATTTCAATGTAATACACTAATAGTTATAGATATATGGTTAAAACTATTGTATATTTATTTGAAAATTATTTAATAAGTATTAACTAAATCATATAACATGTTTAGGTATTAATTTATTATACTAAATACATTTAACTAAAATTTATTGTAATAATGTTAACTAAATATTATTATTATTAAATTTAAGTTATACCTCAAAATAAATTAAATTTAACATATATTTTAATATTTATAACTAATTAAACACATATTTACTTTACAATAAAATTTAATAAATAATATTATTACATTATTAATAATACTAATATTAAATAACTATTTAGTATTAAATGTATAGATAAAACATAAAAGTTATACTATATTTGTATTTATAACTTTAATCAACTATTAAATTATAAAATAGTTTAATTTTTTTATATAAATACTTTATGTATTATTAATACTATGTTTAAATTTGTACTATTATAACAAATATGGATTACACTAAAAAATTAATAACAAATATTAATAAATTTATTATAGCTATGACAGTTTTATCGTAAACAACATTACTGTATATGAGCAAAATAATCATTTATCTAGAAACAACTACAAATCAGTTGTTTCCAAATGTGCAAACCAAACAGACATTCAACTTATCCAAGACAGTTGTTGATCAACAACTTATTTGGATCAGTTGTTTATCAGCAAATTATCAATAATTTGTAGCTGCCTCGGACAGACCCTAAGAGCCACAAGGTCTTAATCCATAAATTAATAAGTTCAAGTGATTACTCCCTATAGGTGAGCTAAAGCCCACAAGAGAAGGATAATACATGCTTACTCAGAAGTTCAAGCGACTATTGCTTGTAGGAGAGCTACCGCCCCGAGGCAAAGAACAGTTTGCACGCAATTGTAAGCTTAAGCAACTACTTCCTGTGGATTAGTTGTGAACCCCAAGAGCAAGACAATTCAAACTTAGTGAAAGTAATTTTGCATTTCGCCTATTTCTCATATTAAGCACAAACTTTTGGATAATAAGCACAAACTTTTGAATTTGCATTTCACATAATAAGCACAAACTTTTCTGCCATCGAAGATAAGTCAAACCTCTTGTGATGGCTATATGTTCTGGAATCATCTCATTGTTTACCTTTCAAGAAGGACAAAGACCTTTTAGGAGGCAACATGCATCATATATCATGTCTTCAATAAATATAATCATTATGTTGGCCCAAAAATATTGAAAAATATCAAAATATTCATTCTCCTTTTTTTTTTGTTGTCGCATGTAAAAAATATAAGAGAATTAGAGAATTATATAGACACCAATTATATGGGTTCTGGAACCATGTCCAAGGTATCAATCCAGACCTCCTCAGAAATCTTAGTCACATCAACTTTAACCAACTGCAATGGAGGGTACATAAATATTATCAAGATGTCGACATGAAATGATTTAGGAAAATTTAAACCCATAGAGAATAAGAAAGATTTGTTAGAAAGATGAACACCAAGTTCTGAAAATTCTATTTTGTTTGCAAGAATGGGTGATTTTCGGTTAAATCAAATTTGAATGACCAAATAACAATCGTTTGCAAAGAACATCTCAATGGCGATGGATCTATATAACCTAAAGTGATAAAAATATGTTTAATGTCAAGTAATGAGACATAAATATCTCTAATTACCTAGAACACCGTCTATAACTTCAAATTACAACACAAAAGTGTGCAGCTTGCTAGGAACCATAGTGAAGCTAAATATTGTTGTAGTGTAGAGACGAAGCACTGATAAGAATAGTTGATTGAACAAGAACTAAGTGATGGAGACACCAAAATAAGAGTAGAATGAAAAGCACAAGAAAGATCAAAGTCATCACTCGAGGGTGATGCCATAGCCAAGCCAAACTAAGAGCTTGAAAACAAAGTGAGTAGCATCATAGTTAGTGTCAATATTGTCAAAAACATTCATGACAGAGCTAGTGAGAAGTGTCTTTAATGATGATCCTCTTGCATATAAGAGCAATAAACTACGAACTTCTTTCAATTATATAACTAGTGTCATTGACTGTAATTTTTATCAACTCAAATATTATTATTGAAAGTTGCTTCTATCAGTATATAACAATAAGACAAAATTTTAAAATGTTCACCCAATAAATTTAATAAAAAATTTTGTAGAATTATTAATTCATAAAAACCTTTGGCATGTGAATCTATAATAGTATTCGTTGATGTATTGTTACAATTTTAATTATTCGAAATAAAAATTGAAAGGTTAATTTAAGCTATTCCTTGAAAAAAAAAATCACATTTTTATCTTGCATGCCTATAAATTGTTTTTGTTGCTTTGAGAAGCTTATGCAGAAAAAGTGAAAATAATAATAAACAATAAAGATTTTATACTATTTAATGATTTCTCGGGCTTGAATTTTTTATTGCACGTTTACCTCAATTTCTTACATGGTGGTTAGCCATAATCCTCAACTATTATTTAAATAAAGCACTAATTTGAACTCAATTAAGAAAATAATAAGAGATTATATATGAACATGTATGTGACGATTACTGAAAACATGAAAATAAATATAAAGATAATTGTACATATATTTCTGATCACACAATTTTATTTACAGAAATTCAACACATATTGATCAATACAAGCAACTATTCATAATAGTATGTAGACACGTACATATAAGATACAAGTCAAGCAAAAGACCAGTTGATTTGGTAGTCGCCAACATCATCTCCAGACATTCCCAATGCATCCCAAACGGCTGGAGAAGCATCAACAATATTATTGTGACATGGTGGCTGAAAATCATGATCAGCATCACAACCCTTTACAGAGTCGCATTCATCCACAACTTTAGCCAACACCGACTTTCCGTTCGCATTGATCTTAATTGTCTTCAAGAATTGGCTACCATGATCATACCACCTGGTAGAAAGCGCCACCACCTTCTCATCATCATTGTGATACTTGCCATCGCATTTCGATGGGCCTCCACCATCTCCACCTTTGGCGAAGCTATTGATCGTCACAGTGGCGTGTGTTTCATAAGAGATTGGTGGTGAGCAGTAGTATTGGGGGTACTTTTCTCCCGTCTTGCAACATTCTGAGTCATGCTCTGTGTTACAGTGGCTAGCTTTGCCATGCAGAAAGCTGCTTGGGCTACATTGGTCGAGAATTGGGGTGTAGCGCACGGCAAAACCGAGATTAAAGTTTGCTACAAATAATAGGACGACTACGACAAATATAGTCCTCAAAGAACTATTCATTTTTCTTTAAGAGTTTAAGAAGAGAGATGTGAACTGTGTGTTTTTCTTCTAATGGTTATTCTATGGGTATTTGTCAGTGTGTTATAAGTGTTGGAAATTAAACGTTAGGGAAGTGTGTGTATGGTGGCTGTGAATTTCTGCAACTTCTATGTACAGAATATGTTTGGTTCATTATAATGAAGTGATGTGTTATAGCTTTAAATAATATCGCAATTAAGAAATTAGAAATCAATACACAAAATGCACGGCACGGATGCATATAGCTCATTTAGTTCTTATAAAATCTTACATTTTGCTATCGTGATTACGACTGTAAATGAAAAGTTGAAAAAGAGGTTTGAATCCATTTCAATTCGGTTTGGATATGATGGGAGCACAAACTATACAATTACTACGTATTTTATATCTATCTAATTTTTATTTTTTTTATATTTATAAAATTTAAACCTTTCATATCACACAAATGATATTATTATAGCTAATTTCTAAAAGGTAACATATACCTTCTTAAAATTATATAAATAAAATGTTAAAGATGCTTCTAGTCTAAACGAATCAAATTGGTTTCGCTAGTTTTTTTTTTTTTTCTCTATTAAATCATAGAACTCATAACTAATCTAGTTACATGCATAAAAAATGACAAAAAAATTACTAGATAACACTATTCCCTAACATAAGAAGCATTCCGATTAGGGCTCATTGGATAAACTTGTTTTGGAAATGGGGAAGGCTATCGATTCCACTTTTCTAATCGTTGTCTTGCCCCAAATCAATTTGTTAATTTACTCATTTTTTCTTTGATATTACCCCTTCCCTCCTCTCCCTTCCTTTGGCTTCGTAGCAGGCATTTGGTGTTAAGGCACATTCACGATCCTCTTCTTTTCTCCCATGTATCCTTTGCCGCCTCTGTATGTATGTATCTCTAAAACCATTATCTCCTTTCATGTTTTTTGCTTTGTGGTTGTAGTTTGTTGCTTTTTTGTTTTACTGATGTGATTGTACCTTAGGGCTTCTTGGTTTTCATCTACTATGTTGGTTTGGTGCTTCTCATTTCACATAAGTGAATGCATCATTGCTCATTGGGGCTTCTCAGTTGTCTTATGGAGTGGTGGGTTTGTGCTTCTCTTTTTACCTATGTGATTGTGTCATGCCCATTGGGGCTTCTCGTTTGTCCTGTGTGGTGGCCGTCAAAATATTTAAAACGACCACATTAACAAAGAGGTGCATGAGATACATGCAAGAAAAATTCACAACACGTATATGTATTTCCCTGTTGCATCATGGACATCATCTATGAGTTTCTCTCGCCATGTTAAGAAAAATGTGCACAAGTTTTCTTGTTGTGGAGGACACAATTGCAAAATGAGTGACATTTCTAGTATCACAAATGAGACTCCCGGGGGCAATAATATAAAGTTGAACCACTCAACTATGTGACTAAGCAAGAAAATCTTTTGGCAATAGTTATAAATAAAATAACGTAAAAAATAACTAATAAGGTGATAAATGCCAAAATCAAATACCATCCTTCCTTTAATTAACTTTTGATGGTTACATACATTACAACAAAAACAAGAGCAAAGGAGAAATAACAGCACAAATTACAAAGATAACTAGAGATGAAAAAGGTGAAGACATTGGTTCTTCACATCACCCAAATTAATCTTCCAAGATTGAAGAAGCTGCTACAAAGCCTATCACCCATTACACAAAAGCTGTCTAGATTGGGCAAACTCTATTAGAGAATGACTAATCTTGTCTCTATTTTCTCAAGTTGCCTCCGGGTTTCATGGGAGATCTCCAGGGACATTGCCAACCTCACCTCCAAATCCCCAATGCATTTCTTAGCTTCTTACAATTTTGCTAGTCACGACTAACTCTTTACTCAAATCGCTTATCAAATTGTAGGAAACAGTAGCTCATCTGACCAAGGTGTCTCCCATCATCTTAGTCATCACATGCAACTTGTTGACAGATGTAGACATCTAGCTCACTATCATCTTAACTAAAGGGTCAACCATATGGGGCAAGTCCCCGAAAGTAGTGTCGATCACTTCTAGATGGCCTCTCCTTGGTAACATATGAGGCACTATATCTACATACATCATAGTAGCTCAAAACTGACATATCGTTGCTTAGGATAACGAGCTTCTTTGTCAGTATGCATCTCTGCAAGTAGCACATGATCATATTTAACAAGAAGAAATGTAAAAAATATATCAAAATGTGCTATGTTACCTTCAAGAAGGCAAATTGAAGCCAATTTGTTCTATCTGAGCCTCCCTTCTTGAACCTGTTCCACAAGACTCTCTCCCACAGCCACAAAGGGATCATCAAGGGCCCCCACAAGACCATGACAATAATCTATAGGTTTGCATAAAATCACCTAGAGCATTCATATAAAATTTATTAACCCCCCGAGTAAAAATTTATATGACTCTACGACAATAAGAGATTGCATTCTTACCACATGAACTGGGTTTATGGAGCGTCATAAAGTTAGACCCAGTCAGCCTGCTCAAGACCTTAACAGATGAGCCATTGAGCGATTCAAATCAATGATGATAAATCATGATGGAGAAGGATTAGATGAGGTTATGGCCATCGCAGCATCGTGATTGACTTTTTTTGTGCCATTCAAAATATGATCCGAGATGGGAGTATCGTATGTAAGACATATTAATGATGCTCTTTCCTCGGCAACAACTCAACCTTCTCTCGCTCTGATCCTCTTCTTTGAATCTTGATCTTCCTTAGAGTGATCTTCTTTTCTCCTCTTTCAATAAAGAGCAGCTTTCATTTTTTCCTCCAGGATCCTCAGATTTTCAATTAGAATATCGTTCATCACGAAGGATAAAAGAAAGTTTTTCAAATGAACAATAAACAAGAAATAATTTTTTCGATGACAAAGAGCACAATGTCTCTCACCACATCCATGCAATAGTTTTATAGCAAACAGAAAGTTAACTCATGAAAAGATTTCAAAATTGCCAATAATATTGTTGCCCTTAATGCATGTTACTCTTTCTTTGAGATCATAATGGTATATCCAATAAACAACTCATATTCATATGTGGATCTTATTCAAATCACCTGACAATTATTCCCTGACAGAAAGAAAATTACAATAGATGCACAACCTGATAACACCACAAATACATAAGAGTCCCGAACTTTACTTTTGATACATTATTTGTCCATCAAGAAACATAGAACTTCTACCAATTGTCAATCTCTCCTTATCATATTTCATCTTGCATGGAACAAATGTCTTTGCCATAAACTGCTCGAACATGCGAGAGGATAGATTTGCCCACTTGGACAAGGTCTTAATCCAGAAAATTGGTAAGTTCAAGAGACTACTCCTTTTAGGTGAGCTAAAGCTCACAGGCGAAGGATAATCCGTGTTTACTCAGAATTTCAAGCGACTACTCCCTATAGAATAGCTATGACCCAAGGTAATGAGAAGTGTTTGTAATGACTTTTTTTGTAGATAAGAGCAATAAACTTGACTGTATTTTTTGTTATTAAATAAAATATTTTATTGAAAGTTACTTATATCAATGTATGACAATAAGACAAATTTTTTAAATGTTTGACCAATAATTTTAATTATTAAATTTGTTGTATTTTTTTAAGTGTTTGTTGATATACTGTTCCAATTTTAATTATTCGAAATAAAAATTGAAAGGTTAACTTATGTTATTTAAAAAAAAATCAAATTTTCCCATAAAGTTGATCTTCTATTGCTTTTATCTTGCATGCCTATAAATTATTTTTGTTGCTTTGACAAGCTCATATACAAAAGGTGAAAATAATAATAATAAATGAAGATTTTATACTCTATTTATTTCTTGGGCTTGAATCTTTCATTGCATGTTTAGGGTTAGCCAAGATTCAAAACTATTTTTTAAATAAAGCACTAATTTGAACTCCATTAAAAAATAATAAGAGATTATAAATGAACATCTACGTTAATTATACATATATTTCACATCACGCAATCTTAGTTGTAGAGATTCAACATGACCGCGACTTTATATATGCTTAAAAATACAAGATAAATATGGACATAATAAATATTCAATAATTGTAAAGTCACACTTATCAATGCAAGCATATGTATCTCTCAAGTAATATATGGCTCTAATGAAGTCCTAGATATCGATCCCTTAGGGAGTGGTTTAGAACTGCGAACTAAGATTTTAGAAAAGTAATACTTTAATCACAACAATGAAGTTCAATTTGCTTATATGTCACTAATAGACAATTTAAATAAATAGGTAAATTTAATAACTATTAAATAACTAATGATACTAAGGAGGGTCTAATTGTGATATTAAATATATAAGAAAGCATCATTCACCTTGTCAAGAAATTATAGTGAATGAATAAAGTAAATTAGTTCAATTTATATTGTGTCAAATAGGAGCATACATATTCTTTACCCTTTGGTCCAGGTCAGTTCAAATTATATTGTGTCAAATAGGAGCATACCTATTCTTTACCCTTTGGTCCAGGCATAGGTTAAAATTATATTGTGCCAAATAGGAGCATACCTATTCTTTACCCTTTGGTCCAGGCATAAAGAATATTGACTAATCCTACGCTTGTTTACTGTATCTGCGGCTAGGCTGGCAGGATACCGGCTCTCACTTCGGAGCTCTCACGTTCCCCTCACTTGAGGGCTAATATCTACACTTCAGCACCCAAACGATAGGACCGAATTGGGGATTTTAGTTTGTCACTCTAAAATCTCCAATTNGATGTGGTTGTGATTGGGGTTCACTGTGATTTTGGTTGCGGTTTTGCATTATTGGTTCTTATCATAACATATAGAAGTATACGATAGAGTATCTCTAATATTCAGGAGTGCCACAACCAAGCCAAGAAAAGATCTAATACATGGAGGGGGCAAAGCAATTACATAGTCAATGCTGACATCTAAATGTGTTATCTATCAAGGTGAAGAAATGCCTTCACGAGGAAAACCTTCTTCTAATGAAGGGTGCAAATAAAACATATCTTATAGTTACATAATTTCATATGATTGATGATAGCCGAAAAGTTACCTCGATATAAGTCGGTTAATCATTAAAAAATACGCGTCAAATAATATGCGGCATCGGAGTCCGTGTGTTGATCCCACGAGGAAATGACTAACAATTATTATGGCAGAAAAATTTACAGTTTAATAACTTTGTAAACCTAGTTTGGCATGATCACAATAGAGGGTTGAAATCCTAACATCATATCGGAAAATAAGTCATGATCGCAGAAAGCAAAAAACGGAAAGCAAAGAGAAACTTGGTATTCTTCAAGAAGGATGAGAGTCTTGCCTCTGTGACACGAGTGTCATTGGGTTCGTGATTTTCCTTAATGTTCCTACGTGATAGTTTTTAACCACGAAAAAGTTTTATTCTTAAGCCTATACCTAGATCAAAAGAAGAATAAAAAACTCATGAAGTTAAGTTTCACTTAATCTTTTGGCATTTTTCAGAATTCTTTTGATCATCTATCTAGGTTGCAGAACCCTACTAGAATATGTCTATTCTATCGGAATTATGTTGTTAACCTATTCGTTCCACTATGAGATGGGTATAAGTCATAGATCATGAAAGATTTTAACATTCTAATTGGCCAAATTAAGAGTAAATCAAATCCTAAAGGTTAATAGCCAACATAAATGCATGAAAGCTCAAAGAAACGCTATTAAGAAAATATCTCAAAAAATCATGGAAAACAACTAACCCTACATCATAGATACATAAAAGATGATTTAGTGACAAATATTAGAGATAACCATAGATAAGAAATTCATGCAGATTATTGTTGCAAGAAAGAAAGAGTTGTAAAACTTACAATAATCACTTGTCCTCTACCCAATGGTAGATGAACCTTCTCTCAAACAATAACCTCTCACAAACAGTAAGAAACAAGAAGGAAAAGAGAAGGAGAAACAACCCTTTAAGTTTCCACCCAAAAAGAGGAAGAAAACACTAAGGGGGGATTATTTCTCACCAAAAAATCTCCCCACTTGGTGCCTCCAATTGCCCAAGATGCCCCTGAATCGTCTCTATGAGCATACATATAATGGAAGCTCGACAAAGACAAGAAAATTCCTTATAAAATTGATTCAGCGAATCAAGCACAGGTGAGCTGTGATGAAGAAACTAGTGCAACAAAGATGTAATGATCGAGCGCTAGCGGGCCACGAAAAGGGCGTAGGCATTTTAACCTAATGCGGGTGCACCGGCTTTTGGGACCAAGTGCGCTAGCTCGGCGTGGCATACTAGGATGTCGACGCAGGTGCTATTCATAAAAAAAATTGTCTTTATTCTCTTTAATTTTTTCTTTTTTGTTCCAAAACAACGCCCGACCTGTTACCTGCACAAATTATACAAATATCTTTCTCATGCATAATCTCATTATAAAATATGTAAAAATAAGGATAAGCTGACCGGGAATTCATTACATATGTCATTCACATAAATTGACAATAACTTTTATATAATTAAATAATAATATTAAAAGTAAGTCCATTTTAAGAGCCAATTGATCAATCATAGAAATCTGAGAGAAAGGGGAAGGGGATTTCATATTAGAAGAAGAGCTATTGTGATCAACTTGTGCATAAGCATCCAAAGATATTATTTCTTCAAGCATCTTAAGGTATCATTTTTGTAAGAAGTTTAGCAAATTTATATGTTGATCAAGGATATAACAATATTTATAGTAGAGTAGAAGCCTCTCATAAATAATCTTTTGCCACGAACTATGTCCAAGGTATCGATCCATATCTTTCCCTTAGAAATCTTAGCACATCAACTTTAACCAAGTGCAATGGATGGTACGTAAATGTTATCAAGATGACGACATGAAATGATTTAGGACCAATTACCAATCATTTACAAAGAACATCTCAATGTGGATGGATCTATATAAGCAAAAGTGATAACAATATGTTTGATGCTAGCTAAATGTTGTAGTGTAGAGAGAAAACAATGATAAGAATTTTTGATTGAACATGAACCAAGTGATTTGAAATTCCAAAATAAGAGAAGTAGAATGAAAAGCAAAAGGAAGATCAAAGTCACCACTCGAGGGTTATGCATAGTCAAGCCGAACTAAGAGCTTGAAAGTAGAGTGAGTAGAGTCATAATTAAAGTCAATATTATCAAAAACACCTATGATAGAGGTAGTGAGAAGTGTCTATAACGACGATCCTCTTGCATATAAGAACAATAAACCATAAACTTCTTTCAATTATATAACTAGAGCCATTGACTGTAATTTTTATCAACTCAAATATTATTATTGAAAATTACTTCCATCAGTAAATAACAAGCAAAATTTTAAAATGTTCGCCCAATTATTTTAATAAAAAATTTTGTAGTAGCATGTGAATCTATAATAATGTTCGTTGATGTATTGTTCCAGCTTTAATTATCTGAAATAAAAATTGCAAGGTTAATTTAAGCTATCTCTTGAAAAGAAAATCACATTTTCCCCTAGGTTTGATCTTCTATCCCTTTATATTGCATGCCTACAAATTGTTTTTATTGCTTTGAGAAGCTTATACACAAAAAATGAAAGTAATAGTAAAAAATAGAAATTTTATACTATTTATTGATTTCTCGGGATTGAATTTTTTATTGCACGTTTACCTCACTTTCTTATATGTTGGTTAGCGATACTCCTCAACTATTATTTAAATAAAGCACTAATTTGAACTCAATTAGGAAAATAATAAGAGATTATATATGAACATGTACATGTTGATTACTAACAACATGAAAATAGATATAAAGATAACTGTACATATATTTCTTATCACACAATCTTAATTACAGAGATTCAACACACATTGACCAATACAAGCAACTATTCATAATAGGATGTGGACACATACATATAAGATGCACGTACATATATGATACAAGTCAAGCAAAAGACCAGGTGATTTGATAGTCGCCAACATCATCTCCAGACATTCCCAATGCATCCCAAACAGCTGGAGAAGCATCAACAATATTATTGTGGCATGGCGGCTGAAAATCATGATCAGCATCACAACCATATACAGAGTCGCATTCATCCACAACTTTAGCCAACACGGACTTTCCGTTCGCATTAATCTTAATTGTCTTCAAGCATCGGCTACCATGATCATACCACCCGGTGGAAAGTGCCACCACCTTCTCATCATCACTGTGATACTTGCCATCACACTCCGATGGGCCGCCACCATCTCCACCTTTGGCAAAGCTATTGATCGTCATAGTGGC